>JAJTUV010000585.1:600000-777500 GCA_021653895.1 Mastomys natalensis | reverse complement strand
GGTTTCCAGGAAAACAAGGAGAAGGCTGGGAGGAAGTAAAAAAGAGATGGAGGAAGAAACCATGTCCCACAGTACATCTTTTAAAAGATGTCTCAATTAACCTAAAACCCTTACCTCCTAGTCTCCACCAACTTTAAATGATGTAACCAAATCAGTCTATTGTTTAGCTCAGGACCCTCATTATCCAATCATTTCTCTAAATCCCAGCTCCTAAATATTTCACTAAAAAACCAAAGCCTTCAACACACAAATCTTTGGGGAGACACTATTAACCAAACCATAATACTTCCAAAACTCCAGACAAGGCACAGATGCCTGCTTTCATGTGGCCATTCATCTTAACAATAAATCATTAAGAAATAAAAGACAAATTGGAGAGAAGAAAGATCACTATTTATATTATTGTCTACATAAGAAATCCCAAGAAAGCATGAGTAAAAAAAAAAAAAAAAATCTTACAGCTATGAAGCATGTGTAGAAAGGTCTCCAGACACAAATTCAACTAACAAAATTAACTTTTTATATGGTAACAACATCAATCATTAAACAAGGAGTTAGGATCTAGAAGACTCAACAGAGCAAAGATGCCACTTTCCATCACTATGAATGCACAAGTGGTGTAATACCAATAGAAGAAGGTATTTCTAGAACTCTGTGGCCTTCCAACTATTCAAAGTGTGAAATGGGACACTGTTGTGAATCTTCTCACCACTCAGAGGTATTTCCCTATGCTATTATGCTCTGTAAAGGACGAGAGGAACAGTCTCAAACTTCCTTCCAGTACAAACTTAATCACATGGCACCAACAGATAACAGTAGATCCACAAAGGTAGAAGGGCATCATTTCACATTATAGACTGAAGAGGACCTGGGATGCGCTGTTCCTGGTTGCCCATGCTCCATGGAAGCTCCTGCTGATGCCAGCATCCTGTCCTACAGGATTCTAATTCATGGGCTGTAGTGAATCCATCCTGATGGCTGGCATTTCTCATTTAGATTCTCCACTGACCATATCTTGGAGACCACTTGGAACTGTATTTTATAGCAGTTGATGGTACTGAGGTGGCAGTTAGGCATTCACTCAAGCATCACATGCTACCATTTCTCTGCATCACGTAGATCCTCCTCTGTGTTACATAGATATTGCTACCATAAGAAAGAGTGGCTCATTTAGTAGTTCTAACATGGCAGGTGCTAGCATCATGAACATAGTACATGCTCTACAAACATGCATATAAAATCATACCAGGTCTTCAGCTCTATAGAGATATCAAGGAGATTGGGAAGCAAGAGTGGACCATTGCTGAAATAGCTGTAACCAAAAAAGAATTTAAGGCCAAGGTGCAGCTCTACCTGCTGGGTTCACTGCTGCACAGTCTCTGATCTTAAGTTCTTTTGCAGGATGGCATATGCCCTCTGGGCCTGCTCAGCAACTCCAGACCAAAGTTTGGAGTATTCAGCAGACTACAGTTGGCTCATCAGTGGAACTCACTGCTCGATTTCTAAATGCATAAGAATAGCCACTGAGAAGACTTCACTGTCATACCACCAGCAAAATGGTAAGAAAGTTGTGGAGGAAATATCATTTTTGAAAATTACAATAAACTTTATATAGAAAGCCATAGACCCTATAATATCTAAAATGTTCATGAAGAAAAATCTCATGAGATTTGCCTAATGGCAATGCCTACTCTGTTGAGATAGTAATCAAGACAGCATGATTGTGGTATAAGAATACACACACACATACACACACACACACCACAATGGAATATGATAGAAAACCTCCAAGACCACAGTAATGTTCCTGACTGATTGTTGAAAACTGTAGTGGTTGCTTGTTAAATAAAATACACATTCTTCTTCAATGAGAGATTGTAGAACTATTACAATCTATAAGCAAAAAACCATTAGAAACAGGTAGGTAAATAAATGATTGAATGATTGATAGATAGATGATAGATAGATAGATAGATGATAGATAGATAGATGATAGATAGATAGATAGATAGATAGATAGATAGATAGATAGATAGATAGATAGATGATAGATTATAGATATAGATGATAGAAATATTGATACACAGATAGGTTTAGATAGATGATAGATGGATGTCAATAAATAGATGATAGATAGATGGTAGATGACAGATAGACAGACAAATAAATAGATAAAATAAGCCAGTATGAGTTGGAGATAAACTCAGTTATAAGGTATGAATATTGCAAACATAGAAATCTCAGTTCACACCCAGAATTCATTTAAGTAGCTAGGCTTGGAGGCACAGTCTTAAAACCTCATCCCTAGAGAAGAAAAGACACAAGGATCACTAAATTGTTAACTCTACGTCTGAGAGTCCAAAGGAGACTTCTGCAACACTTGGACACACATGTTTTCAACACACACACACACACACACAAACACACACACGGTAAAGGATGGTCCCACATTTTACAATTTATACATAACTAATTTAATCTCAATCCCTGATGCAGATAGTATAAAATGCAAAATTAAACATTTTAAAACAACGATGGAGGAAATTGTGGAAACTACAAGTTCAACAAAGAGTTCTTATATTTGATAAAGGAATTTATTGGTACATTAGAATTTATCAAAATTGAAAAGTTACCCCACACATAAAGATGAATGTCTAAGCTAACAAGTGAAAGTCATGAATCATATATCTTAGGATAGCATTAACTGTCAGCTCTACAAATCATAGAACCTCTTTAAAAAGGAATGACAGTGAAATAACTGTCTTTATCAGGCTGATCTCTAGGCATGTCTGAGATGAGTTGTCTTGATTGACAATAATTAATGTATGCATATCTAGCCCACTGTAGGCAAAATCAAACTTTGTAAAGTTAGTTGTAGGTTGCACTGGGACTAACTGAGCACAGTCAGCAAAACAGAGATACAGATGCAAGAAGCTCTCCTCCATGGTCACTGCTAGCAGGTTCCTGCCTTGACTTCCTTCAGGAATAGATTGTGCAGCAGCTAGATGTAGTGGCGTGCTCTTTTAATCCCAACACTTGGGAGGCAGAAGCAGGGAGATCTTTATGTCCCAGGACAGTCTTGTCTATGTAGTCAGGTCCAGGACAACCAGAACTACACCTAGGAAGACCCTGTCTTGAGCTAAATGGAGGAGGAGGACCTGGAAGAGCTGGTGGTGGTGGAGGAGGAGGAGCTAGAGGAGCAGGAGGAGGAGAAGCTGGAGGAGCAGGAGGAGGAAGAAGAGGAGGAAAGGAAGAGGAGGAGAAGGAAGAGAAGGAGAAGGGGAAGGGAAGGGAAAGGGGAAGAAACTGCAGAGCAGGTAAACCCTTTCCTCCTCAAATTGTTTTGATCAGAGTGTTTCATTTTATCAACAGAAAGCAATCTAGAAAACTGTATGTCTGCAATATATGGAGAACTACTAAGGTAAACTGAAATAAATCTAAAATGAAAAAAAAAAAGACACAGGGAGACATGATACACATAGCTGTAAGAACAACATCCTTAGCTGTTATAAAAATAGCTATGATATGGCTAACACAAAATCTGAAGCAAACATAAAGATGCTGATGAGGATGGAGAGGAAAGTAATCCCTCTGCACTGTGAGTGGGGTGTGAGAAAGCAGAATCTCTAAGCTGTTCTTACAAAGCAACCTACATCTACACATGGGCCACAATTTGACTCTTAATAAATAGCCCAGAAAAAAAAGAAAGTTTATGTTCACAGGAAAGTCTCTACAGGAAAGCTTTCTGTCCAGAATGCCTTCAGCTGATAACTTGTGAGACACATTCTGATGTGTATTAGCTGTGAGACCTAGAGGTGGAATAGTACTTATCAATGAAAAGAAATAAACTATGAGTAGATTTGGAATAATCGCATTGAGTGAGAAAAAGACATTCTCAACAGGATTTTTTCTGTTGGGTTCTTTCAATAACCTCCTTAAAGTAAGAAGACTACAGCAGTGGTGGCAATGGGGTAGCTGCCATGTGATGTGGGAGGTGGCTGTGGATGGAATGAGGAGGCAACTTTGAGGTCACACGAGCGACAACACTACTGATAGCCTAACAAAAGGTAGGATGTGGCTCACATGTAGAATCTTGACATTTTGTAATCACAAGTCCCCGGATTCCATTCCTAGCACCACAAGAAAACAAAAGGTTAATTATACATGCACAGTTATGCATAGACATGCGTAGTCACATACAAGCCACACACAACTATACACAGCAATGGCCACAGATAACCATGCACAGTCACACACAGCTCTACCCAGCAATGTAGGGTTATGAATAGCCTTGCAAAGTAACAAACAACCCCACAGAGCAATGCACAGCTTCATACAGCCAGGCACAAATACATACAGGATCCAGTGTTCTACCTAGTGCTGAGGGTCTACCATGGTCTGAGTGTCTCGTGCTAACTATCTGGTTGGGAAACGGTGCTGTGTGTGAAGATGTACTGGTATTAAATGAATAAAACTGCACACAGGATTATGTCATTCCTTACAGCTACCTGTGACTCTGCAATGACTCAATAAATAAAATCCTAAAATAAATAAATTAAGATGCAAACCAAAATTCAATTGCTTGCAGAATCTTATGATAAATAGCAGAATGTCTTTTAAATGACTAAATGAACTGATATATGAAGCCTTAGATTTACTCTTTACTAAAATTAAACTAGATCCCCCAAAAAATCCCTTAGTTATTTGATTGAGAGAAAGACCAATTTTCTTTTAAACTTACTACATTTTATTTGTTTTATTTGTGCACGCACTCGCACAAACACATGTCCCTTGGCATGCATATGAAATCAGAGCATAACTTTCAGGAATTGGTGCTCACCTTTCAACCTGGGAACCACAAATTAAACTCAGGCTTTCAGGCTTGCTAACAAGCATACTTTCCCTCTGAGCCATCTTTTATCAATATATTTTTTTTCAATTTTTGAAATTATAATATTATTACATCACTCCTCCTTACACTTTCCTTCCTTGAACCCTTTGTGTGCAACCACTTTGCTCACTCTTAAATTAATGACCTCATTTTCTTTCATTGAGAACACATATTGTTACATATATATGAATATTTATTCTTAATACAACATGTTAGTTCATATAATGTACTTGCATGTATATAACCTTAGAGTTAACCATTTCCAAGGAATGTAAACAAGCAACAGCCCTACCCAGACATTTAACAACAGTAACCAGCATGGAGCAGTGACCCTAAGGGTATAATAGTGGTATAGATACCTTGGACATAACCAACTACTCTATAATTGGACTGAAGACCTGCTCAATGAGAGGGAATCAATGCCTGGTACTGGTAACCTTTCCATCTACTCATGACTAGTGAAGTCATGGATCTTGGGAAATAATCTATAACCAGTACTTTACTAAACCAGCCTAATCACTAACAAATTCTAAAATTTGTCCTTACACCCACAGACAGGTGTAGTCCTTTTACCTAATCAAGGAAATGTTTTGTTTGCAATGAGCTGATACTACTATAGACAACCACAACCAATATAAATGAAGAAAACAACAGGTCTCATAGTGCACAGTTCCAATTGATACATCTGCATCTAAGGTTCAGGAAACATTTTTGGAAGAGGGAGCAGAAAGATTATAAGAACCAGAGGAACAAGAAGTGTACTGTAAATTGTGCCTTCTAGAAATGACAGAAGCTACATTTATAATGCCTCATCAACATGGCTGCCTAAAGAGGATCTAAACAAGAATGAATGCCCACTAGTAAGTGGGCATGCCAACATGTAAAGGGGGACATCTCACAAGGTCTTGTCCCCAAACAAAAGAGTCCAGGAAACAAAATGCTGAGATCAGGACAAATGAACTTCCTCAGGGAGGAGCACACCAATTGATTATCCATTGAACCCACTCTATGGCCCAACATCAGTATTTTCTGGCAATGTATCTCAAACAAATGTTACTTCTTTTACCTCTGTACCTCTCACTACCAGAATGTGACGGGAGCTTTTGTGGCCCCCAGTGTTCTGATACTCTTTTCACTTCAACATTCCCTATGTCAATTTTCATCTATCCAGTGGACCAAAATCCATGAAGGAATGTTTGCAAGGAGAGTTGATAAGCTACTTTCCTCTAAATTAAGCAAAATGACCTCATTAGGACCCACAGATGTGATTACGAATCCCTTTGTAAGATTAAGAAGCAAACCATGTCTCCAGTCTTTACAAAAACACCCTCCCCTCTGAACACACAAGTACTTGGGAACTCATTACTGCCTGACAGTGAACAGACTCACATCATAGCCCACCGCTGAGTATTATAGTTCGTTCATTGTCATATTTATGGCACTGGCATATGCTGTCCTCAGATTAAGATTCATCTATGGAAGCCATTTTATAAACAATGTGTGTGTGTGTGTGTGTGTGTGTGTGTGTGTGTGTGTGTGTGCATTTCATGAAAGGAAATGATGAGACATTCTTTCTCAAACCATTATCCTAAGCCCCAAGGTCCACCATACCTCATACACACTGACTCCAGTTGCCTCTCTCATAGCTTTGATCTTCATTTACCAAAAGACCTATCTCTCTGGAGGTGAGAAGGGAGCCCACGCATCTATTTATAAGTAGTCTTTTTCCTTTTTTACCATTGAGTATTTCTGAATAAACTGTGGTCAATGAAGTTCAGTCAAGATGACAAACTTTCAGCTGTACTTGTTTCCATTTCTGTCTGGAAGACTGCATCAAATTCTTCTATTTGTTAATGTTCTTTAAATGTCTATCACTGCTTAGAGACAAAGGATAAAACATATATGTTTTACATGTAAATTTTACAAAAAAGGAAAAATACTGAAATGGAAATGGAAACATGGAAATATTGTCCCATACAACAGACCATATTTCATGTATTTTATGAAATCTGTGGAAATGTGAATTATAATTGAATTCTATTGTTGGAAAAACTGAAATGTTTCTATTAGAGTTGGCAGTGGACAATACACAGAGGGTGTTTTATTTCATTATTTTGTTTATAAAGTCACCATTGGAAAGCATTGTAAAACAGCCATAAAACATAGCAAGCATACCTAATACCGTATTACAGGGTACATTTTCCTCCAAGCCATCTGGAAAGCAGTTAATATCCTGAAGCACAAGATTGATAGTCCTTTTAATTTTTATCCTTGCTTGCTGAAGGTCTTTAAAATGTTGTACAACGTCTCAGTTGTGTACGTCAGTGTTGACATCAGGATCAGAGAAGGGGGAAGGCAGCTGTAGTCTAAACTCCAGGGCCTTGTGTTCAACAGACTTTCTCAAGTTACATGTTGAATAGAGTCTCCTGCTGTAATTTATATCTAGGTAGAATTAAGCAAGGAAAATGGAATGAAATTTGTATATTTTATACAATATTTGTCTGTTCTCTGTGACTAGCATATGAGACAAAAAAAATATTGCTGAAGGCTCAATACTTAGTCTGTATAATATACCTTTAAAGCATATAGCTTTAAATAATATCCTTTTGTGTTTTGAAATGTGGAGAGAGTACATGTGAGATATTTACATAAAAATCTTAAAAAGTGTTACATTTTTAATGTTTAAAAAGTGTTAGGTTTTAAATGTTTGCAAGATACAATCTTTATAAATGATATAATCTTACAAGACCCTCCCTGAATAACTTCTTACAAGACCCTCCCTGATTAACTCCCAGCATGCTGCCTTATATGACAGAAAGCTTTTTAAAACTTAATAAGGAGAACAAATATTCTTCAAGCATACCAATGCTATTCAGTATTATGAAAAAGGGGAAAATTAAAGTCTCTGGTTTATAAAACTTGGGCGTAAGAATGTGAAAGTAATTTACAAAAAGTGTATAATGAGGGTTATATGGTTTTATGGTGTGAAGCATGGGGGGAAGCAAATGTAGTGGAGGTGAGTACAACTTATGGGTGTACATTCTTTCCTTTGACCTTATGGGTTCACGGGATTTAACTTAGGACTTCAGGTCTTCTTTACCCAATGAGCCATAATGTTGGGGCCCATCTTACTGAGACTCAAAAGACTATCTTCTATTTTCTTCTTCATAATCTATAGTTTCTGAGTTTGGGGAAAAAATGAGAGAGGAAAATGGAAGGAAAGTAGAAGGAAGCAGAAAGAGAGAGGGGGGATGCTTGGAGAAGGATGATGGGGAGGATAGGGAGTGAAGAAGAGGAAAAGATGGAGGGAGAAAGAAGAGGGAAAGCATGAGGGAAGAAACAAGGGAAGCTGACTGGATCTGTAATTCCAAGGATGTGATTCTCAAAAAGAGAGATAGTCCATTCCTGAGTAAGGAAGTACTCTCTTCTTATGAGGGTTCAACCTTGGGCCAGAGAAGCCCACAAGGGACTAGAAAGGCCTTGACCACCAGGACTGATAGCTTAATCCTCCTGAGACATCCTTCCCTTCAGTTATCCAGACTTCTGAGCTCATTTTGAGAGAGCCCAGGACAGAAGGCTCCATGACTGTGCAGGCAGACATCACTGGCAGAAGACAGAAGGATTGTTTCTCATCTTCTCTCCCATGTTAAGCCTCTTCCCATAAGATGCATCTATGGCTGCCAGTATAATAGAACAAACTGTTTTATATTTTGTCAGAGACATTTTTTAATTCCATATAAAATATGGTTATATTTTAGCACTTATAAGAGTTTTGTTGTAAATTTTATGGTGAAGCACAAGGACATAATGAGTGCTTGCTTTATACTGGGGTGGGAAAAATGTTACTGAAAACTCATTACAGAAGGTCCTAAGGTCTCTCATCAGAGGTGCCCAGTGGGAAGGTCTGCAAATTGCATGCTCCAGGATCACAGGAGCCAAGCTGCCTTGGGATGACAGGGCTCTTGGCATTCCACAGCATTAGGTTTTGTTTAGTATTCTTTTTCTTGCCCACTTCTTCCTGAGATGGAGATCACTTATATCTAACACAGAACACATAGTGAGGGAAACAGTTCTCAATCCCAGAATTCCCAGAACATTGCCTCTACCTCTGCTGGCTGAACTGTTGATTCTCAGTTTATCACAAATGCTGTTGAATTTGGACACCTGCCCACTCCTCCCAGCAAGGGTGGACTCAAACTGTGAACAAACTACAAAATCTGTGTTATAAGATGACCCAGATTTCGAAATTATTTTCATCTCATTATTGCACTAAAATGCACCCCTCATTAATAGGTAGCCGTATTTAAAATCTGCTCTCTCTGTGAAAACTTCTCTTTCACTAAAACTTCCTCAGATATCTGCCAGCACTTCCCTCCCTTAAAACTTGTCTACTAAAACCCATCTCAGCAGAGGGAACTTGGGGTTCCTTCCCCTGCCTTCCTTACATGGGTTGGACTCAGCTTTACAGTGTCCTTTACAAAGAGAGGTTTGGACTGAGTGGAGGACCAGCCTTGGTATTACACCAGCACACGTGTGTTCAAAGCCTCTCTAAGCTTTAATCAGGGTGCCTATTAATTCCATCTTTAGTTTGGGTACCCAGCTTCCATTAAACTTCTTAGTATTTGATGGCTTGCCTGTCCCCCATCCCCAGCTCCAAAAATCTAATCTATGTATATTGAACCCCACATTATTTTTTGGATTATGTACACCATGCTCCATGTATATACAGATATATATATATATATATATATGGTGCTATAAAAAAACTGACGGATAACTGCATGGGAATTCAAAATTCAAGAATATCAAGACCTGGAGTTTTACTTCCAAATCCATATGATTTGCAGTAAAATTTCCAGTCATAAACCTGTCCCAACAATTCATTTGCAACCTGGAGCCATGAGAGGAACAGCACTCACAATGCACCACTTCAACATAAATTCAATACGAGGAAAAGGGAACAGTTTATTATTTTAATGCAAAACACAAGCCCATTTTAAAGATCACTAATACAGTGCCATGTGTGTGAGCAGAACAGACTTTCTGTGCATACTCAGAAATAAATATCTTATATCGTATATACTGCCACATTAAAAAGTCAAGGTTTTTCCGGAATGATGTTCTTTTACAAATTAGCTTTTAAAAAATATCTACTTATCTTGATTTTTCTTATTTTTTTTTTTTTTTGAGAACTTCTGATCTATATATATACGTATTGGTCTTATCTATATTCTCAACCTGAAGTTTTCCTCTGTCACCACCCACAACTTATTAATTACTAAAGCAAAAATCATCTAGCAAATGTCTCTAAAATATAACTGTGGCATCCAGCAGGAGGTGTGATGGTATTTTCAGGAGAAGCACTTCCAGCGGGAAAGGGTTTAGATATTAGTAGCCATCTGTTGAAGGAAAAGCTCGGCCGTTGCTGTGCTCCTACACAGGTTTCAAGTCAGGTGCTTTATGATCTGAATCCATTATTAACAATCAACAGGATTTAAAGAAAAGCTGCCCTTGACAATGCTTTCAAAACTTAACAAGAATGATTTCTTTGTAATATTGAAGTTAAGAATATGCTCATGCTTTTAAAACTGATTTTTTGTGCCTTTTGTTTCTTTTTGCTTTCCCCCACTGTTTGTTCTTGTTTTATATCTTTTAAAAAGATGATTGATTAGGTATTAAATTCCTGAAACATTCTGCTATTTCTCAAATTTAATGTGTGCTTGGTAAATATAGGGCTATTGTTGTTTTAAGACTGCCCTATGTAACCAAGACTGGCATCAAGGTTGTAGCAATCTTCCTGTTTCTGCTTCTTGGGGCTAGGACTGCAAGCTCTTATCAACACACTCAATGATTTTTGTTACATTTGGAAATCAGATTATTTTGTAACATTTTTACTCTGGGGATCTTGAGCATACAATACTAAACTATCTAGTGTAACTACTTCTATGAACTTAAATGACTTTGTAAGATTGTGAACAATTAGCTTCATTGTAAAACAGAGAACAACAAAAAAAGAACTAGGTGTTAGTATTCAAAGAAAAAATGTAATAAGCACACAACAATTATTTTTCCTTTGTGGAAGAGTATTTCATAATACTGAAAATTCTTTGATGACCTTACATGACCAGATCAAAATAAAATTGATTTTCCACAGTTGAAAAAGATGGATAATGTTTCCATTTATTTCCATCCTCCTGAATTTGATGACTTCCCAGATAAAATAGAAATTTAAATGAACCTGAGATGAATATTTTTGGAATCCACTCAAATAGAGGTTTTTTATTTTAAATAATCATTTTTTATTTATATACATGTGTTCATGTGTATGAGTGTCTGTGTGTGCGTGTGTGTGTGCGTGTGCGTGTGCGTGTGCGTGTGTGTGTGTGTGTGTATACCTGTGCTACTTTAAGTGAATTCTGAAGCCAGAAGAGAGCTTTGGGTTTTCAGAAGTGGTAGTTACAGAAACTTGTGAGCTGACTGACCTGGATGCTGGGAACTATCCTCTGGTTGTTTGTAAGAGCAGCCATAGATCTTGACCAATGAGCCATCCATTATTGTAGCCCAGCAAATCCAGGTTTTAAGTGTGAGTTTATAGTAAGATTCTTACACTATCATTTTCACTTATGTAAAGAATTTCCTGACTTAGAGTAGCAATGTGTCTCTTTGAAATGGCAAACCCTCTGTTCTTTCATTTTTAGTTTGATTTTGAGGCTCATAAAGAAAAAGAAGATCTGAGGAGATAGTGAAGGCTTTGTGTTCTCAGAACCCCAGGATCTAAAGCACTGGGAATGAAACTTTGATGAGCTTCAGCTTTAAATATTCAGCACATAAACAGAAATTGTTATTTGGGGGGGGGGGTTATGATAGAAGAAATTTATCTGTCTTCCTTATTAAAAGGAATGATTTATAAAATTTTAAACACTTACTAAATTATTAAATAATTGTATAGTAAGTCAAGACATTACAAGTAATAAAATTCTTCCCTCACTGTAATATTTGTTCATAGCAGTGAGTTATTTTCTAAATTACAAACTTCCCTCTTCTGGTTGGAGGATGGCTCTGAAGTCAAGAGCACTTGCTGCATCTGGAAAAGACATGGGTTCAGTTCCCAACACTCATTCACTTTTAACTCCAATGCTAAGGGATCCGTTGATCTTGTCTGTCCTCTGAGAACATTGCACTTTCAGGTACACACACACACACAATTAAGATGAACCTTAGAGAGGAAAACACTTTATAAGAGAGACACACTACCATAGGTTATCTTTATGCCACTATAGTGCATCCACACATTGGAACTAATAGGCCAAGGCTCACCTGATCAGTTGAGCCACACAAATCCCTTAACTCCTTTGTGGAGTTTTGACACACAGTCCTGTATATACTGTTCCATAATTAAGTGAATGTTTTTACAAGATTCCCCATTGTCCATCTCTGTCTCTCATGATAGAGTTAGAGGATTCTCAGAGCAAGTGATTGATTGCTAATTTTTTTCATATGATTTTAAACATTGCATTATCTTTACTCTTCTTTCTCCCACAATGCAGCTGGAGACTCCTTGGGGTTAGAGGTTGGTTACTAAAATTCTTCATATTTTTTTCATAACATTGGCATCAAACAGTCCACAGAAAACACCATTCTAAAATGATTTTCTAAGTCAACTCACAGTCCTGATGACTGATTACTGAAACAAAATTTCATATCATCACATCAAGCATGAAGGGGTTCTAGGAGGAGCTGGCACTGGTGGCTCTAATGCTGGCAAATGTCACTTGGCCAATCTAAGAGAAAACAGCTGGCAAGCAACCTTCAGTTTCAAACTCTCGGTATTTTTTCCAAGGGTAAAAGGAGAATGAATTAAAGGATTGAAGTCTACTAAAGCAAGAATAACTAAAACATGTAAATTATGCTTTCCCCCATCCTTGTCAACTAAATAGGTATGGTTTTATAAGCATAGTTTAATCCAAAAAGCAGATGTAGTTTTTCCCAAGGATACAAGATGCAGCCAACTGGCTTATATGGTACTTTCCCTCTCCAGCCTTATTGGAAGTGGCAGGTTGAAAGACCTCAGGATTATAGTGGCAAGACAATGATACAGTCAAAGAATGAAGTTCTAATCCTTTGTAGGAAACAGAACAAAAATTGTGGGAAGGGAGAGGTTGGAGGAACGTATATGTGAGGAGCAGAGTGATATGTCTGAACTGGCAACAGCATTGCTGTGAAAGGATGCCTCATGCTCCCAACATCCCCAAGTATGCAGGTAAAGGAGGTGACCATCTTCCACTGAACACACTCATCTATCTCTGATGATGATGACATCATCAGATGATGGACAGAGCCATCTCCGTCCTCCCACTACCTCCTGCAAACAGCTAAATCCCTCACCATACAGAGGTCTGTTCTTTCCTGAGGTGATGGGTCAGGAGGATGCTTGTTGTCTATTGATTTTCTAGTTGTGGACTGGTTGTTAATGTCTATGTGGGAGATGGTGTCATTTGTTTAACTGCAGGCACCACACAGTACAATGCTTGCTGCTTCCTGGACTCACTGTGGCTTAAACACAGGAGTGTGATCTTCAGATGATTGAACACAGCATGCATGCAGAACAGCCTTCAAGACCCAAAGACATCCTATGTTGGGTGTGTGCTAGAAACATATCATCAAAGGCTGGAGAGATGGCTCAGGACTTAAGAGCATGTGCTAGCTGCTCTGAAGAGAATACTTTTGTTCTCAGTGCCCATGCTAGGCAGCTGCCAATACATAGTTTTAAAATAAATAAAATAAATATAAAAACCACAAAAAGATAGCACCAACTTTAGGCTCATTGGGATTTCTATTTATTTCCTTAGATTTTAAGATTACATTATATCTATCTAAAGAATACATTCCTACTTGATACATATTACACAGTGGATGAATAAAAGCTATAATTATTAGTTTTAAAAAAGCAAATAGAGTGTTACAGAGTGTTACCTTATGGTTAAGAAGCAAGCCACATGGGGCTCTGTTTTAGTCCCTTTTACAGGACAACTCTTTATTCCTGCATGCCATCAACTATCATTACACATATATAACAAGGTTCTACACATTCATTAGATTTTCATTTTTGTTAGTTTGTTTTATTTTATTGTGCTAGTAACTGAATCGGGCACCTTTACATAGTCTGTGAGCTCTGTACCTTTGAACTATATTCCTAGACATAGTTTCAGTTTTAAAATTTAATGCTATTATTTAGGATATTTTCTCAATACTAGGTTTTAAGCCAGGCATGAAAACCCATGTTTGTAATTGTGGCACTTGTGATGTATTGGTGGGCAAATTGTCATGAGTTTGAAATAAGTCAGGGCCAGGAGGTGAATTCCAAGTGAGCCTTGAACAATGATGCTGACCTGTGAACTTGCTAAGTACCCTGACAATGGTGAATGGGAAACTGTATTGGACATATGTTCCCATCCCACCTTTGCATACTATACCCCTGATAGGACAAGCTGCCTTGCCTCAAGTTTTTAGACCTTGTGGAACAGAGAATCAAAAAGAGAAGTTATAATGACTCTAGTATTTTTCTTAAATGTAACCAGTTATTCAGAGTCAATCACATACTGGTCTAGAAATCAATCCAATATTGGAAATAACAGTCTTCATTTGGAAGTCTTGTTCTGGACATTTTCAGAGACATAATTGGAAGTTAGCTGCAGTTCTCTATGATGTTATGTTAGCAAGAGATAAAGTTGGGGTAGGATCTGGATTTCAAACAAGTGTTAGTACATGTGTTAAGGCTCTTTTATTTGTCAAGTTAAAAATACTTTTGTTTTTTTCTACAGTATTATATAAGTTGCATTAATTGTACACTTTCTAATTGTGTTAGTGTGTTGAAATCTGGCATGTCAGCTGTGGAGGTCTATCAACCAGCTTCTGTTTTATTGCCCTGAGTATCACAGAACCTTAGTCTTCTGAAAAAAAGCTTGCAAGTACTGGAAGAAATGAGTAAGGCTTTAAGCAGAAGCAAGAGGGTAGTGAGCTTGATTATTGCAGGTATAACAGCTTTAATTACATTAATTGCTAGCACCACTGCTTCTGCAATTGCTTTGACACAAGAAGTTAAGACAACTACTTTTATTAATTATTTAGTAAGAATGTTACTAATGTGCTGAATATACAAGAGGATTTAGATAGGCATTTAGAACAATGGATTGATGTTCTTTATCCTATTCAAATTATTGGAAGTAGGTTCAGAGTTTAAGAGTAAGAAGCTATCTTGAGTGTCATGCCAAATACCACTGGATTCGTGTTAGTTCTAAAATTTACAGTGCTAGTCATTATAATTAGGAAAAAATTTAAAGACACTTGCATTGTATTTGTCATAATTCTAACACCTCTCTGGATGTTTTAACTTTGCATAGTAAGCTTTTGAATTTAAAGAATGCTGCTCTGCTGAGCATTGATGCAGCAGATACTGCCAATAAAATTACTCATGGCCTGAGGTCAGTATTTATATTTTGGTCAAGCTTCAAGAATTGCATATATAGCTTGACCATGCTAGCCCTTTTTGTCCTGGGAATACTTTTATTCCTGCCCATCATGTTAAAGCATGTCTTTAACAACATCAACATGTTGGTACACAAAGTACATGGCTTGAACCTGAAAATGGATCCCCAGACACAGAATTATTAAATTAATAGGCTGACAAGCCAAGAACAGGTAAAATTCTGCACAGAGCCTTACCAACCTAAGACAGAAATACATTGCTTTTGATAATGCATATTCCACAATGGATAAGGAAGGCATTCCTGGCAGAATGACCTAAGACAGACTCAGTCTTGTTTATGAAATGAAAAAGGAGGACAGGCTGAGAGCTTTTGGGGCTGCTTGGCAAGAATCTGACATGGGCCAAGGACAAGGAAATGGGCTGCTTGACAGAAGTATGACATTGGCCAAGGACAAGGAAGTGGACTTCAGGCAGGAATCTGACATTAGGCTAGAACAAAGAAGTAATTTCAAGCAGGAATCTAAATTTTAGGCTAGAACAAGGAAGTATAGGCTTCAGACATAAAAAGGACTTTGGACTAGGACAAGGAAGTATGCTCAGATATTTTGGTCATCCTGATATGCCCTTAGAAACAGTGATCATGGGAATGTTCACAGAACTTTATTGCCTTGCTTGTTCTTTGACTATTTATGTTTATTGTCTTGTTTGTTCCTTGACTATTTGCATTTATTATATTGCTAGTTCCTCACCTAGAACTGACCCTAATACTTGCATGTAATTAAAATGATATAAAAGCAAAAAGGAGGAAGGGGATGGGATAGGGGTTTTCTAGGGAGGGGAAATAGGGAAAGGCAATGCATCTGAAATGTAAATAAATAAAATATCCAATACAAAACAAAAAAAGAGTACCTGATTCAAAAACAAATAAACAAACAGATAAAATTTGGTTACATTTATGTCTCATGTTATATCATATAAAATTACAACTACAATTTATTTTTTATTCCCTATCTAACATTTGCAAGGAAGATTGACAGCATCCTATAGCATTTCAGTTAATAAGGAAGTAAGTATTTATGAAAATACATTGCTACAGCATGAGACTTCCAGTGTTTACAACTCTCATAATTTAGACACTTGTTGACAGAACTCACTGAGTAGAACTTTGCCCTTCTGTTTAAAATTCATATTTTTCTCTGTTCTATGGGCAATTAATTCTTATAATAATTGATATTAGGAATAGCCATATTTTTGAATGAACCCTAAATTTTACCTATTATAAATGTGGTATGTTCTATGCTACAAGAGAATCATGAAACTATCACACAGGAGAGTCTCAGAATATTGATTTTAGTTGAATAAAATGAAATTTATATGATTATAATAAAAGTCAATGATACAGAAATAGATGGGCTTTTAAATTTATATTTTCAATGAATATAGTGCCTACTTAAGTAAACCATAATCCTTAACACAGACTGAATAATATTTCAGTGTTTCTACAAAACTCTTAAATAAAAGCCAAAGAAATGCCTATAGCTATAGAATCATTAGTAATAATAATAGTTTAGAGATGCTGGGTATAAACTTTTTTCCTGTAAGAAGTCAGCAGATCCCATGAATGTTCCTGTGATATGGGTATCAGTTCTAGTCTAGATGTAAAGAGAAGGATCTAGAAGTCTGCAGTAGGAGAGAATCTAAAGATATTTGTCATAATGGCAGACAAATTTTTTCAGAATGATTACAAAACCTATGTTAAATAATTTGAGCAAGGCTAATGAGTTAAGCACACAATATTCTCAGCTACATGAAAAATGATTAAAACATAAGCTTAAAGTTCAATTTGCTTTGCTCCTTTGAGGTAAAGAGTTCAGATCTAGAAAATTACTTAGCCAAATGTTTTGGAGAATAAGAATTTGGTTGAAGGTAACAAATTCCACTGAAACCTGTGTAAAGTGTATGGACCCAAAAGAGAGCAATAATTTCAATGACATTTGTACAATGTAAGTAATACAGAGACAAATGTCTTAGTATACAATCTTGCAAGTGATTTCCTGTTACTTATTTTTAAAGTGGGACTAATTGTTCTAGAAACATACACTATGAGACATGAGTAGCATCACGATTCTAGGTTTCCCTGTGAAAGAACCAACTAAATCTGCCTCCTTGGTGCCTACCTCCAGGATGATCATGATTCTGTATTAGCTAATGGTAGGGCGATGCCTTCCTCTCCAGAGCACAACTGCTGTGCATCTGCCTACCACATCTGCCTCAACTAAAACGACAAATATGGCTGAGACTGCGATAGACTGGGATTACTGAGAAGGTCTTTGGGATGGAAGAGGAACTGGGAGCAGTTTTTTAATTGTTTCCTAACTACAACTCTTTCCAATAATGCTCAAATCTGCCACTGGAGAGACTTCAACTAAGTTTCTCTCATTTGTGGCAGCACCTAAGCCCCAGTTAATCTCTCTCCTCCCAGCCCACACATGGAAACATCAGCCACTCTCCACACCTCCCTCAGAGCCTTCTGTGGGGGAAACCAACCCCCCCTCCATTGTCTTAATGATCCAGGCATCCCACGGTCCTCATACTATGGCCTCCTTCGTTACAAAGTCTATACATCTGGCTTTTATCTCTCAAAATTCTGCCAAGTGATTTCATTCAGGACGCCTCATCCATCCATGCATGTGCATGGGTACACAAATGTACATCCACAATGCCCAATGGACTCTCCCCACCACAACTCCATGAGGGCACATATATGCATGCATGCACAGGCACACAAACACACACACATGCACGCACGCACGCGCACATGTACATGCACACACAATGCACTCCTTCCCTCTTTCACCAAGAATTATTCTTCAATTTTTATTTACCTCAACTATTATTTATCTTTCTCTTCTTATTACACAAACTTGGATTATCATTTTACTACAATACCAAGAGATGAAGAAAGAAAAATTTATATAAGAATTAAAAACCCTAAATTAAGGCTTCATATTTATTTTATTGTAATTTCCACTAACATTTATCATATGTTTGAGTTTTATTGTTTTAAATCTTCATGTTCCTGTATCCAGGCACATTTTTAAAGTGAACATCTTTTATGTAGAAAAATTTGCTCAATCATAAACCTATATGCATTAACAAATGAATGTTTCTTATAACTCCCAGGTTCTGAATAAGGATGAAAAAGTCTCCCATTCTGGAATGATTTTGGGCTGAATAGTCCGTAAGAATATTATAAATTCAGAGAAAAGCAATAATGTTTTCAAGCCTCAACTTAGAGGCATGGGAATGGTGTCGCAAAACCTCAGTGGATTCTTGTGTTGTTTCCTACCTCGAATCTTAATAACATTCTCTCCCATGATGTTAATTTTGCCTTTGAAGAAATAATAAACATAATTTAATTTCCAATGGTTGCCATGGTGAAACTCTCCCCCTACACTAGTGAATGCGAATGACTGACAGTGTTGTGCTGCCTTCTGATGACTCTCCAGTCTGTTGTAAAGGCCACAGCTGGGAATACAGTCTTTCTAGAGGAAGTATGATAGATGGCCCAGTCAGGGATCAGAAGACTCTGAGCTGGTGAAAGAAGCCATCTGTCCGTGCAGTATCTGTGAATGGGGTCTGACAGAGTAGCAGGAACTCAGTGCTGAGGCAGCAGCTTGCCACCCTCAGTTCCAACACACTGACACTACCTTCTGACACAACATCCACACACATGCCTAATTTCACTCATGAATTTCAGTAACTATCTAGCAGATCTAATCCATCGTCACATGTTTTTGATATCTGAGATACAGCCAAGGCTGGCTCACCTTTGAAGAATGAACTAACAGGGGTGGACTATGGAAAGCTGGAGAGACAAGCCTTCTAGAGCAGATTACTGAATGAACTGCCCAGGTCAACACCATCTCAATCAATACATCCTGAAGATCACTGTGCCCCAGCACGTAATGACAGTCAGTTTTTGTTTCTCATTCCCTTTGGTTTAAATTGCCATTATTTGGTACTCAGTATGGGGGTAGAATGGGAATTATTCTGGTACACTTCAGAGTAAAATCCTATAGATTGTTTTCTGAAAGTCTGTCTTTTCTCTTTGTATTTACGTCTGTTTCTTATGGCATGTTTTATAGATCAAAATGAAGTGAATGAAATAAAAAAGGAACAAATATGCAAAACTTTTCCATAAAGATAATAAAATGTCATGATATGTAAGTTTTAACATTTTGTTTATTTAGTTTGTATGCACACCTGTGTGTATGTGTGTGGCATATGCCCATGAGGCCCATATGGAAGTCAGAGGGGCAGCCCATGGTACTCTGCTCTCTCTTATTGCCTCTCAGCCCAGAGACCAAACTTATGTCATCTGGCTTGGCAGCAAGTTCCTTTAACCACTGAGCTATCTTGGAGGCCCTGCTTGTGATCATTTTAATTGTCAGTTTAATTGGATGGAGAAATGTCTAAAACAGATGCTACTAGAGAAGACCCATAAGTGGGAAAAATGCATATGATGGATGGTCATTGAGTGTACAACTCCAGTGGATATATCTATCACCAACTCCAACCTCTAAGTCTCTGGGAATATCAAGGTATCTGCTGACAAATAGTATCCTCTAGACCAAATAGGAAGGTTGCACTCAGGAACTCTCAATAGCATGGTTGCTTGTGCATGACCAAGAAAGTTATAACACCAGCTGATATACCAATGTGGATAGAAACTTTCACAAGGTCTTGCTCTGAGATGAAGAGCTACAGGAGGTCAATGGCTGCTGAGAGAGAGATAGTCAGTCTCCTGTAGACATCAGCTACTATACAGACTGGCCAATCCCAAATGGTCATTCCTGAACACCGGTACTCACAAGCAAAGCTAAGGGGACTCTGTGTTGTCTATGAGTGTGTGTATGGTATATGTAAATATGTGTGTGTGATGTATGTGTGTGTGATGTGTATCTATGTGTACATACAATCATAATTTTAAAAGAAGAGATCATGAATTTAGGAGAGGGCATATATTCAGCAATATTGCCTGGTATGGAATTTTTTGAAGAGTTTTTATTAAAAGCATGTTTATTTAGAGTGTGTGTCTATCTGTGTTTGTGCGTGTGCACATGTGTGTTTATCTATGTGTATGTGTGTGTGCATGTGTGTGTGCGTGTGTGTGTGTATGTGTATGTGTGTGTGCTGAATGTGTAAGACATAAGTTCAGGTGTCTGTGTAGGCTGTAATAAACCATCTGATCCCCTAATTCCCTGATCCTCTGGAGCTGGAATCACCTGTGAGGTTGCTGCGTGTCCCCTGCCATGAAGTGCTGGGAGCCAAACTTGGGACTATTCTGAAAGCAGTATATGGTCTTAACCACTTAGCCATCCTCTCACTGAAAGTGATCTGAATCACTGAAAGTACGTAATGAGTCTTTAAATTGAACAAAATGATTCTTCCAAATCATTTTATTGGTTCCTTCGTTCAATCAATTTCAGCCATTCCAAGTATTTTGTTTTTTATAAATTCAGAATGCTCTTGTCTTGCTACATGAGAGTAAGGTTTGAAATTCAACTAATCACATACAGTATCTAATACAAGTGTCAAGATGTTATGGACTCTTCCAAACAAAAATGGTACTTCTTTGTGTTGAATTTGATATTTGAAATTTTCATCATTATTTAGATTTTTAATTTACAACTTAGATATATTTTATTAGATGTTCACCCTAGATTTTGAGTCATTTTAAACAATATTTTTCATTTTGCTATCTATGTTTGGTTACTAATATATGAAAACATAATTTACTTACTTCATATGTCCTGACCCCCTCCATTACACTTTTCAGTACATGATCTTGTCTGTGAAGATCCCACGGAACTTTCTTTGTAAAGTATCATATATTCCACAAGGTCATGCCAAAATGTTTTCTTTCCAAGCTTTCTTTTGTTTCTCTTTCTTGCTGCACAGGCTCAGTCTTTCAGTACCTGTTGGTTACTTGAAGAACCAACTGAGAGTGCAGGAAGAACTGTCCAGTCCGTTTGCAAAGCCTAATTTCTGGGTATGTTTGTGAGGATGCTCTGGAAGACACTAACATCTCTTTGAAGGATGGATACAGTACAAATGCAGGGCAAGAGTGACTGGTTTGCTGTTTGAAGGCAGCATGCATCTTCTGCCCCAAAAAGCAAACACACCTATTTCTTAGGGCTTCAACGTCAGACTGGAGCTGAAGTGATCAAAGCCCTGAGTTAGCAACTTTCAGAAATCTCTCCAGCCCTATACATACATTTTTAAAATACATATTTTATATATATTATAAAATAAAAACTAATTGCAAATTGTGCCATCCTTGTATAATTTTAGAATAATTTAAATACACTGGTATTAACTCTTTAAGTTTTTACTGTCATTCATGAAACAAGCCACCTGAGCCTTGAGAGTATTTTTTTAATAATTCTTTTGTTAAATTATGGATTCAGGTTTGCTTTTGTTTATTTGTTTGTTTGTTGATTCTCCATAAAATACTGGGTACTTGTGTTCAGTTTCATTCTGACTCTGTTTTAAAAGCATGGATTGGGGCTGCAGAGATGGCTCAGTGGTTAAGAGCACTGACTGCTGATCTTCCAGAGGTCCTGAGTTCAATTCCCAGCAACCACATGGTGGCTCACAACCATCTGTAATGGAATCTGATGCCCTCCTTTGGGTATGTCTGAAGATAGCTACAATGTACTCATATACAAAATAAATAAATAAATCTAAAAAAAATTATTTTGAGCAAATGCATGGATTAAGTGTGTAAGTTGAGGTCTGTAAATCTCAATGGGACTGATACCTTTCTAATCATATGAACAAATCAGAAGAAAAATCACAAACACCCCCTATCATGGTCACCTCCTTCAAGCAGCAATTTGGGCCAAGACACTGTCTGGCTTTTTCTATTCTCAACTCTCACTCTGGTTGGTTTCAGACCTCTCCATTCAATAGCTTTTGGCTCAGTTTGTTAGTACCCTGTACATTCCTGAAAGAGGAACTTGCCTGCTTCCCTTGAGACTGTTTGTCAAGTTACATACCTATTTAGTGCTGTGAATTTCGTTTCTAAGCATCACTTTTAGACGATCCCCACAAATATTAATATTTCATGTTTCAATTATTATTCAATGTAGTGACACTTATTTCTACTGAGACTCTCATAAACACAGAGAAATGTATATACTTTCAGAATCTTTTCCAAATGTTTCTTTTCTCTACCTTTGTCGTTTTGCTACTGATTTATAGTTAATATTTATATGTGAGAACAAAATCTTTGTGCATTAATTTTTTTAAACTGAATTGAGGCTTTATTTTAAACCCTTTATATGGTTTTTAGAATACATAGCATGTACTCTTAAGTTAGAATCTGTGTTGGTGCTGTGTTCTTAATATATGCCTTTTGGTTTTATGCTTCATTTATTCCATCATTTTTGGAAGAATTTTACATTCTCCAATTATAGTTATGAAGGTATGTCTCCTTTGTGATCTGTTGTTTTTTGAGTCACAAATTTTGTAGCACTATTGCTTGGCACAGCTACACTTAATTGGTACTTTTTGTTGGGTGGTCTTTCTTGACATTCCATATCTTCTGTCTTTGACCCTAATCCAACTTCCTCCAATGTTAGTGCATGGCATTTGGCTTTCTCTAGATTATCTGAACAGTAAGTAGTTTCTATCCTTGTACATTCAATTAGTCTATGTACTTATTTTTAAGAATGCATTTGTTTGCAGCATATCACTCCATCACTTTGAGTCATTTGCTACAATAAATGAATTATTTTGTCCTATTTGAACATGTCTGTTTAATGTGGTTATTAAGATGCTGAAGGATTAATCTGCCATTGCCTATGTCTTCTTTGTGCTTGTTGTCACACTAGTTGGGTTCTACAGCAGAGGACAACTTATCTGTAGCTGAAATATGGGACTTACTAAGAAGCTTACAGAGTCTGGGTTGAGCAGTCCAACAATGGCTGTCTGAGGGCTGGGACAGCCTGAAAAACCAGGAGTTCTATAGGAAAGAGCCTGGAGGGCTTGTGAAGAACCACAGAAGGCTGAAGGGTGCTTGTTATCTGGTGCATATAGGAACAGCATGAGCCTACTTCAGAGGAGCTGAATGAATGTACACAGGAAAATCCCCGTCCACACGGGTTTTACTGGACCCCAACCTCACACTGAGGGAATGGCTTCCTTTACCAGGTAACTGATCATCATATGGACTATCCCTTGTTGTTTTATGAGTTCACATACATAAATTCAAAATAACACTTCTGCCTGTGTCATAAGGGTGACATCTCCTTCACGTCCCTTAATACTTCCCTATTTTTACTTTAATTTCCTTAAGTATTTCTCTGTTCATTAAAATACACATGGTCAGTGCTGATTGTTTTCTGAAACATGACACTGAAAGAGCCATAAGTAAAGGGATTTTAAATTTGTTCACCTCTACTTTGCTTTTTGTGCTTTGTCCTCTCTACTAAAATTGCTGAATTTTATTGTTTTTTTTTCTTTCAATTTACAAAATTCTTTCACTCATTCCTTCACTTCATAATGTCATTAGTCTTAAGTGTTCTGACTGCTTTTATTCTTGTAGTATGTCTCTATGGCCCCTTGAAGCCGGGGGATATTTTCACACCATATGGCTTCTGAGTTGACAGCTCTTGAAAACTGCCATTTGTGTCTGGCTTTCAGTTTCTGGTGACAGCTGTTATCATGTATTTTTCTCCTGATAGAAACATTTTTTTTTCTATAGATGCTTTTATAGTAATTTTTTTGCCATTGGTCATTCAAGTTAGACTGTGATGTTCGTTGGCATCGAATCCTTGGATATGTCCTATTTGACATTCAATGAGAATGAATATTCAGCTAAGACCCCTTGTGTACTTTGAGAACATATAAGTCATTCCTTCTTGAAGTATACTTTTTTGTTTTCTTCTTTCCTGTCTTGATCCAAGACTCTGATAAATTGATTGTTATATTATTCTTATAGTTCTATGGTTCTCCAAGTCTTTAATTCTTTGCATATATATTTAATTGTGTATATACATATGATACTGTGGTGTGATTCTGGAGGACAGAGTCAATTTGGGGGAGAGGGTTTTTTTTTTTTTCCTTTATGTTATGGTTCTTAGGAATCTAACTTGGATTGTCAGGCTTGGTGGCAAACACCTTTACCCTGTCTGCCATCTCTCAAGCCTTCTTCAAGTTTGGCTTGAGCAAATAAAATCATTCTCTTTCCAGCTGCCTTCTGTGTTTCTTCTAGACTCTACAGTCTGCTCAGCAGCCAGATATTGAGGAGCTTTGTTGATTGATGTTTTATTATGAAGAAGTCTCACTTGCTTCTTCACATCTGTAATTTCTTTAACAAAGAAATCTCATTTTTGTCTGTCTTAAAATTGTATATATATATATTATATATATAACTTTTGGAGGCAATTTTCTAATGGTTGCTTTAAAAAGTTTACACAAAAATTCTAACTTTTTAAACTCATTGCTGACATCTGTCAATTGCCTCTTTTTCTGGCTCATTCTCTACAAATGCCACTCCATGGTTGTGAATGGATATGTAAATAAACAGCAACATCTTTCCTTTGTTTTACAACTTGAATTTGTCAGTCATAAAAAACAACAAAACTTCCTGGTAAAATTTGTATAATAAGATGGAATATGTAAATAAAATATGAGTCTTATCACTGCCAGTTTGATAGAAAATTCACTGTTCTGCAAACTTCTCAGTCTGGGTCATCATCACTCACTGAATAGATTATGGTAACAGCTCTTCCCTTCTAGCCTTGTCACACTCAGCATTTCCTCAAACTCACCTGGATACAGTTCTCTAGAATGTTCATATGGTTATACAATTAAGACCACTACTAGACAAATCCATGAAGCCCTTGTTGACTTAAAGCAAAAGAACATTGACCACTTTATGGTTCCTACAGGATGTGCCTATGCTTTCCTCTCTGGCAACTTCTTCTACTGCCCTTGTCTGGTGTCCACATCTGATTCTATGGGGTGGATACCTCAGGTGCCTCCCTCTCCTCAAGCAGCTCTGGCCTTTCAGTCATCTCAGTGTTCAGTCATCTCCTGTCAGAAGTGCTCACTATTTCCCTCACACACTTGCTTTTACCTGCAACTTCTGCTAGTATTTCTTCAAAGTTTTACGTTCCAATGACATATCCTTGTCTTGTTTCACTTCCATTTATGTTAAATTTATACCCATATGTCCCCTGCTGAATTCCCAAGTTGAAGTTGCCTCTTATGTTTCACATCACAGCACTAACACTGTAAAATATTATCTCGTGGACCATGGTAGGAATCTCTGTGTCCTGTGTTATATGAACTCCCTTCCACTATTGTGTTCTCAGCATCTGGTATGGTGTCCTCATATCATATGTCATCATAATAAATAGCCACTGAGCAAATCAATCAGCAATGGACTTTCTATAAATCCTAACAGGACCAATTGTGCTGATGCAAGTGAACGTGTTCTGCATGTATAAATTAAAAATTGCTCAATATAAACAGAAATTAACTTACATCATTCAAACAAACGGTAAATTATGTGGGAGGTGGGGAGTGGGGATGGGTTGGGGGAATGGGGTGAGTGTGTAATGGATTTGAATGTCATAGCTAAACTCATGCACAAAATCACATGTCATCTCTACACAACCATGCTACAAAGGTCTCTGAGAGCATTCACATCTTCCTGCAGATGGTTCCCAGTAGACCAGTTGCTGAGCTCTCACCAGATGCTGAAGCCATTGGTGTTTCAGTCATGCACTTCGACACTCCAGAATTGTGAGAAAGAATTACATTGGTTGTAAATAACCCAGACCATGATGCTTTGCTATAGCAGCCCAGATTGAGTGAGGCATTTGGAAATAGACAAATAGTATATTTGGAATTGTATCTTCTTTTTTTACAGGAAAATTAGAGCCAAATGGTATCATCTATAATGTTATGGATGCCTCCTTCTTTACACATAATGGATGAATCAGTGTCAGCGAGTACAACAAATACCATGTTTCAATCCCAACCTGTCATTGGGAAGGAAGCAAGGCAGAGGGAATAAGGTAGAGGAATGGAGGGAGATATGCACAATAGGATACAAACAACTACCATATAATCAGCAATACTGCTTGTAGCAATTAGTAAATTCTTATTTAATTCTAGTGATCATAAACTACAGGGGCCGGGAGATGCTCAGTGGGTAATTGTTACTGTGAAAGCTCAAAGACATGTGCTCAGATCCCAGCACCCACAAAAAGCTAAGCATGGTAGTGTCACCCACAATCCCAATGTCAGGGTGCAGGCAGAAACAACTAACCTAGGAAAATAGCAAGCAATAGGCTCAAGGAGAGACCCTGTTTCTGAAAACTAAGGTAGGAAAGCACTGAGGGAGACTTCAGTGGTTTAGAGCCTATGAGAATCATCTTGACACTAAGCAGAAAAGTCAGGCAAATGGTTCCATGAGGTGTGGTTTCATTTAAATGACACTTTGAAACCACAAAATTGTAGGTCAGAAGCCAGGTGAGTGGTTCTCACAGGATGGCATTAAGGGAAGGCAGTGCGATGCCACAGGACTTCATGGGAGTGATAGAAATACCTTACCATGATTGTGTGGTGTAACCTTGTGGTAGACATTGGTGAAAATTATTGTAATTGTACACTTAAATTGACATTTTGTTGTGAATTTTTCCGCAATAAACATGACTTGAAACAAAAGTAAAGAGAAGTAATATCTAAATTTTGTTTCCAAATTTCACAAAAGAAAGACTGCTGAACTCTTTGTCTTTCTCTCCCTCTCCCTCTCCCTCTCCCTCTCCTCTCCTCCCCTCTCCCTCTCCCTCTCCCTCTCCCTCTCCCTCTCCCTCTCCCTCTCCCTCTCCCTCTCCCCTCCCATCCCTCCTCCTTCTCTCTCTCTCTCTCTCTCTCTCTCTCTCTCTCTCTCTCTCACACACACACACACACACACACACACACACACACACACACAGTGTGTGTGTGTGTGTGTGTGTGTGTGTGTGTGTGTGTGTGTTTAGGTAGGTACCTGTGGAGGCCAGAAGACAGCACCAGAGCTCTAGAATCAGAGTTACAGGTGCTCCTGAGCCTTCCAGATAGGATACTGTGAATGTACCCAGGCTTTTTACAAGAACAGCAGGAACTCTGACTGTCACAGCATTTATCAGATTCCATCTTTTAAAAATGGAATTCTTAGAGTTTTTAATAATATCCTCTATGCATTTGAGGAACAGATTCACCCTAAAACACTACATGTTTAAAAAAATTTCAAGGGTAGCAATGAAAAGTAAAAGAGTTCTCTTTATGAGCAAATGACCATGATAAATTCAGTTCTGAGGTATGATATGAACTGATTGAATATGATGCCAGGCAAAGCAGGTAACTGTGAACCTCATATACACTATTGTCCTATATAGGCCAGGTTCTGAGGAGTGGGCAGTTCGGGAAGCCAGGTGCAGTGGGAGAGTATTTTTATGGACTTAAGGAAGATGTAGGCACCTCTACATGAACACCGTCCATAAACTTGCCTGGTGGGATTTACAAGAGGTGTCAGCTGTTTTAAATATGTTATACTTTCCTTTCTAGAAAGTTACAAAGCACCTCTTTCAGAAACCACTCCACAGATGCTTTATATTTATATTTTCTTCAAGTATAATATTTCATTGATTCTTAATTAAATGTTTATAAGACTGAATTGAAGTTAACTTGAAATGATATGTTTTATTTGAATTCTGATAGCAGTCAGAGAACTATGGGACAATGTAAAAACCAAATTATTTCAAAATCTTTTCTACTATAACACATGTTCTGCACCCAGTGTTATTAGCCTTTCGTCAGTAATGAGCTCAGTCATTGAAAACCATTAGCATTGTTAGCATTACACAAAAATGTAATAATTGGGTTTAAACTCCTCTTTAAAAAATTATTTTTATACATTTTTTGTCCAATTAAACAATGAACTTTCTAGAAACCTTAACATCTTGAGGACTGGTGGGATGTTATGGCTACTCCTAATGAAACCTTTCACAATTATGGGCTAATACTGTGTTCTAAGAATTCTATCTTGACAATTTCAGAGAATTATTAAAGAAAAAATACAAGCAAATAATGGGAACAGCATGAGAGTCTCTGTGTTAATCATGGTGAGGCATTGGTCTCTCAAATGACCCAGAAGACTGGACCAGTCCAGAATGCATGAATTTCACTTGAGCTGTCAGCTTTCATCAGATTAAAACTCATATGCTAGAAAAGGAACCATTTCATTAACACTACCATGTTTCTTTCTTTCTTTCTTTTTTTAACCAGTCAGCGGTAGTGCATTCCTTTAATTTCAGCATTTACGTGGCAGAGGCAGGGGGATCTCTTGGGATCAAGGCCAGCCTGGTCTACAAAGAGAGTTCCAGGACAGCCAGGGCTATCACAGAGAAACCCTGTCTTAAAACACAACAACAACAACAGGCTATAAAAACACTCTTCTGCACACTTGTTCTATATTTATTACGTTTAACTGTCATCATATCGGGTTTGCAGCCTGTCTGAAAGAGAACAAAACACATACCTAGGAACTTACAGCTGAGCCACTGGCTGGCTCAGGTTGCCATGATGCTTTTATACAGTATCTTTTCTTTCTTTTTTCTGTTTATTTACTCTATTTACATGTTAATTGCACCCCACCTCCTTCGTCTCCCAGTCCCACCTTTACAAATTCCTCCCCCACTATCTCCTCCCCCATCCTCAAGGAAGGAAAAGACTTCTCTTGGGTTTCACCAGTGCCACCACCACCTGGGGACATCTAGTTACAGCGGGACTAAGTGCATCCTCTCCCAACTAGTCAGTCCATCTAAGGGAAGGGGATCCAACGGCAGGCAACAGAGTCAGAGACAGCCCCTGATCCAATTGTTAGGAAACAAACTGCATATCTGCTACAAATGTGTAGGGGACCTAGGTCTAGTCCCTGCATACTCCTGGTTAGTAGTTCAGTCTCTATAGTCCCCATGGGCCCATGTTAGTTGACTCTGTAGATCTTTTTGTAGTGTCTTTGATCCCTCTGGCTCACTCAATCCTATCCTCCACTCTTCCACAAGACTCCCCAAGCTCTGTGATGTTTGACTGTGGATCTCCACATCTGTTTCTAACAGCTGCTGGATGAAGTCTTCAGGAGACAATTATACTAAGATCTGGTCTGTATGCATAACAGAATATCATTAACAGTGTCAAGGATTGCCTCTTTCATGTGGTATGGGTTTTAAGATGGGGCAGTCATTGGTTGGCCATTCCCTCAGTTTCTGCTCCATCTTTATCCCTGTGCATCTTATAAGCAGACTTTGGGTTGTAGGTTTTGTGGGTAAGATGATGTCCCCTTTCTTTCACTGGAGTCCCACCTACCTATAAAAGGTGACCATTTCACTTCAGTCTCCATATCCCCAGCTGGTAGGAATTTCATCTAGGGTCACCACCATAGAGTTCTGGGAGCATCCTAGTCCCAGGTCTCCAGCTAGTACCAGAAATGACCCCTATGGATTTCCATTCTCACTTCAGCCTTACCCAGCCCCTCCATTCCCTACACCCAATCCCATCCCAGTTCCTGTCCTCATTCATTCTCCTACCTAGTATCCATTCCCCATCCACCCCTGATGACTATTTTGTTCCCCATTCTCAGTGAGATTCACACATCCTCCCTTGGGCCTTCATTATTATTTAGTTTCTTTGGGTCTGTGAATTTTAGCCTGATTATATTGTACTTTATGGCTACTGTCCACTTATAAGTGAATACATACTATAAGTGTCTTTCTGAGTCTGTGTTACCTCACTCAGTATAGTATTTTCTAGTTCCATCCATTGTCCTATAAATTTCATGATTTCTTTGTTTGTAATAGATTATTCTATTGTGTAGATTTACCATCATCACAATGAATGTGCCCAATCTAGTCTGATCTTTTCTTTCTTTAATTTTTTTATCCTTGTACTATTTGCTTGGAGAGACATGTAACTAAGGATGACCTCAATCTCCTTATATAGCACAGAATGGCCCGGAACTTTGAATCCTTCCATCTTTCTTCTACAATGTTGAAAGTACAGGTATTCACTGCCTCTAGTGCTGGGCATCTAACCCAGGCCTTCATGCAGGCTAGACAAGTATTTCACCAACTGAGACAACTTTCTGTGACTTTCCCCGGCCTTGAGCAGGCCTGAGACCTTGTTTACCACAACAGACCAAGTGATAAGGATCTAGGTGGAGTTACCCACCTTGGCTGCACAGAACTAAAAAGAAGAACTGCCCCAGGGCTTGCTTTGAGACATCTCCGGTCATGACCTGTGACCAAGAACGGATTATCCCACCCATCTCTCTGACTGAAACTAGAAAGGGTTTTTTGACGGGCTTTTCCCTTTAAATTGAGAGCTAAACTTTAAAGTATAGAGCCTTGATCAGAGAACTTTGTCTTGGCTTCATCTCTTCTTGCCCTCCATCCCCCTTTTGTTCCCAGCCCCCTTTCCAGGTGAACCCAGTTGACTCGTGGCCGTGGGTGGCCACAACTTTCTAACCTTTTTATATCTCTCTCTCTCTCTCTCTCTCTCTCTCTCTCTCTCTCTCTCTCTTCTCTCTCTCTTTCTCTCTGTGTATGTATGTGTGAGACTGTCATTTTGGCCTTTGTTTCAGATAGAATTTTATTTTAATTATCAAAAACAACTAATATCATTAAACTATGTGTGCTGCAATCCTGACAGAGTACTGGAAGGAACATCTATAACTAGTTTGATGCAGAAAAATATCACCTCTCCTTATTACTCTACCACTTTCTGTCTACACCAATGGTTCTCAACCTTCCTAATGCTAAGATTATTTTGTGTTGTTGCTTCTCAATTGTAATTGCTATTGTTACAAATCATAATGTAAATATCAGTACTTTCCAATGGTCTTATGTGACACTAGTGAAAGGTTATTTGCCCCAAGGGATCACAACCCACATGTTGAGAACCACTGCTCTAGATAGACAGACAGACAATCATACTGTTAATATTCTTTAGACCACTACAGCTAAAGGCTCATTAAATAAAAAAGTATGTTTCATTTACCTCATAATTTTGTAGGTTCTGGACCAAAAATGATAGGCCTATTTCTTTGAGCCTGAGGTAGGTTTTTAGAATGATAAACCTGTAGAGTGCTAAACAGAACATGTTGCTTCAATCATCTCTAAGGAAAGGAGCTGGGGACCAATAATTTTCTTATGAATGATCATCAATTTGAGGCACTTACAACTTTCAATTGGCCCACATGTTCACAAACATCATACCTGTCAAAAGGGTTCCCTCCTTTAGGGACCTGTTACTTAAAATTTGGAAATTTAAGCAACCAGGAAAAACTTACAGATATTTGAAAAAGTTTGCTCTGGGTTTTGGTGATTAATTATCCTCTTGGGTTTTCCATTCCTACATTACAACAATAATGGAAAGGCGAGAAAACTGTTTTAAACTCATATTAATGTGGCAAATTATTTTTGGAGTAATTTGGATAACTACAAATAAAACTGTGATTTGATTTCATGTATGGTCTATTTATACTCTATCCCTGCCTCATTTCCATGGGAGAAAATATATGTGATGACTGCACATACGTCTACAAGGAAGAGTACACATATGTCATATGAATCACTTGAAAACACTTTCCTGTGTACAGCCCAGGCATTTGCAGGTCAGTCTGGTCATGCAGTCTTTAATACACAGAACTAGGTGGCCCATAAATTATCTATTAGTGACATTAAAATATCCACCGTGAAAGACCAGATGGCTTAGCACATTGGCTATTCATTAGCTAGTTTCCATTTTTCACTGCACAGAATGACTAAGGTCAATGTCATGTACCATCTGTCAGAGGATAAGAGATGCAGATTAGTGGACTTAGTCTTGTCTACATAGACAGATGCCGATATAGAGAGATGAGCCTCATTTCACCTACAAATGATTTGCTTATTCTCTTTTAATAAAAAACTTCTCTTAATTTTATCTCTGAATACTGTGATAACAAAGCCTGACAAAAGCATGTTAGGAAAAACACAGGTTGCATACAAGGCAGTTGGCTCTTGAAGCAGCTAGTCACATCCACAGTCAGGAGCAGAGAGAATGGATGCATTGCATGCCTGTGCCCAGTGCATGCTTGCCATTCTTACACATGTCAGAATCCCTGCCTGGGAAATGACACCCATAGTACATGGGTCTTCATAGCCTAAAATAACCAGGAGAATCTCCCACAGTCATACTAAGTGTAGCCTGATCTAGACAGTTTCTCACAGTTTCCCATAGATTTCATATTGTGTCAAGTTCACAATTAGGATGAGCCAGAACAGATGTAAAGTGCAAAACTTAATGATGATTGAAGAGTTTTGCCAGTTACAGTCAACACCATATGAGGAACAAGTCAAATGATTTCTATACTGTCCATTTCAAAAGAACTCACCTATTTTCAACACAACCCTCTGGGACAAGAAGTACTCTGTCTTATGAATAAGGAATGAACACTTGCCTTTCAAACATCTTAATAAATCAAATTCAACAAAATAGTTATACATCATTGCTCAATTTATATTCAGAAAACATAAACTATCTTAATGATATATTTGACATATGAATAATATATTTTAAAACTTTTAAATTTTATTGAAAGGTTAATTAAGATGCTATAAACATGTAATTAATAAGAGGAAAAGGATAAGTTGATAAGAGAACTGGAAAAGTTTATGACTTTCTTCCACCCCTCCCATGTTCTCTTCTTCTAACCCTTCCCATGTTGCCTAACCCTAACTCCATCTAAAATTCATGACATATATATATTTTGTGTATGTGTATGATAGATTTTGTATATGATAGATTTTATATATTTATATATTATATATTGCATATATAATAACTTAATTACTACTTCATAACTGTAATTTTATGCTCTTGTGAATAATAATGCAAATATTTGATATGTACAATATCTGCTGAGAACCACAGATTAAGAACTACTTGCTTAGAAAGAAGTTAATCAGAACATTGCCTGACCCTAACCAGACCACAAGCTAAAGGGTAAATGATACCATATATATAATACATATTTGTATATAAACATAAATATATTAAAATATATATTTATATATGTAAGATATGTGTATTATCTGTTGTTTTAACAGAACAAAAAATGTGTATATTTTCATAGCCACTTTAAAAAATAATTTACAAATGTACTAATACTTTAAGTTAATTTTTATAGGAAAATAGTATAAGACAGTCTAAGTATTACTTTGATATGAAGTCTCAAGAGGAATGATAATCTAGGATTTTAGCATGAGTCTACTTGATTTTCAGATTTCTAATTAACACATCAAATGATCTCATGTGATTGAAAACAATCAAATCATTTTATCAAGGAATATACAATAAATAGCTATGATGTATAAATTTTTTATTTTAATGGACATTCTTATTTCTGTTTCTGACATATTTAAACTATGAGTAAGCCTCTCTCTCTTTAACTCTATCTCAGTCTACTTTACAGGCAGGTCTAATTCTATTAAACATCTTTTTTTTTTTTTTTTGTATTTTCAGCATTGTATGTTTCATAGGTTGCCAGCAAAGTGAAGGGCTGCAAGCTAGAGAAATCTCATAATTCTTTTTCTTTAATTTGATGAACTGATAAATTAAAGTTTAATTTATTACTCAACCTTAATTCTTGATTTTCTCCTTAGGGGTAGAAATAATTTTCTTATTTAATTTGTGGTAATTGAGCTAATAACTGAAGTCATTGACTATTAGATGGCTCTAGTAGCCCTACCACTCCTGTGAACCACCAAGGAGGTTTTTTTTCACTCCTTATCTTCTTTTTGGAGTGACTAAGTACTAAGAAAAAGGAATGAATACTTGTCTTTCAAACATCTTAATAAGAGAAATTCAACAAAATATTTAGACACCATTGCTCAATTTATATTCAGAAAACATAAATTATATTAATGATATATTTGACATATGAATAATATATTTTAAAAGTTTTAAATTTTATTGAAAGGTTAATTAAGATTTTTTAAATGTGTGATAAATAAAAGGAAAAGGATCAAAGGCTAAGAGAGGAGCTCTGCTGTAGAGTTACCTCAGCTTTGGAGAGGGTCTTGAGGAAGGGCTGTTAGGGAGCAGTGGAAGAAACAACTCCAAGTCAGTGATGAGTGCAAGCTGAGAGCTCTGTGGTCTGCTGGAGATAGCTCTCTAGGTAGTTTATGGGTTGTCTGACCAAAGTCAAAAAACCTACTAGAAAGATTATAAAAGAGCTGTAATAGCTTACTGGATAGCTTTTGGGTTTTCCAACCAGAGTCAGAAAACCTACTAGGAAAAATATATAAAAGAGCTGTGTTAGCTCTGTAGATAGCTCAGCTATTGAAGACCAAAACCCAGTCTTTTATTTGCATATCAATTCAATAATTTATCTCAGATTCCCTTTTGATTATCTCATGAATCAGCATCTTAAGACCTTAGGCCCTTGATTCTTAGAAAAAGAGGCAACAAAGTACATTGAGTACATTTTTAACGTAGCAAATCCTATGCAGTTTGCTGGTCATAGAGCTTGTGGTTACCAAATCTAGACATAATTGTTTTTATGTGAAAGAGTGAGCTTGCTGCTTTTCAACTCCTTCACTGCCTAAGCTTGACTCTCTTGGAACTTGCTCTGTAGACAGACCTTAAGCTCAGAGAACTCCGTGCTTTGTATAAACAAACAATAAGCTTAGCTGGATGGGATCCTACCCTGATATCACTACTACCTCACTTCCTGATATTTCTACTATTTGAACCATGAACCTTGTTTTTTAACTATTCCTTTCCTTCACTGACTCCTTAATGCACCTGTCTCTATTATTTCATGTTTGTGGATCCCCTAATTCAGTTTATATTGCATCCTTATATTTTGCAATCTTGTTTATATATTCTTGAACTCATGTTTTTAGAGTTCTTTCCACAGCCTTAAGGACTGTCCAGAAAGTCACATTACCATTTTACTGAGGAATATTAGACACATTCTTGCTTCCTGGACTCATGCTGTTTCTATTTATCATGGAGTCATTAACCTTGGCAGGGTGAGCACTCCCTGATAAACTTAAGAGGGAGAACATTCCAAAGAATATGAAAAATATGTACATTACCATGAAAACACGCCTTATGTCTACAGCAACAATCAGTATTCATGGAGGCCCATGCCTAGCTGGTTCTGCTCCAGGGACAAGAACTGTGTTACACATTCTCTTCTTTGGCCATGCTAAACCTGACAATGCACCATCTCCACAACTGGTATTGCAAAAGCCTTGTCATCATGACTTAAAATCCTCATAGTCATTGTTTCCTTGAGTATCGTGTTTTACCTCAAGTGTAAGCAAAAAGTTGAGGCACTACTGCAGAAAGCAGATTCTCGAAGAGGCAACTAAATATTTTCACTCACTTTGTAGTAAGCAGTCTTAAGAGGACTTACAGTGATTCTCAACCTTCCTAATGTTGAAACACTGCAATATAGTTCCTCGAGTTGTGGTGATCCTCAACCATAAAATTATTTAATTGCTACTTTGTAACCCTAATTTTGCTACTTTTATGAACAATAATATTTGATATGCAGTTTATCTGATGAGATCCACACATTGAGAACCATTGGCTTAGAGACAAATGAATCAAAGAATTGCATAACTTTAACCTGACCATAAGCTAAAGGGCAAGTGGGATCTAAATTCAATTAGCTGCCCCTATTTAAACCCCAACTCTTGTTAATTGGTTTGATTATCTACCTCCTTTCTCAAACAAACACCCTGATTTGGGGTCCATGGAGAATAACCTTTAACTATCTGTCTCATTAAATCAATAATAATTAAATATATGTAATTATATAATTGGCCCTAGAATGTGTCCTGGATAGAACACTGTTTTGACACATGCCTCAATAAAAGACCCATTGACGCAAAAATTTTATCTCACCTTTTTCCAGTCTCCACCTCACCTCTTCTTGCAAGGGGCACTGATCTCCTGGGCTCTGGCTTCATCAAAACCTACCACCTTGACCTTCTTCTGTTTCCTTTGATTCCTTGTGAAAGTATACTCAGGAGACATTCTAGCCTTTGCCAAACTGTCCACCTCCAAAATAATCTTCCAATCCTCCTAACAGCCTCTTTGTTGTTTGCAATGAGCAGTTCCTTCATCCCCCAAGTCTCCTTCAGATGACAGAGCCTCTTGGCACTCTGAATTTTATCATTGAGACTATTATCATATTCACATCATATTAAACAGCAAACACTAAGTACAAACAGTTGTTTAAATATCAAGTAGCTAATGATGAATCAGGTAATATGATGATTGAGAGGGTAAATGAGTCCAAAATGATCCAGCTGAGGTGGCTGTAAGAGGCATGCTTATATAGACAGCACATTTCAGGTGATGAGAAACTAATAGGAAATATGTATATCACTAAACTTTTAATGAAAACAAATATTTGAGAACCAGAAAAAAAAAGAACTAGAAAGTTCTGTTCAGTAAATATTTATGATCTGATAGAATTCTCAAGACACATAAATAGGAAAATGTTAACGTCTTAGCTATGTTAGAACAGTTGGGAAATATGCAGAAAGCCATGTGTTTCCTTTCTGGCCCTGAATGAGCCGGGTGCGGTGGCACATACACTGGTAATCCCAGAACATGGAACACAGAAGCAGACATTCAGAAGGTCAGAGTCATTCTTGCCTAGCTTCCAAGTGTTTGAAGCCAGCATGTGCTACATGTGTTTCAAAACACAATGGCAAAAAGATAGTATCAAAGTGATCCTCTAGATACATAGACATGTTACACTGACATATATACAGTCTAAGGTAATAATATCAATAATAATAGTAATAGTATTAAATAGTAATAAATGTGATTGTAATGCAATGAGAGATGTTAGATATAATATTAGAGATAATATCTTACTGGAAGATCAGTTGTAAGAGGCAGAAACACACTGCCACAGCATATTTGACCACACTATGAACCTAAGATTGTGTTATTTACTGGTAAAATCTGTTTCTAGTAGTGTAGTGGCTCAACTCTAGCACACACCTTATCTGAGAACTTTCTGTTTATTGTAAACAGAATTAAATAAAGTCAACGGTAAGTCAAAGGGCAGAATAAGCAACCAGTTGACAGTGAACAAAGGGGAAAAAAACATAGAAAGATAAATAAGAGGAAGTCAGGAGGGTGGATAAGAAGACACACCGGAAGTAGAAGAGAGGGACATTCGATATGAAGGCTTTTTAACTCGGTGTGGACAAGGAGAACTGTCTCTTGGAATGTTAGGTGTGAAGGAAGGTCAGCTGGGTGATTTCTCTGCCTCTCTGAGCTAGCAGGCTTTCACCACAGCAGCTGGCTCCTAAGTCTTTATTGATAAACTTTTAAAAAAATGAGATTTTGTTAGAAAATAACAACACAAAGCAAGAATAAGACAAGGATATGAGTATAAAAATGGAGCAGCCAGTAGTGAAAAAGCATAAAAACAGCAAATTCTTTCTTGAACTTGAGTGCTTTCTTGTTTGTTTGTTTAATTGACGTGCCTCTTTGTTTTGAGAAGCACTCTTAAGCAGTCAAAGTGAAAACATGCCTTGCTTTTTATCCTAGTATTTCAAATAAGGGAAACATCACTCATAACTAACTTACACCCAGGTACACATGGCCAGAGCTAATTGGAGTTAGTAGACTATTAGAAACAACAGAACAATGACATCAAGTTGGGAATTGGGAGGGGTCTGCTTGGAAATTAGAGGTTAGTTGTAAGGGTAAATGGGACGATGGATATGATGCTTCATTACATACATATGCAAAATTCTCAAGAATAAGGTAATAAGTATTTTTAAAAATAAACAACAACAACAAAACCCTAGAAATGACTAAAACAAATACTATTTACCAAAGAATGTGAGGGACATCTGGAAAACTAGAAGTTAAAGAAGATAGTAGGAGAATTTTAAAAAATTGAATTAAGGTATCTATCAATTAAAGTGATACTAGTTTTTTAGGAAAGAAATGATAATTTAAAAATAGTGATAAGAAATTATGTGTTGAACCATTAATGTGTCTACAGAGTAATATTTGTGTCTACTGGGAAATGAATAGAGAAGAAACCTTAATCTATTATTGAATTATGCTAATGTAATTTAATAGGAGTTGAAATTAGGACATTTCCATCTTCCAGGGATCATTTGAACAGAAATGTTACTCTGTGGTTCACCTACTGTTAAAAAACACAAAAGTATAAAGAGGATGAACGTCGCCAGGGTGGTTTAGAACAGAGTTCTCAAGGAGCATAAATAGTAGTAGTGTTTAGTTCATAGAAAATTATATTATTTTCCAGGATATTATTTGCAAGTGTTTCGATGAATTTATATAAGAACAACCTGGAAGGAAGGTCTTTGGACTGATAGTGAGCTGTCCATTCAAAGACAGCTACAACCCTTTATTGTGAAAACTACCCTCCCTCATGCATCCAGATATAAGCACATGCATTTGCAAGTGTTTTACATAAAAATTATTGCATTAATATCTTCATCCATCTTTTGATATGCAATAAGTAGTTAGCCCAAGCCTGGCAAGGATTTTCTTTCCAAGGAATAAACAACATAGAAAACAGTACTGTTCCACTGATATTGAAAAATTACAGATAGTAAAAAGGAAAAAAAAATAAATTTTAGAGAGTGACACATGAACTTCAAAGACAGCATAACCAATTAAAGATCAACAGGGGCTGGAGAGAGGGCTCATTAGTCCAGTGCTTGCTGCACAAACATGAGAACCCCAGTTCATTCTCAGCATACACATTAAAGTCCAGGTATGGAGGTGTACCTATAACTTCAGCATTGGAGAAGAGGCAAGAGGATCCCTGAGTTTTCTAGGAGCCATCCTGAAAGACCCTATCAAAAAAAAGGAAGTGTGGACTGATTGAAGAAAATTCCTGAAATCAATCCTTTAAATCAACATGCTCCCACCCTACACATACTTGTATAGCTTGCAGTAAGCTGACAGTAGAAGGTAGCTCGCAGGTAAACATGTTGGAGTGACGTGCACTTTCAAAACCATGTATATACAGAACTGTCCTTCGACAGGTCTAGGCAGGATTGGATAAAGTTCCGTATGTTGCTTAGAGGAGCGAGTATGTTCCTAATATATAAGACAAACAAGCCATCACAGTGCAGAGAGACTGTTGACTCTGCGTTATTGAGAAATTCTGAAGAAAGGAAACTATGAGTACAAAAAAATAATTCAGGTACCAGAATAGGAGTTTGTAAGGAAACACACAAAAGCCAGGCATAAGTCTGGTTTGGCTAATGCAATGAGGACAGGGAAGCTCCCGTGGGGCTTGAAATAAACCTAGGTGTTCTGTAGGTCTCTCAAAGGAATGTAGATCCATTGACTGTCCACAGAGACTCACAAGAGCCACAATGTTCTCCTATTTGTACAGTTTCCACTTTGATCATGTAAGAACACAGTTAGTGGAGTGTGAGAGAAATGTGTTTCCCAGTTTCCTTTGCTATAGAATGTAATGATGTAGGTAGATTATAAAGAGAGGAGTTAATTGATAGCTTAAGAAACCTCCCTTAAGGAGGAGTTTGCATATGTTTTATTTCATTTGTTCTTAATTTCTTTATCCTTACTGCTGGTTGCAAAAATGCCATCATGTCTTGTGACCATGCAGTTCCTCTGATCTTGAAACTCACCTAAGTTGTAGTAAAAAGAGCACACTAGAATCCTGACAGTCTTGTGTGAGGAAAGTCATGACACCAGCTTCAGCCCTTTTGCCTTTATACTGTATCTGCAATAAAAATCACACTATTCATGATGTTTTGAGTATCTTTAACAGATATCCTCAGACAGAATTCTATGCACAGAAGTGGCGTGTTTCCACTTAGCAAGATGGAATGGTGTTACATATGTCTGAACTCTCAAAAGTTAAAAAATATATTAACTGTCACACGTGCTCTAGCATCTCCCACTAATGTACTTTATATGTTTTCTGTACATGACCATAGACATACTCTAATTCTAAAGCCATATGTACACAGGATTTCCTACAACAGGTCTATCCAGGATTAACTAACATTCTATAGATTGCTTATGCAAACTTGTTTCTACTATTTAAGACAAATAGGCTATGATCAGAAATGAGGGCACAGAGTTGTTAGCCATCCCCCAGAGGCAGATGTAAAAAGAACAGAGCAGGGTCAAGGACAGCTGAGTCTGTCAAGTGAGTTCCAGGACAGCCTAGGTTTTACAGCAAGACACTGTCTTTTTAAAATTCTAAAAACAAGTAGTAAATAAATAAATAAATAAATAAATAAATAAATGACAAGGACAAATTAACAGATCATTAATAGAATGTGTGGTTTGGATGCAAAGGATCCTTTAGAAACAATAGCATGTGGAAGCTAGTCCTCAGCTGGTAGATCCAGTCAGAGAGATGGTGGAATCCAGAAACCAATGGGTTATCCTTGATTTTTTCATGATATGATGCCGTATATGGGCAGAGGAAATGGGGACATTTCCTGGAAAGGTATGCAATGTCCTCAGTCCCTTCCTATGCCTCCCTCTATTTCCTGGATGCTCAGAGAGAAGTGATCTCTGCCATAATCACCTATCATCATGATGCTTTCTGTTACCCAAGGCCCAAAGCATTGTGCCGTGCTGAATCTGGACTAAAATTTCAGAAACTGTAACTGAAAGTAAGTCTCTCCTTTTAAATATTGTCTATTAGGTATTTTATCACAGCAGTGGGAAGTATAGCTAACACAGTTGCTGATATGAACATGCATAAAGTTATAAATAAATAAAGAGCAACAAAGTTTACAATTTTCCTTGACAAGTGTTAAATGGAGTAAAGGTATTTTTAAGAACAGAATTTATATTTTTAAATGCTATTTTTAGCATTTATTTTCCACGTGTATGTCTGTTCTCACATGGAATACCACAATTGCACAGAGTTTAATCTGAGGACCACCTGAGGCACTCAGTTTAATCCCTCTTCTAGGTTGGTTCTGGATATTAACCTTGGCTTACTAGTCTTAACTGCAACTTACATGCTGAGTATCTCACTGGCTCCACATCATTTAAATAACCATTAGAATACATTAAGTAATATTCTAACTCAGAGAAGAAAACTTAGGCTTTTCAAAAGCTGAGAAGTAAGCCCTCTAGTACTTATCTAAAATAACAAAATGGTAAGATCACTTATAAATAAAAGTAATAGCTGTGGGCTCAATAGGCTCTCTCTCTCTCTCTCTCTCTCTCTCTCTCTCTCTCTCTCTCTCTCTGTGTGTGTGTGTGTGTGTGTGTGTGTGTGTGTGTGTGTGTGTGTGTTTAATAATTAGAGGAGAGGTCATGTATTAAGGATGGAATGGAAGGGCAAAGGAGGGGTAGGGAAATGAAGAATAGAAGTATGAAGATTCAGTACTCACTTATGGAGTTCTCAAAATAGTGTTTACCTGACAGTGGAGAGACCATGATCATGAAGGGGGTTCTCTGGTGGCAAGGCTTAGCTCCTGTATTGCAGATTGCTGACCTCCTTGACTCCCCAGATTCTGGAAACCCAACTGCTTAACTTGTGGTATCAGGGAACTATGTTCACATTCTCCCTTGTAAAATAAGAAAGGAAGGAAAGAAGGGATTGAGGATGGAAGGAGGAATGAAGGGAAGAAGGAAGGAAAGAAGGAAGGAAGGAAGAAAAGAAGGAAGAAAGGAAAATAAAACGTCTGAATAATTTTTGCATAAACTTAATTTATGCAAAATTCATTTTGCATAAATATTTGAGCAAATCAAAATTGCTGAACAGTTTCTTATCTCAAGGTTACTCAAGCCAACTCTTGTATGTGATGTATCTTGTGGGGATTTTGAGACCAACATAGCTGAGGTTCATAATATTTGGATGTTTTGTGTTTCTCTTGGCCTTATCTACAATTTGTGTCAGTGCCAGCACAAGAAGGGAAATAAATAATTCTTTCCTCATTTCAGATATTTAAAGCTGTGAGTGACCTTTGCTTCCATCTTTCTGGACTGGATGTCTGTCTTTCTCATGCAATTAGAATGCTGTGCTTACGGTATTCACAGCCGGCGTCTGTTTCAAGAGCATCACAGGCCTGGAAAAGCATGAAGTCCGTGCTCTGACAATGCCAAGAAGCTCACAAGCCATTCTTTGGTCTAGACACTCTCTTCCTTTCAAGCTGCAGAGTAAACAAAGTAAAGCTTCCAGCTGCACTGACGTGGCACACAGACAAGGGGGGTGGGGATAGTAAACAGACATAAGCATCTTCCTGTCATGGTCGCGCAAACACCCACAGGCACAGTTCCCACACCTTGAATGAGCTGCATGTGCCTGGAAAGAGGCGTGAGAACTTTGAGTTTGTGTCACTGTGTAACATGGACACAGGACACACAGCTCTTCAAAATCTGTTCTATACATCATTGACTGTACAGCCAAAGATATGTAGCTTTAATGCAGCAGTATTTACATCGGGCTCTGCCTAGAATCAGCACGACTTGATGTTTTTCTAATGTTCCATTTGAGAGGAAAGAATTAAAATATAAATTGGGGAGAGCGAAATTCCCCCGAGCCTTTTTGAAGTATATGAAAGATGAAAGCCCATGTGTTCACAGAGTACTGAACATATGTCATCCTTTCCATTAAATTATTAGCATTAAAGATGTTTGCATATATCTCACAACATATTGATAAAAAAAGAGCTGGTGGTTTGTATAAGGCCATCAGCAACAGAAATAAGTACCTGGCCCTTTCTCATGCAGTTCCTTGTTTTAAACTTCATGTTTAATAAAGGGAGAAGTCAAAATAAAGCAAATGTACCAATATATTGCAGATATAATTCTAATGCATCTATATTTTATGTTTCACTTACCTGTATGTTAACAGTAAAATAAATAGATTTTTCTGTGAGAAGAAATAATATATATATACATATAATATATATAATATATAATATACACACATATTTTAAAAGGATGCAAAGTTGGAAGGTGTAAGGTGGATCTTGAAGAGTTGGGTGAAGAAGTTGACTTGAATAAAATCCAAATATTTGGTACACATCTATGATGTACTTAGATTTGATATAAATAGTATAACAGAGCATTTTCAAATGACTATAATAACTGACTCTTCATTGACTTTCCAATCCCTGCCTCTCCACCTGAATTTCTTCACCTATTTCCTCTGATAATATTTTCCAAAAATCACACTATCATCCAAATTGCCTTTTGAGATTCTGCATTTATGACTCCTAAGCATGAATGGTTGCCAGTAAAGAATACACAATACATAACAAAGTAAAACACACAATCCATGATTTCTCAGTAAGTTTTGCTTCTATCTAATACCTTGAAGTATAAATACCTTCATATTAATGCCTTGAAGAGCTTAAGTGACTTTTATGATTCTAATAGATGCTATAGTTTTTCTACAGAGAAAAATTAAATGTCTGACTTTTAAAACCATTTTCTATGTGGACAGTCTGTTCTGTCCAATTCAGAGTGAGACGTCTGCTTTCAGTCACTGACTTGTAATTTTATTGAAAGGCATTTTAGACATTTTCTTCTGCTTTATTTTATATTTAATTCTTTCATATTTTATTCTTTCATAAAATGTGAACAAAGTTGTGGTGGAATTAGGAAAAATGATTGCAGTTTTGTTTCTGTGAGATAATCAACAATACTAATGCTTTCTTCCCCTTCTGCCTTCCATAATGTTCACCAACTGCCAAACTAAACACTTCATTACAATCCCATAATGAGTGTAACTTGTATGTTCCAGGAGGCATAGCATTTGCTGGTACATAGAGAAAAGTTAATAGAAAGCAGTGATTCTGTATTTTTCTTTTTAATTTTATGAATGTGCATATGAGGGAAGGGTAGGTGCACAAATGTTCAGGTGCCCATGGAGTCCAGAAGAGGATGTCAGAGCCCCTGCAGCTGGAGGTACAGGTGGTTGTAAGCTTTCTGTCATGGATGACTGAAACAAACCTAGGTTTTCTGTAAAAGCAACACATGTTACAGCTATTGCCTCAACTCTCTAACTCCTCAAGTCATTCCTTTTCTTCTTGTTTAATGAGAAATTTGAAGAGGAAAGAGCAACTTTTATATGATGTATTTTTGTACTTTGAAGAGGTGCTGAATTGCTTGATGTCAACTTGACATAAGCTAAAGTCATCTGAGAGGAGGAAAACCAATTAGGAAAATGCCTCCATAAGATCAGGTCATTACTGGTTGCATGTAGGACATTTTCTTAGTTAATGGTTGATAGTGTGGGCCTTGACTATTGTGGTTGGTGCCATTCCTGGGCTGGTAGCCCTGGATTCTATAGCAAAGCAGCCTGAGCAAGCTAGTAAGTAGCACCCCTTCCTGGTCTCTGCATCAGCTCCTGCTTCCAGGTTCCTGTCCTATTGGAGTTCCTGTCCTGACTTCTTTCCATGATGAACAGTGATGTGGAAATGTAAGTCAAATATAAACCTTTCTTTTCCAACTTGTTTTTTAGTCATGGTATTTCATTGCAATAGAAAACCTAAGACAGAAGATGTCAATATAAATAGAAATTTTAATTTTGAAAGTAACCTAACATTTCCACAGCTTTAAAGATCTCACCAACCTGTAACTCCATATTCAGGACATCTGATGCCCTTTTCTGGCCTTCCAGGGTGCCTGCACTCACATGCACACAACTCTAAATAGATGTACTATAAACGGATGCATCTGGCACAGCCTGAAAAAGATAGGCACAGCCTATCTTTGAAAGTCTATCAAGGAAAGATTGTATGCCTCACTGTGGCTCAGTAGCAAATAAACATTGGATTCTGAAAACAGAAAATTTCTTGAATTATTAATTAAAGAATTTTCATCTTACTCTTGATAACTCAAATTTATTACATATCAAATTTGTCAAACCTCTCACATGTCATTCATTGAGTAAACTGAAAAAATAAAATACTTCATATGACCTTTTGTCATGTGACTTACACTCTCTCTGTGTGTGTCTCTCTCTCTCTCTCTCTCTCTCTCTCTCTCTCTCTCTCTCTCTCTCTCCTCTTCTTCTCTCACACACACACACACACACACACACACACACACACACACACATGCACTCACATGCATACATGCATGCACACAGGTTCAAGCACAAAGATGCATACCTCCTCAACATTAGCACGACTTATATAAAAGTATCATTCAATTTTTCCGTTTGTGTATTAAAATGAATCAGCATCAACCCTCAAACTAAAATGTTCAACAATTCTTTCAGTGTCTCCATTTCAGCTGTGCCACTGTCTCTTTGAACTGTAACTTTACAAACCAGCTCTCCTTACTACTTAAACCTCTTCCAAAAAAGCTTCACCTCATGATGGGACAGACATGGTGGGGACTTGAACACTGAGCAGGTTGAAGAGCTAAGTCAAAGCCCTTCTGAGTCCTCAGGTTATCAGGTGAGAATTGACTAGGGCAGGTGTGAAATAAAGACCAACTTATTATATCCTAAGTGTGTGACCTATAGGAAATCATCAGAATGAGTACAGATGGAGCTAAAGGATTTTCTTAAAGTGTGAGCACAGGTGGATACATACAAAGGAATATGCCATTGTAAAGACCAAAAAGTGTTGTTTCCAATACAATGTCGGTGTAAGAATTTTTAGAACTCTGAAATTTTACAGAATGGTTTAATGCATGTCCGTTTTGATTCATGTCTGTACAGTACATTTATCTACACAGGTTAAAAATTTCTCTAGTGATTTGATATGGTTTTGTATTATGAGATTTCTAAAATGTAAAATCAGCTAATAATGATGTCTGTATTAAATACCCATCACAAAAATTGTCTCAGGAATCCCAAGTGGCTGCTTCTTTAGTAAATTTTGATAAAAGATGTTTCTATGCTGGATTTTCTAGAGTCATTTCATGGTCTGTGTCCCACACATACATTTTTAGAGAATTATAATTGCTTTAACTGTTAAAAGTACTGGCTGTTCATAAGGAAATCAAACACACTAAGCTGCTATTTTCAACTTCATTATTTTACAGCTCATTTTTTTCTTTTATCCAGAGGAACCAAGGCCAAAAATTTCAGAAGCACTTTTGGCAGAAGTGTAAATACATTGGAGAGCAAATAGTCAATTAATACATTTTTGTGTGTAGCCTTTGGGTCTATATGAGAGAGTGCATTGTAATACCCCGGGATAGCCCTTTACTGCCGATGCAGCTCTGCCCAGGAGTGACCTGCACTTAGGATTTTTGGGAGGATTCTGACCAAGGAACCTGTTTCAAAAGCTTCAGTGTTCAGAACATGCAGGTGGTTTTCTTCCACTCATCCATCTGCTGCTTTCTAAAAATAAACCTAATGAACTTCTGTTCATTAACCTTGTCCTCGATGAGTAATGTTATTTTAATTGCATCTTTCAGTTAAAGATGAAAACCTTTTTCCGACTGTAGTGATCTCAGAGGAGGGGCTGCTGAGGACAGGAGGCTGGCCATCTGTTCTCAGAGCACATTCCTCTCCACAGACCTTTGCTTTAGCATCTTTATCTTCTGGACTCTACCTGCAGCCCACTCAGAACCAATACCTAACACCCATGAGCTGAAGACAGAGAAGGCAGTTCAATGGAATCTTCTCGAAAAGAAGATATAAGACTCACAATAATTTCTAAAATGAAATGAAAACATGATTTAACCTTCCAAATGAAAGGTTCAATATTAAGACTTAGTTGACATAACAAGCTCCACTCATGAGAACAATTTAAAGTGGCAGCCTGAACGTCCAGTCTCACAACAACCCTCTCACATGTTTGCTCTGTAAAACACATCTGTCTGTCTCCAAGTGTGCTTCTTGCTCTCCTTCTGCTGTGTGAAATAGCTTCAGAATGTCCTCCACAATGCTGTTTCTCATTATTATAAGAAATAATTGCTTTGTGTTCCTGGCTACATTCCTGTGACATGGAACAGTGAGGCTTGGCAGAAGACTTGTGTGCTGCTCTGCGGCAGACCATCAAATCTGATCAGCATTTTGGTCATTTCCCTGTTCAAGAGAATAGACACACCTCTTCAGTAAGCTGCACAGCACCACAGACACATCTCTTCAGTAAGCTGCAGAGCGCCACAATCACTGGACTTAAGGACAGTGGATAGGGAAAAGTTCTTTCCACAGAATCTACTCTTTAAAAGAAGTTTTGCTCTCTAGTTTCTGGCTACAAGTAATGACCATGTAATCACATTTGTTGCATCTTACATAACAAGACATTTCCGAAAGTAGTGAGAGTGAGTTCATCACTCTATACAGCCAACACTCACACACCATCACAACCAGAGGTACAGAGACACTACCTGCAGCAAGAGTATATTTTTCCAGATTGTATGTTCTAGTTTGCTTCTGTGTATGATAAAACATCGACTAAATATAGTTTGTTAGGAAGAAAGCAATTATTACATCTTCCTTGTTACAATTTGTCACCAAAGGACGTCAGAGCATGAACTCAAATGAACTGAAGGAGCAGTCACGATGGAACAATGCTTTCCCAGGCTCATGTTCAACTACCTTATAAAGCCCAGACCAATCTGCCTAGAGATGGCACCACCCACAGTGGGATAAGATTGTCTTTGTCAATTAGCAATCAAGTCAATACTTCTCAGACATACCACAGGCCAGTTTGAGGCAGGCAATTCTACAGTTGAGGCTCCCTGTTGTCCAGTGTGTCAACCTGGCAACCAAGAGTAGCAATTACAGAGTTATTTTACTAACTTCACTTCACACACACACACACACACACACACACACACACACTCATATGTTCCCTCGTATTATTTACTACCAGACTTAATTAGAGTTAGATTCATTATACATTTATCAGAGCCCTTCATTTCAAGCTGAGTTTTTGCCACCCCTATGGTATGTCAGATTTACATTGCTTAGATTTTCCCATTGTTAGTGAGGCATTCCACTGCCTCTTTTGAGTTTATTGAATTGTACAGAAATCACCAGAGTTCAGTCTTTGATGCTCCTAATCCTAAAAGCACTTCCTGTTCACATAGAGTGACTTCCTCTTTGTGCTCTAAGCTCTAGGCAACTTCCAGTCAGCTCTATCTGGACTATATCTTTCTGTCCCAGCCTCTTCAGCAATGCATGCATCTACTTCAAATGCTTCTTTGTCTTGTTGGGTCTTATGTCACGCTCTGGACATGGCCTGTTTTGGTTTACACCACCTACCAGCTCACAGATACGAAACAGTTTTTAATGTGAATTTTTTTTAAAGATGCTAAATTTTCCTAATATTATCACGCTCTTGTTCATGGAGCAGCAGCCTGACCTAGAGCCAGCACTCTGGTCCTCATTGTCCCTCACCTCAAGCCTCTCCAGATGGGTATCATTTACTGGAAAGAATGCATTGATTTCTGCTGTTTGTTTACAGCCTTGCTGTCTCCAAGAAAGGGATCTGGTTGGAGTTAGCTGTCCAAATTCAACCATTGCTCGGGCCTTGAAACATTGGAGTTACCACCACAAGTATCATCTAGACTAAGCACAGTATAGGAGCCACAAGACCTTGGAAGGAGAGCTGTACCAGGGAAAGGATGGCATGGGGTGGTTGGGGTACTTTGAGGATTTATAGCCCTGCTCACTGGCAGTTCATTTTCTTCTTTCTGTTTGTGGCTGTGATCTGACTGCCTGCTGTCGTGCCTTGTCCTTCATTGTAGACTTCCCCTCAAGAACTATAAGTCAACATAAATTCTCACTTCCTTAAGTTGCTTTTAGTCACAGTGTTTTACCATAACAATGACAATACAGAGAGCAGAAAAGACAGATAGAAAGAGAAAAGATGTAGACAGAGTGTACTCAGGACACAGGTCCCTACCCAGTGAACCTCGACAAGGTGCCCTCCAAGTATACTACACACCTGGTAGGTTTTCCATCCTTGTCTTAAGTTCTGCTCATAAGTATTTTAAGCTGTGTTTAAAACGGGTATAAATTGTCTGTTTTTCCCTTATGACAATAAAGGCCCAATTGAACTTGGAGATGCAGTAAAGACAGGTTATAAAGTTTCTAGACACATTGTGGTTGTGGAAAAGTTCAGAAAATTAAGAGCACCCGTGTTTTTAGAAATGGTTCAGTGTGAAGCAACATATTTGGAGAAACAACTTTCTCATAATGACTTTACAATGGCTGTCTCAAAAATAACAATGAGGTAATGAGTGATGGGAGGGCTCCAGTTACCTGCTGACTGAATTGACGGAGGCAGGCTCTGGAGAATGGAAACCTCTTAGGATGCTTTTTCCCATGAGGTTTCCAGTGGGCTGTGGTTTGTGCCTGGCTGGGAGGCTGGTCCAAATCACTTTCTTGTGGTAGTTCAACTTTGTCCTTTTTGGATGAAGCCAAGGCCAGGAAGCAGACCAAGATGAAGAAACAGGGTTTTGTTTTGTTTTGTTTTGTTTTGTTGGTTTTCTTTGTTTCTTCACTGAAAACTTCACTTGCTGCCTCAGAGAAGCTTTCCAAGGTTAAATGAGTTCACACACTCAATATGTTTTTGTGATATGGAATATTTAGATGTTTAATAAAAACTATTTGCAAAATAGCAAACTCATAAACCATCAGAAATTCTAGTTGTCAAACTCGGAAACATTGCCTAAGTTGCAACTTATTTTGATCTTTAAAGCCTGGTGTTTCTGTATTTTTGTCAAAATGCAGGTGACACAGGGACATGAACAGAGTGCCTCTTGATTCCCAATGTTAAGCAGAGATGAAAATCAGGGGGACAGAGCTGCCCACTCAAGGACGTCTACAGTAGATTCTTTCAACTAAATTTGTAATTCTGCTTAAAGAAAGAACTTGAGCTGTCAGTTTGTGGCGGGAAGATATGCCATTTTTTTTCTGGGACTCCATCAAGCAGGAAACTTATGACCTGGACTAGTCTGTGGTGATTTTGGATGCCCATGGCATATAAATTGACTGGGAAAGTGATATTAGGATTTCAATGGTAAAGCCATTTGTTAAGCAAATCAGAGTTCATGTCCTCTGGCAACATTAGAAGTTCATAGAATTGCCTCAGGTGTCAGGTTTTTGGTAAAGGGTATAATTTGGGGTCCTACTTGCTTTGACTTTTAAGAAAAATAAAATCAGCTTCTGGTTTTCAAACCACAATCACTTGCATGTTAAATTTCTTCTTGACCTTTCAGCTTCAAACAGAAAAATACTGAAATCCTCTGAGTCATGTTCTAGGTTATATAAACATTGCATTTTGAACTAAAAATCTTCTCTGTGACTCCAATTACATTCATCCATGCTTGCGCCGCCCTGAACATAAGTACTTAATAGCAGCATATGAAATGAAATGAATTTACATGTGGTTTATATTTTTTAAACGAATTTAATTTTTTTTCCTCCAGATCAAAAAGTTTATTTTCTCTGCACTCTATATTTTATTACTTATTATAATTATAATTATAATTGCCTCCACAGGAAAGATCATCAACCAAGTAAGGATACATGTTCATGCTCATGTTCAGTGAAGCAGGGCAGCAAAATTTGTGTCGTGTGTTCATGTAAAGTGAAAATTCCTTCTGCATTAAAAAGGAGACAATCAATTCTGATTCATGTAAGATGAAATCTCAGGATCACTTTGATTTGCATTTCTCTGATCACTAAGGACTTTGAACATTTTTTTAGGTGTTTCTCAGCCATTCCAGATTCTTCTGTTGTAAATTCTCGATTTAGTTCTATACCCTATTTTTTGATTGGGTTGTTTGGTTTTCCTGATGGAAAACCTTCTTGAATTATTTGTATATTTTTGATATTAGCCCTCTATCAGATGTGGGTTTAGTGAAGACTTTTTTTCCCAATCTGTAGGTTGCCGATTTATCTTATTGACTATGTCCTTTTCCTTACAGAAGCTTTCCAGTTACATGAGGTCCCATTTACCAATTTTTGATCTTAGTGCATGAGCCATTGGAGTTCTGTTTAGGAAATATACCCCTGTGCCAATGAGTTCAAGGTTCTTTGCCACTTTATCTTCTATTAGATTGAGTGCATCTGGTTTTATGTTGAGGTCCTTGATCCACTTGGACTTGAGCTTTGTGCTAGGTAACAAATATGGGTCTATTTTCATTTTTCTGCATACAGACAGCCAGTTAGACAAGCACAATTTATTAAAGATGCTTTCTTTTTTCCATTGTATATTTTTGACATTGTTGTCAAAGATCAAGGGTCCATAGTGTGCGATTTTATTTCTGGGTCTTTAATTCTATTCCATTGATCAACATGTCTGTCTCTGTACCGATACTATGCAGTTTTTATCACTATTGCTCTGTAGTAAAGCTTGAGGTCAGGGATGGTGATTCCACCAGCCATTCTTTTATTGTTAAGAATTGTTTTTGCTATTCTGGATTTTTTGTCTTTCCAGATGAATTTAAGAATTGCTTTTTTCATGTCTTTGAAGAATTGTGTTGGGATTTTGATGAGGATTTCATTGAATATGTAGATTGCCTTTGGTAGGATGGCCATCTTTACTATATTAATTCTGCCAATCCATGAGCATGGGAGATCACTCCATTTTCTGAGATCCTCTTCAATTTCTTTCTTGAGATACTTGAAGCTATTGTCATACAGGTCTTTTGTTTATTTGGTTAGAGTTTCCCCAAGATATTTTATATTATCTGTGGCTATTGTGAAGGGTTTTGTTTCCCTGATTTCTTTCTCAGCATGTTTATCATTTGTATAAAGGGACGCTACTGATTTGAGTTAATTTTATATCTGGCAACTTTGTTGAAGTTGTTTGTCAGCTGGAGAAGTTCTCTGGTAGAATTTTTGGGGTTCTTTTATGTACACTATCAATCATCTGCAAACACAGCTACCTTTATTTCTTCTTTGCCAATTTGTATTCCCTTGATGTCTTTTTGTTGTCTTATTGACCCCGATTTTAGTGTGATTGCTTCAAGTAAGATTCCACCTTACACCAATCAGAATGACTAAGATCAAAACCTCAGGTAACAACACATGTTGGCAAGGATGTGGAGAAAGAGGAACACTCCTTCATTGCTGGTGGGATTGCAAACTGGTACAACCACTCTGGAAATCCATCTGTAGTATCCTCAGAAAATTGGAAATAGATCTACCTGAAGACCCAGCAATACCACTCTTGGGAATATACCCAAAAGATGTCCCACCATGACACAGGAGTACGTGTTCCACTATGTTCATGGTGGCCTTATTTGTGATAGCCAGAAGCTGGAAACAATCCAAATGCCCCATGACAGAAGAATGGATACAGAACATGTGGTTCATTTACACAATGGAATATTACTCAGCTATTTAAAACGAGGGCATCCTGAGTTTTGCAGGCAAATAATGGAACTAGAAAATATCATCCTGAGTGAAGTAACTCAGACCCAAAAGGACATGCATGGTATGTACTCAATAATAAGTGGATATCAGTCAAAGAATAAAAAGTACAGAATACCCAAGATACAGTCCACAGAACTCATAAAAGTCAACAAGCTGAAGGGCCCAAATGAGGATGCCTCAGTCCCACTGGGGAGGGAGAAGAAAGCAATCACAATTGAGGAGGGAGGAACAGACCTGAGAGGGAAAGTGGAAGGGAGAGGAAACTGATCTGGTAAGGGAAAGGGACTGAAGCCTGAAGGGCAGCAGAAAGAATGGAAGTAGGGCCCCTAGGGAGGGAGGAGGTTGGGGGACCCTCCAGAATGCATCAGAGACCTGGAAGGTGAGAGACTCTCAGGACTAAGGGAGGGACCTTAGATGAAATGCATGACAGTAGGGAGAGGGAACTTATAGAGCCCACCTCCAACAGGAAGACAGGGCATCAAATGAGGGAGAAGTTGCAAAGTCAAAACTCTGACTCATAATTGTTCCTGTTTGAAAGAACTACAGGGATGGAAATGGAGAGGAAAAGAAGGCCCAGTAACCGGCCCAAAGTGGGATCCAGCTCAAGGGGAGGCCCCAAGACCTGACACTATTACTGAGGCTATGGAATGCTCTCAAAAAGGGACCTATCATGACCGCACTCCAGAAGACCCAACAAACAGCTGAAAGAGTCAGATGTAGATACTTATATCCAACCAATGGACAGAAGCTGCTGACTCCTGTGGTTAAATTATGGAAAGGCTGAAAGAAGCTGAGGAGGAGGGCAACCTGTAGGAGAAACAGCAGTTTCAATTTATCTGCAGCCCCAAGATCTCTCAGACACTGGGCCACAAACAAGGCATCATACACCAACTGATATGAGGCCCCCAACACATACAGAAGAGAACTGCTGTGTATGTGTTCAATTAGAGATGATGCACCTAACCCTTAAAAGACTGGAGGCCCCAGGGAGTTTAGAGATCAGGTGGGGTAGGGGTGAGGAGGCAGGGACAGCCTCCTGGAGACAGGCATGTGGATTGGAGATATGGGATGTGGAACAGTAGGAGGGTGGACCAGGGCAGGGTAAAATAAAATCTGGAGTGTAAAAAAATAAACAAATAAATAGTTTTTTTAAAAAAGGAGAAAATTCTATCAGTTCTGATAATGAGATTGAACCTGGACATCATTATGCTTCTGCAAATAAGTCATGCACAGAAACGCAAACACCACATATTTTTGTTAGATCCTGTTAACTAAGGCCAAACAAAGTCTCTCATTACTGGAAAGCCCTTAGCTCAGTGAGAAAATGAAGGACTCTCTTCTCTGACCATGTCTGGGGAGCTAGAAACCCCGACACCCTCTACCTACAGAATGTCATGTAGCCCTGGTGAGATTCCAAGTCTAACTTCTTTTCTCCTGATTAAAAATAAAAACCTGTTCTGCTAGCACCTGGTATTCCTGGAATACATCACCATGCTAATGAGTCACTTCAGTACCTAAGCCTTCAGCCCATGACCTTTGCCCACCTTAGATATTACTACCCCCTTCCCTGAAACCATATAACCCTTGATTCACCCAAATAAAGTTGATCTGTCTCCCAGAGCTTATCCGGGACTGTCATCATCTCCATAATACTCACAGGCTGCCAACCTACCACTTTTTCATTTCTGATTTTGTTAACCTGGATATGCTTTCTCTGACTTTTCATTAGTTTGGATAAGGGTTTGTCGATCTTGTTGGTTTTCTCAAAGCATCAACTCTTTGATTCTTTCTGTTGTTCTCTTAGTTTCTATTTTATTGATTTCACTTCAATTATTTTCTGCTGTCTACTCCTCTTGGATAAGCTTGCTTTTGTTTATTCTATAGCTGTTAGCTGTGCTGTTTAGTTACTAGTATGAAATCTTTACCACTTCTTTTTCCTCTTTTATTAATCATTCCATTTGTTTACATCTCAATTGATATCCCACAACCCAGTTACGCCTCCATAAACCGCCCCCATCCCACAACCTTCCTCTCCTCACTTCCCTTTGGCTCTATGAGGGTCCTCCCCCACCCACCCACCCAACCACCCTCTCCTGCTCCAATCCTCCAGCATCCCCTTATATTGTTACATCAAACCATCACAGGACCAAGGGCTTCCCCTCCCATTGATGTCAGACAAGACCATTATCTGCTACCTATGTATCTGGAACCACAGATCCTCCCTGTACACTCCTTGGTTGGTGGTCTAGTCCCTGGAAGCACTGGGTGGTCAGGCCACCTGATGTTGTTCTTCCTATGGGGTTGCAATTCCCTCTCATCTCCTTCAGTCCTTTCAACAGCTACCCCACCAGGGCCCAGAACTCAGTCTGATGGCTCCAAGCATCCACATCTGTCGGTTGTTGGCTGAACCTCCCAAGGAGCAGTCATACCAGGTTCCTGTCAGCATGTACCTCTTGGCAATGGCAACAATGTCGAGTTTGGTGTCAACACACAGACTGGATCCCCAGATAGGGCAGTCCTTGGATGGCTCTTCTTTCAGTATCTGTTTCATTTTTTTGCCCCTGTTCTTCCTTTGGACATGAAAATTTCTGGGTTAAAATCTTTGAGATGGTTATGTGGCCCCATCCCACAACCAGGAGCCATGATAAAATCTTTACAGTTTCTTTATGTAACCATTTAATGCTATAAATTCTCCTCTTAGCACCACTTTCATTTTATCCCATAAATTAGGGGATGTTGTCCATTGATTTTCATTGAATTCAAGGAAGTTTTTAATTTCTTTCCTTATTTTCTGCCTTGATCCAGTAATCCTTCAATAGAGAGTTGTTCAGTTTCCATGAGTTTGTAGGCTTTCTATTGTTTCTGCTGTTGCTAAAATCCATCTTTAATCCACTGCAGTCTCATAAGGTACATGGGATTACTTCAATTTTCTTGTATTTGTTGAAACTTGCTTTTGACCTGATATGTGGTCACTTTTGGAGAAAGTTCTATGAGATGCTGAAAAGAAATGTACTCTTGTGTTTGGATGAACTGTTCTGTAGATATCTGTTAGGTTCATTTGGTTCCAACAGCTATTAACTTCAGTATTTCTCCAGTGGTGTGTGTGTGTGTGTGTGTGTGTGTGTGTAATTATTGCCTGTGTTTTTGTAAGTATAGTTAATATCCTTGGGTTTGAGTTTTCTTTCTAGTACCTTCTGTATGGGGTGGATTTCTGAGTATATGTTCTTTAAATTTGACTTTATCATGAGATATCTTGATTTCTCCATCTATGGTGATTGTTTTTCTAGGTATACTAGTCTGGGCTGGCATCTGTAGTCTCTTAAAGTCTCTGGGAAATCTCTCCAGGCCCTTCTGACTTTTAGAGTCTCCTTCAAGAAGTCAGATGTAATTATATTAGGTCTGCCTTTATAAGTTATTTGGCCTTTTACTCTTGGTGCTTTTAATATGCTTTCTTTGTTCTGTGTGTTTAGTGTTTTGTTTATTATGTGACAAGGGAACTTTATTTTCTACTCTAATGTAGTTATTGTTCTCTAAGCTTCTTGCACTTTTATAGTCATGTCCTTCTTTAGATTAGAAAATTTTTTCTATGATTTTGTTAAAAATGTTTTTGGGACCTTTGAGCTAGGAATCTTGTCTTTCTTCAATTACTTTATTCTCAGGGTTTAGTCTTTTCATAATGTCCCATATTTCTTGGAAGTTTTGTGTCAGAAAATTTTTAGATTTAACATACTCTTTGAGTGATGTATTGATTTCTTCTGTTGTATCTTCAGCATCTGAGATTCTGTCTTCCACCACCTTTATTCTGTTGCTGTTGGTAGTCCCTGTGTGCTTACCTAGATTTCCATTTACAAGATTCTCTCAGTTTGTGTTTTCTTTATTGTTTCCACTTTCATTTTTAGGTCTTCAACAGATCTTTATTTCCTTGAAATTTTTAAATTTTATTTATTTATTGTTTGTTTGTTTGTTTTCTTGGCTTTTTTAAGGGATATATTGATTTCCTCAAATTTTTGTCTTTTCCTCAATTTTTTATGAGATTCATTCATTTCCTCTTTAATAACCTCTATTATCTTCATACAGTTGGTTTTGAGGTTATTTTCTTGAGATTCAGCTGTGCTGGAATATCAGGGCTTGCTATTGTAGGATCACCAGGCTCTAGTGGTGCCATATTGCCCTGGCTGTTGTTGTGCTCTTACACTGGTAGCTCCACATCTGGCTTTGGATTGATTATAGGTGTTGTTGTCAAATTCTGAGTTTGTCTTGTTGGGTGGGTATTTTGTTTCTTGGTTTCTGTTTCCTCTTTGATACTGCGGCCAGAATGGCCTGTGGTTGAGTACAGGATCTCTATCCAAGTTGGAGTCTTATCTTCTGATGGCAAGAGTAGCCTCTTGCATTGCAGGGGAGTTGCCCAAGTTGGGGGCTGGAATTCTGGTGACCTGGAGTTCTGGTGACCTCTGGTGGAACAGAGTGTTTCCACCAAAGTTATAAGCCTGGGTTTTAGCTGCCTGCTTGTTTTTTGGTGGAGCAGGGGGATTCTGCCAGGATATGTTGATAAGAAGACAACATGTCGGTAGATTTTTAATGACTGCTGCTATTTCTTTAGGGGTTATAGGACTGTTTAGATGGTTTATTTGCTCCTGATTTAACTTTGGTACCTGGCATCTGTCTAGAAAATTGTCCATTTCATCCATATTTTCCAGTTTTGTTGAGTATAGGCCTTTGTAGTAGGATCTGATGATTTTTTGAATTTCCTCAGTTTCTGTTGTTATGTTTCCCTTTTCAGATCTGATTTTGTTAATTTGGATACTGTCTGGTGCCCTCTGGTTAATCTGGCTAAGGGTTTATCTATCTTGTTGATTTTCTCAAAGAACCAACTCCTGGTTTTGTTGATATTTTGTATAGTTCTTTCTGTTTCTACTTGTTTGATTTCAGCCCTGAGTTTGATTATTTCCTGATGCCTACTCCTCTTGGGTGTATTTGCTTCTTTTTGTTCTAGAGCTTTCAGGTGTGCTGTCAAGTTGTTAATGTGTGCTCTCTCCAATTTCTTTTTGTAGGCACTTAGAGCTGTGAGTTTTCCTCTTAGCACTGCTTTCATGGAGTCCCACATGTTCTGGTATGATGCGTCCTCATTTTCGTTAAATTCTAAGAAGTCTTTAATTTTTTTCTTTATTTCTTCCTTGACTAAGTCATCATTGAGTAGAGCATTGTTCAGTTTCCACATGCATGTGGGTTTTCCATTGGTTTTGTCATTAATAAAGACCAGCCTTAGTCCGTGGTGATCTGATAGGATACAAGGGATTATTTCAATCTTTTTGTATCTGTTGAGGACTGTTTTGTGACCAATTATATGGTCTATTTTGGAGAAGGTACCATGAGGTGCTGAGAAAAAGGCATATTCTTTTGCTTTAGGATGAAATGTTCTATAGATATCTGTTAAATCCATTTGGTTCATAACTTCTGTTAATTTCAATGTGTCTTTGTTTAGTTTCTGTTTCCATGATCGGGCCATTGCTATACCACTCCTGGGCACATACCCAGAAGATGTTCTAACATATAACAAGGACATATGTTCCACTATGTTCATAGCAGCTTTATTTATAATAGCCAGAAGCTGGAAAGAACCCAGATGCCCTTCAACAGAGGAATGGATACAAAAAATGTGGTACATTTACACAATGGAATATTACTCAGCTATTAAAAACAACGAATTTGAGAAATTCTTATGTAAATGGATGGAACTAGAAAATATCATCCTTTGTGAAGTAACCCAATCACGAAAGAACACACATGGTATTCACTCACTGATTATTGGATTCTAGCCCAAAAGCTTGAAATACCTAAGATTCAACTCACAGACCACATAAAGCTCATGAAGAATGTGGACCAAGTGGTGGTGGGGGGCTTCAGTCCTTCTTAGAAGGAGTAACAAAATACTCAAGGGAGCAAATATGGATACAAAGTGTAGGACAGAAACTGAAGGAGGGGCCGTCTGCAGACCATTCCACCTGGGTATCCATCCCATGTGCAGTCACCAAAGGTAGACGTTGATGTGGATGTCAGGAAGTACATGCTCACAGGAGCCTGATATAGCTGTCTCCTTAGAGGTCTGCAAGAGTCTGACATATTCAGAGGCAGATGCTCACAGCTAACCATTAGACTGATCATGGGGTTCCCAATAGAGGAGTTAGACTGAAGACTGAAGGAATTGAAAGGATTCGAGTCCCCATGAGTAGAACAACAATACCAATCAACCAGAGCCCCCAGGGTCTAAACCACCAGCCTTGGAGCACTTAGGGAGGGACCCATGGCTCCAGCTATATATGCAAGGGTGTTATAGGTGGGAGAAGAGAGCCTTGGTCCCATGAAGGCTGGACATTGTGGGGGTGGGGGGAATTCGAGGGTGAGGAGGTGAGGTATGTATGGGGGGGTAGATGGGAGTACACCCTCATAGAAGCAGGAGGAGGGGGTGGGATAGGGAGTTCCTGGGAGGGGGGGAAATGGGGTAAGGGGAGAACAACAACTGAAATGTAAATAAAATTTCCAATTTAAAAAAAAGACATGTTTTTGAGAGAAAGCTGGTTGGGCCCTGAGGTAGTGTTGGTAGTCCACAGGTGGGGGCCTAGCTGAAGTTTTGGCTGCAAGTGTGGACTCTGGTAAGGCAGGGGGCTTCCAATGGAGTTGTGGGCAGCAGTTGTGAGTAAGAATTAGAATCAGAGAAGTTGGGGTCAGGCAGGGCAGGTACTGGGGTATTTGGTGGTTGGGTCTAAAGCTTATCTGAGTTTGTAGATGATGGAATGACCTCTGATTCATCAGAGGACTTGAGCTTAATGTCTGGACCAAGATATGGTGATGAGAAAATGCCAGGTGGTTGGGGTAGGCTGTATGACCAAGGGCATGGGGTGGTCTTCCCTGGGATTCTCAGTACCAGAATGGCTTATTGGGGAAGGGGGCTCTGTCTGGATGTGTGGACCAGGATATGATGATGAGCATAGAAGATGAGTGGTGGTTGGGTATAATGAGCATATTTTAAAAATGCCTTCTAGACATGCAAAAATAGCTTAGTCAGGATCCCTACTACACCCAATCAGAACTCAGTGACGTCACTCACAGAAGATAACCATACACAGTCCTTGAACATTATACTCCCACTGGACTGTATATAAACAAAGACCAAGAGCACTGTTCTGCTCTGCACATCTAGAAGGATGCCACATTAATTTGCCTTGTGTCTGAAGAGTCTTCCCCAAGACCCTGACCCTCAAATCAGAGACTTTTTGTTAGAGACTGGACCTGACCATCAGGTAAATTGTGCAGGTGAGCAGCCTGGAAGTTGGCTTAGGACCATTGTTGGAAATTTAGAGTGTGAACCTTGTATGATGTTCCTCAGTATAATAAAATAAAATTTTTATTATACCAACTTTTTGTCTCTACCTTCTTGTCTGTAACATTGGGGGTAGGCTGGGTGGGCATGGACAGGTGGTACATGTTTATCTGATGGGGTTCTGAGTGACAGAATAACCTCTAGTGGTCGGGGGCTTCTGGAGTTTTGAGTACCAGTGTAGCCTTTGATTTAGCAAAGGTCTTTCACTAGACATGTCTTGATTTGACTTTTAAAGTGAGTAGCCTTTGAATATTTTCTATTTTACTCAACTAAGTTTGAATTACATAAATTAAACTTGTACACCTTTTCCGGAGTTTTTTTAGAGCTACTTTCTTTGCTCACCTTGGTCTTGAGCTTGCTTCACTTAAGTGGCCATCTGATCATCTTTATACTAATTGTACTACAATAAAGCAGTCAGGCTTGTGGATTGGTAGTTTTCCTTATGTCCCCAGCTAACTGAGGAACCAACATAGCTTCCTACAGAAACTATGTACATGTTAAGAGCAGAGTGTGATAACTCATATTGATTGTGTCAACTTTACTACATCCCAAATTACCCAAAATTCAAGCAACTGGACATGCCTATGATGGATTTTCTTCATTGGATTTTTTGAGATGGGAAGACCTATCTTAAATTTGAATCACAGTTTCTGGTGACAGCCCAGGTAACAGGACATGAAAGAAGAAAGCTTTTGTTCTTTACCTGTTTATCCTCACTCTCACAGGCAAGTTCATCTACTCTACTGCTGAAACATTCATTCCCTGGTGTTTAAAAACTACTTCTTCAGGATTCCAACATAGACTGAGGACCATAAGCTCTTTAGCAATCTCCCAAGCCTTGGTCATTCTATCAAGAAAACAGGCATTGCTGGGCTATCTGGACCTGTAAGATAATTTCCCCATTCCTGTTTAACCCATGCTGTTTAATACACAGAGGGACCCTGAAGACTGATATGATTTTGTTTGTTTGTTTTTTCTGCTTGTCATCAACTTCTTATCACCAAAATGTTAGCCTAAGCACTCAGTGCATGTGTAAAACCCTGACAAGCCTGTTTGAATCGATAGACTCAGTGTATGTAGTCGTTTCTTACCTGCCGTCTTCACCATGCTCACATAACCAATGCAAATGTGGAAGACCCTCACTCTACTAATTACCAGCGTCAAAACTGTATAGAACACCCAACTCCCAAGCACTCAGGAAAATTCACTTATGTAAAGGTTCTGAATTAGCATCTCATGAGCTCAGCTTACACAGTATTTCGAACTACTATCAGTAATGTTACAATAATATTAAACTTTAAAGAACAGAGTGTAATTAACACAATAGGCTTTAGTTATTTGATTTTGAGTTTAGACAGTTTTGTTTTTTATTTTGTTTTCAATTTTTTAGTTTTTGGTAAGGCAAAATCTTGTTCCATGGACTTAGTGGTATTTTTTTTTTTTTTTGTCAAAAATTAAATTCAATTAATTCATTCAAATTAATTTTAATTTTATTTTAAATTACTTTTAATATCCTTAATGCACATTTCTCTAACTTTGTTTTCATGGTCGAATATATTTTAGAAATACTATAATATTGAAATATACAAACAATTCTCATTTTTAAATGTAAGTCAAATGATTTGTTGAGTAAATCCATACTAAGGCACTACAAAGACTCAGTGTACAGCATTCCGATTATGACTTCCATAAAGTCAAATGACTTTTCCCAGGGAGGAAGAATATACATCAAATTTATACAGCCTGCTGTCATTCTCAATGATTGTGTGCCAGATGTTCACCATTTATCATGACTACAGCTGTAGAGGTATATGTGAAATCATGTATAATGAAGAATTGTCTAAGAAGGTTTGTATTTAAAATACGAATTTTTAAATTCTTAAGTGTGTAAAGTTTTAAGGTGTACAGTGTGCTTCAGTTTCTCACTGACTTGCCAAAAGGATGTATTTAGGAACACTTTAATGTCAAAATATTGTAATTATAAATAACAGTTTGAAGACCATTCACACATGACCTTTTGTTGGTATAGTCATCTCTACAGAAAAGGAGCATGGTATGGTACAAGATGAGACATGTGAATGCATTTAGGTACTTTCCATCAACATCCTTATTTCATAATACCAAATTCAAGAGATAACGCTAATCTAGTTACTTTCTAAATTCCTGCTCATACATAGTTCCACCTTTGTGTATTTGTGTATATTATGCATATGTGCATTGTATGTGCATGTGTGGTGTGTGTGTATGCGTGTGTATGTATGCATATGTGCATGTGGTGTGTGTGTGTGTGTGTGTGTGTGTGGTATGAGTGCATGAGATGAACATAAAATCACTTAAGAGAAAATAAGATCAGGAAGACAAGGCTAAATCAAAATAAAGGCATTGTGCACGCTCTTCTGCTGTATGTCATAGAGACAAGACTTCTGAAGCTGAGTGATAGCTATGCCCCCTGGAACAGCTTCAAGTGGGGCTAACTTCATCAGATACATAACCAAAGGTCTCCATGTGTTTCCAGTTTGGTCTGGAATAGATTTTACACAGATGAAAAAAGTTATCAGCTCCTGGATATTCTCGAACTTGGCAATCAGTCCCGAAATCAAAGAGTTATGCCTGTGGCTGTATGTCACTCTTGTCAGGTTTCCAGTGTGTGTCAGTCTGTGTGTGTGTGTGTGTGTGTGTGTGTGTGTGTGTGTGTGTGATCAACTGTTCTTTAGTGAAACTACCTTAACAGGAAGAAAGGACAAAGTAGTGTGGAGAGCTTCCCCACCAAAGGAGTACCAAGATAACATGGAAAATGAAAATAAACTTCCCATAATATAGTTAATTTAATCCTATTAGCAATAGACAGGCCCTCCCATACAAAATGTTAAAATTCAAGGTAAAAATGGTACTTTTTCCATAAAATATTACAGTGTAGTTATGATAGAACTGTATAAATTAAAATATATAATATATATGTGCTTGAAAAATAAAAGAGTTAAAGAAACTAGGGTTTTTCTAAGATTATGTATTTTTCTGAATTAGGGACATCATTATTATATTTGTTATTTTCATATTTCAATCCTATTTTTCCCAGAATGGTTGTATTACAAGTTTTTATCAGAAACACAAATAAGATGCACTTTTCACACTATGGTACTGTTAACAGTTCTGTTGTATAATCCACTAGATGTAGGTTTTTAAAGAAGTTAAAATGAAGAGGAAGATTCCTAATATCCCAAGAATTTCCTTTTATTTAATCACTATGGTGCCAAAACCACAATCTCTAATTTTCTAAAAGTGAAAATCATGGACTCTAATCATCAAGGAATGGAGATCATGGTCTACAGATGGAAGCCATATTATTTAATTTTATCAGGAAGAGAGGTCAGAGTCTCTAATCCTTTATGAAGAGAGACAATACTCTCTAATTCCATAGGAAGTGATTGCTAGTATTTAATTCCATAGAAATGAGGCCAAAGTCGTTAATCCTCCAGGAGTAGAAGCTGTAGTCTCTAATTCTATAGGCAATAGTCCCCAATCCTGTAGCAATGAAGGCTAAAGTCTCTAACCTCCTTGGAGTAGAGGTCATAGTCTATAATCATATAAAATGGGAGGCCATAACCTCTAATCCTTTAGGAGTGAGGACAAGTCTCTCATCTTTTGTAAATCTTTTTAGACTAGTTTTAATAAAGGACATTGATATTCTCGTGAACTCTATTCTCCTGTCTTCAGAATGTAAGTTTCTTATCTGTTTCCATGAGAACTGTCTTCATAGAACATAACACTGGCACTTCGGTTCTCTTCATCATCACTTGCAGTAAAGTTAACTACACAAACCAGCTATACAGCTTGTCACAACCAAAGAACCTTGGATACGCTAAAGCCATGGATACATCAGGTAGATGTATTATTGTTCAGTGTATCATAATGCTATTGTAACTTAGAAAATTAGCTAAGATTTAAAGTTTAACTTGTGACGAGATATGTGAATTAGGTAGATACAACCTGCCCTTAAAAAATAAGTATCTTAAGCAACATTGTTGTGATGAAATTTCCATTAGTAATAAAAAAATATTAATTTATATTTGTGCTCATATACTACATGTTTGCTTAAAATTACTTTATTCACATTTCTTTAGCAAAAGCATACTTGAATTTAAATATTTCCAAAAGTATTTATTTTATTCTTCAATTATAGAGTCATTTTGTCTAAATTCTAAACTATTTTGTTTTCATCCTAATACTAATTTACATCAATTTATTGTTACTTAGAAATACTGCAAGCAATAATATTTATGCAATGTCTCTGTGTTTATTTCTTTCTACTCTCAAGTACCAAAACACAATGCCCCAGTGAACCTGACTTATTTTTAGCTTATTTTAAAAAATATTCCAAATGCATCCATTCAAAGAAGGAGTTAGGGCTAGCAAAGGATATCTAATACAATATAGTGGAAGGTGAGACCCCCTCAATACTTTGCACTTACAATCCAAGTTCAGAACATGGTCTCACTTTAGTGACAGTATTCTTCTCCCATCACTTTCTAGTTTATAGTACTGTATCTCTTGTGAATTAAGCCACAGAAAGCACACATTTGGATATTGAAATGTGATGCCAAGGATATACTGTTTCCAGAAAAACGTTGACATATTAAATATGTTCTTAGAGAAATGAAAGGCGCATACAAGCTGGGCTTTCTTAGTAGAATTAAACAGAAACACACCTAGTGTGCTATGCTACACCTGGTATATGTGAGTTTTATTTCTTGCATTATTCCATGAGCCAACTAGGTATCTAACCATAAAGCAGGCAGACTGTTTTCACAGCTGCTCTGGTAACTTACCCCTGTGTTCCAAGGACCACACAGGGGTTTCAGGCTGCACTCCACAAGAGTCTCCAAGGAGTGCCTCACTCCAACCTAGTTAATTGCACTGTCTGCTGTGTCCATAGATTCACCCCTTAGGCTGACCATCATAAGGATGTGTATTTTCTCCAACTGAGATGTAGAAAAAAATGAATATAAGCTACATCACAAGATCCAGGAATGTAAACAAGGACCAAATGCACAAATGCTCCCAGGTCATACCCAGGATTATTTAACATATTTGAGGAATGTCAACATAATAATACAAAATGATGATATTCTGCAGGATGATATTATACTTGGTAAAAATAGTGTCTCAGAAACTTTCCACTATAGCCTATGTGCTGCTCAGCTTAAACTATCATCGTGTAGACATATATGTAAATGTATATACAAATCAATGATTTGCCTGCTCATGTACATCATCAGTCAATGAACAATGAGAAAGAGAAGAAAAATCACCATGATTATTAAGCCCAACGATTACATTTTCCTTTACAAGCATGCTAAGCCAAGACTCACCGTTGTGATATACTGGTTCCTGAATTCTAAACAGTCACAGAATAAATCGTTGTCCTCCATCTTTAAACCAACCACTTTACTGTGAAGTGTGATATATTCTTCTTATTTGTTAATTTTTTAAGAAACCAGTATCGAAAGTATCAGCCATCTGTCAATCACCTGATTTCTGCCTGAATGGACATATTTGAAATGTTGTTTTTAAAAGATTAGTTGATAAAAGAATTTGAAATATGAAAACAAAGAAATTAACATTTTTTTATTATTTTATGAAGCATTCAAATAGGTTCATATAAAAATAAACTCTATCACTGAAAAAGAAAATATTTTAGATCTCAGTCCAGATCACACAAACTGATTGTCAAGGAGGTTCCGGGATTCTGAAAGCACATACCAGTGACTTTTAATTGAATGACGCGTTCAAGCACTTAGATTACATGTATCAAAACAAAGTTCTCCAGAATCAACCTCTTTTTAGTGTTCTCTCTCTCCCTCTCTCTCTTGCTTTCTCCCCCTCCTTTCCTGCAGTTGTTTTCACTTCATGATTTCAAGATGGCTGATGCTTTTAAATATTAGATTTGTGTGTGTATGTGTGTGTGTGTGTGTGTGTGTGTGTGTGTGTGCATGTACTTATTCCATGGTGTACAATGGCATTAAGAGGATAGCTTGCACAATAGTGAGTTCTCTTCTTCCATCTTGTGGATCCAGACTTGCAACTGAAAATAATCAGATTTGACAGAAATTGCCTTTAAATAACGAGACCTCTCACCCATCCACACAGACGATTTTCCACTTTAATGAAAAGAGTACATTGTTGTTTGATGTATTTTATCCTTCTTTAAGGACTGTAAATACATTCATGTTTGATTTAGAGGCTTAATCTATAAAACAGATAATAGTAAAGATATGAACATAAACATGAAAGAATGTGTTCATAGAAAGCCTGGGTTCTTAGAGTCCTTGAAGCAAGTAAAACGGCAGACGAGGAAACTGGCTCAAGCCCACTGGCCCTTGAGCCTGCCTCATAAACAGCACTAATCACCCTTTCTGCTCAGTGTCCACTCTTCTTTCAAACATTACCCAAAGATAACGCTACCCATGGTCTACAACAATAAAGCTTTGGATTCATCTCTATGTATTGCAGATCAAAAAGATTCTGAATGTGCACAGAGTTTTAAAAAATAACAAATGTTCTGGTTTATGTCTCAAAGTAGAGATTAGAATAATCAGAAAGGCAAAATGTTAAGACTCTATCTGGATCAGAATGATTTGTAGAGAGCAATTTATTTACAATTTAAAATCCTAGATGGGAGAGAGGATATATGGAAAATACAATAGAGAAGAGCACAAGCACCCCTCTAATTTGTATAGATAAAAAATCAGCTCTAGAAACAAAGTGAGTGCACAGAGACCAGGGTACGGTATAGCTCTCAGCTTCATCCACAGTCTCAATTGAGATTATGGATCCCAAATTCGGGCCCATATAATACATTTCCTAGCATAAAACTGAAACCAAATATGATTGTGCCATTGTACTTGGGCTGATTGATTTTTGACCAATGCATTATATGTCTTACATACTGAACAGTGTTTTAAATCAATGTATTGTCTTCAAATAGAGTGCCATGTGTTTCTGAACATGTATCAATTACTCAGCAAAAACAAGAAACCTAAGTAACAGCTGCAGCCACAGACAAGATCCATTTCTACTGGATTCCGTGAAAAGGTTCTCGATTGCTCTGGCTTCAGGCTTGCAAGACTTGTGTCCCTAAAGTTGGCTTTGATCAATGTGTAATTGTATCTTTCTCAGCTTCCGTCACCCTCTCATCTGTGTCTAATGTGGTCACAGTCATCTCTACAAAATTCAACTTTATACAAAGACATCTATCTTTAGAGTTGAAAACAGGGAGTGTTTATCTGAAGAAAAAAAATCTGCATGTTTGAAGTCTTAGCTTTTTATTTGCATGCTTCCATGTGATATAGATAGAGTTGTTATTTTTTAATCTTAAATATTATCTTGCCTTTAGTTCATTCTTCAGTTTTCAAGCAGTCATCATTTTCTAAGATAGTTTTTATTTTTATTTATTGCTCCCCCCTTCACTCATGAGTTTAACAGGTGTGCACAGATTTCCACAGAGACCAGGGGGTAGTGTGCAACCCTTTGGAGCTGGGTGCTTGCTAGCTACTGAATATGGGTGCTGACATCAGAACTCAGGTGCTCACCATTGAGCAGAAAGTGCCCTCAGCCATGGAACTACCTAGTCTGTCTTCCCTTCCCCATCTCTAAAACGTGTTGCCTCTTATTTTCATGTTGACTAAACTCTAGTGACATATGCATTTCCACTAAATCAAAGAAGATTTTAATTACAAAATCTGCTCTTCATTTGTTTTGGATGGATCGGGATTTAATTCTGAGTATCATAGAAGTGAAAACAGACATTTGGTACCATGTTTTTCAATTGAGTTCCAGTGACATATAATTACATACAGAGCAAAGTGTATTTCCTGTTGAGATTTGTTGAGAAGACAGGGTACATCAGAGAAGGAAGGAATAAAAGAAAAGTTGGGGAGAAAATGGTAAGATATTTTTAATAGTTTATTATCTTAAGAAATAAATCATGAATAGTACTGTATTTATATAATTTCTTTACCATGTTATCCCCAATCCAAATCTTCCTATGTCCTTCCTCTCTTAACTTCAAGACCTCTTTTCTTTATCATTTTTTTTTTTTGAGATAGGGTTTCTCTGTATAGCCCTGGCTGTCCTGGAACTCACTCTGTAGACCAGGCTGGCCTCAAACTCAGAAATCTGCCTGCCTCTGCCTCCCAAGTGCTGGGATTAAAGGTGTGCACCACCACTGCCCGGCTCTTTTCTTTATCATTATATCATTATTTTATACACACACACACACACACACACACACACATACAACACATACACACACAAGCACATGAATGCACATGTATAACTATAATCTGCTGGGTTCATTAAGTATTTCTCATATGTAGATTTATTTAAGATTGATGTTTATGGCTGGATAACTGTCAGGATGAGCATACCTGGAGGAAAACTAATTCTCTTTCTTAGAAACTGTCAATTCCTATAAGTCTTCATAGGGGCTAGGCCTTTTGAGATTTTCCCCATCCATACTGGGATGTCAACTGTTATTGTCATTGTTCAAGTCTTGTTTAGGCAGCCAGCCACATTTCTAAGATTTCATGGTGCAACTCTCTGTTATATACGAAGCATTATCTCAGAGAGGTCTTCTGGCTCTTAGAATATTTCTTGCCTCTTTTTCCAGGTAAGAGGTAAGGTCTCTGTTGTAGATGAATCAGATGAGATTGGGCACCCACAGTCAGGTGTTCTCAGCATTTTGACCAGTTGTAGATTTCTGAGAAGATCTCAATCTGCTTTAAAAAGGAGTATTTGTTGAAGGGTGAGAGATAGACCTATTTGTGACTATGAGGATAGGCATTCAGCATGCAATTTGGAATTATACAGGAGGGGGGCTGAAAGGAGTGGGAAGGACAGGAGAGGCTGTGGTCCAGATGTATTGGATGATAGAAGAAGTAAGAAAAAATAACAAGTAGACAAGTGGCAGTAGTTGACTCTTCTCTAGAGTCCTTGGCATCACCAGCCACAGGTAAAGTCAGATAAGTTTACAGTACCAGTTATGAGTGCTCACTATTGGGTGGGCCTTAAATCCAATTTTAAAGAAAGTTTGGTAATTTGGAAGAGTGTATACACCTTCATAACCGTTGAAGACACAGAGCCCCTTATCACATCAGAATCTACTTGCCAGTTTGTACCTCCAATCCAGAAAGAAGCTCTGACCTCTGCCACCATCTTTTCTAACACTATGAATAGTTTCTGAACTTACAATTTGATTCAAATAATTGTCTTCTGAATTAAATAACATGAAGCAGAAATAAAGTCATATGCTTCTAATTTGTTGTTTCATAATTTTCAAGCATCACATTTCAAATAATTTCCTGTTCTCCAAAAAATTGATTTGGTGCTCTGTCCAAATCTGACCATGTACATATAAATTTATAAACATTATTATATTGATTCATTCATCCATTCTGTTGCCAAAAACACACTATTCTTACCACAATATTATTCCAGTGTATGGGTTTTGTGTGTAATTCTAATGGTGCTTAAGTGTATTATTTTATAAGTTTTAAAATTGTATTTAAATTTTTATGTCATTTGTTCTTTTTAAGTATATAAAAACAAACTTAATGCTGTTTGTTTCATTTTCATCCTACAGGATTGCTAAATTACATGCTTATTCCATATATGTTTGGGAGAGATTCTATAGTGTTTCCTTGTATACTGGTGTGCTCTGTGTTAGTAGATAGTGCTTAGTTCTTATATTTAAGTCCTTATTTTATTCTGTGTTATTAGCCTGGGCGTGATGCTGCATTTGGTGTTCAAAATAGATTGCAAGATAAAACACTCTTCAGAGGATGCAGTTAATATTTTAGGATATGGCTATATCGGTCGGAGATATTTTCTCTCATGTAATTCCAAGTTGAGAGGTAGAACAGATTCATCTTCGGAAGAAATCAGAGTATGTGGGAAAAAGAAGTCAGCCTTGAGACTTCCTCCTGGTTTATCAGGACTGCATTGTAGAAGACATAGTGGGACCTGAAGAATGAAAGAGGGGGTGAATTAAGTCATAGTTTCCTGGAGGTTACCCAAATTTATCTGAATTACCATATTTGCTTCTCTGGCAGGATAGGAAGGGCCATCTGTCTCAGGGATCACCAGGCAAATCAGAGATAACCAGGGTCTGTCACCATGGAAAGCTTTGTAAATATGTCATTAAATTCCCCCTGAGATTTTTGTTTGGTTTTGAATCACATTTTTGTTTTTCTGTTTTGGAATTTTTGTATGTGTGTTCTTTTGCTTGATGTTCTTTCCAGTATGAATGGGTATGTCAAAAGGTAAAATACATTTTGTATGCTTTCAAGTGGAATAATCAAGAATTTGGGTCCTTATATTCAAATGTGCCAGGATGAAAAGACATGGGAGCACCAGGGTAAACGTGATCCTTAATAAATATGGTCGAAGAGTGCATTTGTATTCCATTGTGACTTAAATTCAAACAACTACAACAATTGTGAATCATATTTGTTATTTCTATGGTGAGTGGCTTCAATTCTCGGATGCACCCCAGTGAAGAGTGAAAGCATTTGTGTCCCAGTGTGGACTTCCTTGCCATGTCTTGCTTAGTCAGCCTTGACACATGAGGAAAAATAATGGGCTATCTCAAATTCTACCCAGCAGGACATGAAGGACTTTCATTGTATGTAATTATACTATATTAAAAAATTTGCTTTGCTCACATGAATCCATTTGATTACATGGTTGCAGGCAATGCTGCAAGATAGGCTTTGCAAGAGAATTCAGATAGCTAGCTTGGCTGAGAGGTGTCTGAAGGATCCAGGTTAAAACAACATGCTTGAAATCCTCGAAGCAGGAGAAGCAGGAGAGACTTTTTATTTTTTGTCAAATGTCTTTGCTACATTTGTGATGTAAAACTTTTACTTAAAAAGTAAGAGACATCTATCTTTCTTCCTAGATATACATCTGCAACTATTTTATATTTATCTCTCTGGAACACTTACAGACACAGGAGTCAGCCATTTCTGACCCTCAACCCACATACAGACTTTTTCTCTGACCTTCATTTGAACTGAGAAAATGGCAAGAATTTCATAGGCAGTCTCATAGGATGGGGTCTTATTAATTATCTTGTATTTCACTCTGTCTTGGCTGTCACTATTGCACCTGCTACAATATTTTGCACACAAATAGTGGATTTGACATTTTGAAGATAGCTGCTGTCAATAAAAAATACAGCTATCATTTTAAGCAATGTGCCTGGAAATCAGCCAGAAGTAGGTCCTGGAAGAAGGACCAGATTGGACTGAAGTCCAAACATCCCCCAAACACACCTTCCCATATAGTACCAGGAAGTAAACAAATGACATACGTGTATTGAATTCTTGTATAGATTAATTTGAATTTGTACAGAAATTTACTGTAATCTATACAAGCATTTTAAGCAGCAAAATACTCTTAAATTATATATTTAAATAATTTTTCTCTATAAAAGATAAATATAATCTTTATATTGTCAAACACATTTCATTTCATTTAATGTGAAATACAAGTATAATGTTAATCTTAAAATTATTGTAGTATAAATAATGCACATTCTCTAAGGCAAAAGCTAATATTCTTATTACTCTACATATGCTCTATAAATCAGATCATCATAAAACACTATTATTAAACTTATCTTTTCACATATTTATACAACTACATTTGATTCCTTTCAACATTAATTCAAATGAATTTACCTTCTTTTTAAAGATACATAGTAAAGCACATACAACATCTAATTGCTCATCTTAAGAATTCTACAATTTTTTTTAAATACTACATGTATATTTGTGCTAGATAAACAGACTCCCAGAATGAGTTTATGAAACTAAAACTTTTTACATTACATAATGACATCTTGTTTCACTCTCCTTATAAACATCTAGTGATCAGATTTCTACCTTCTGTTAAATAAATTTCATTAGTTTAAACACTTTTGGAGTGATATCTACCTATTCTTTTGTTGTTTGTCATTGCTCTGAAAAGAACATCTCTAAGGCTCATTTCTGTTGAATGGTGGGTTGGTATCTCCTTTCATTTAATGTTGAATAATGTGTATGTGTGTGTGTGCATGTGTGGGAGTCTGTGTGATTGATTGTGTGTGTATTGTGTGCGAGTGGTGTTTCCTGTTGTGTTTGTGTGTGTATGTTTCTGCTTGTGTGTATTGTGTGTGTGCATGTGTTTTGTATGTGTCTGTGTTTGTGTGTGCTGTTGTGTTGGATGTGTATATTTTGTGTGTTTGTGAGTGTGCATATGTGTGTATTTGTGTATGTGTGCATGTGTGTGTGTGTATGTGTGTACATGCATGCACTGTGTGCCACATTTCATTTATATCTTTATCTATCAAAAGACAATTGGTTTGTATTGACCTTTTGGTTATAATACTATGTCCCACGAATGTGATATACCAATGCATCTTTAAGACCGTGACTTTATTGTAACATTTATTTCACTGAACAGGAGACTTCATCATGAAAGGAAGGCAAATTATCAGATTACTCAGTTGCCCTTCCTAAACTATGAAGTGAGGAATTGGGTTTTTCTGCCTATGCCTGCACTAACTCACTGTTTGGATTGGGAAACAGCGCTGTGGTGTCAGAAGTCACATGTGAATCTCAGAAAATACAGAGGCACAGCTTCAGGGTTTATTTATCATTTGATTTAAGCTAGTATTTTAAAACTCCAAAACTGAAGGAAGTCTAAAACAGTACATTTGGATAGAGTAAATCTGGTGATTAATAGTTTAAAAGGAAATAAGTAGGAGGAGTCTCCGGAGATGGACCTTCCTGCAAGTGTGAGACTCTGCATTCAATTAGCAGAACCTGTGTCAACAATGCACATGGTTTCAGGTGTCTAACACCTAGTGTTAGGGAGACACAGGCATACAGAAGGGGGAATTCACAGGCTGGCCAGCCAAGCTTAGTGGTGAACTCCAGGCCAATGAAGAACCTGCCTTAAAGAAGGTGAATGATATTCCTTAGGATGGCAGCTCAAGTTATTCTCTGGCTTCCGTATGCTTGGGCACATGTGGCCATATACTATAGACTCAGGAACATGTATACCTAGACGTGCACACAGAGAAACATACACACACTACTAAATATATGCATACAACTAGCTCAGTCAGTATATGTTACTGTATGTATGCTTAGACTGACTTGCCCTGGGAACAATAGTGTTCTTCTGGAAAATATTTTTCCTGATCCCAACATTCCTTACTTACCTATGGTTCTTTGTTGAGAGTTGAGGCTTTGAGAACCTTCCCTTGTCCATGTTAACATGTCTATTTTTGTTTTATATATATTAAAGTTTGAGCTACATTTATCTCTGTGCATTGTCTGTATGCAGTGCCTGTGAAGACTGGAAGAGGGCATCAGACTTTTTTTTTTTTTTTTTTTTTTTTGGATAATAGCAGGAAAGCCCCAATATAAGGAGAGCAATCATACCCTAGAAAGAGCAAGAAAGTAATCCTCCTCCAACAAACCCAAAAGAAGACAGCCACACAAACAATGCCTCCCCTTTTAGCAAAAATAACAGGAAGCAACAGTCTCCTCTCCTTAATATCTCTTAATGTCAATGCACTCAATTCCCCAATAAAAAGACATAGGGTAACAAACTGGATACGCAAACAGGATCCAACATTTTGCTGCATACAGGAAACCCACCTCAGTGACAAGGACAGACACTACCTTAGAGTAAAAGGCTGGAAAACAATTTTTCAAGCAAATAGTCCTAAGAAACAAGCTGGAGTAGCCATTTTAATATCGAATAAAATTGACTTTCAACTTAAAGATATCAAAAAGGATAAGGAAGGACATTTCATATTTGTCAAAGGAAAAGTCAACCAACATGAACTCTCAATTCTGAACATCTATGCACCAAATACAAGAGTACCCACTTTCATAAAAGAAACCTTACTAAAGCTCAAAGCACACATTGCACCTCACACAATAATAGTGGGAGACTTCAACACCCCACTCTCAGCACTGGACAGATCATGGAAACCGAAACTAGACAGAGGCATCAGACTTTATAGAACTGAAATTGTAGATGGTTGTAAACCACTGTGGTGATGCTGAAAACCCAAACCCAGGACTTACCTCTGCAATAGCCATGTGTGCTATAAACTTTCTCCAGTTCACATCTCCTTTGTTTCTTGAAGAATCTCTGCAAAATGAGATCTTATGATAACTTGTCAATTCATTTTGAATTGATTTTTGTACATGCTGTCAATAAAGGACAGACCTCATACTCCTGTGTGCAGGTCCTCAGTTTTCTCAAGGCCATTTGCTAAAGATACTTTTTTAAAATACTGCACACTCTTAGCACTTTTGTTAAAAGTAGAAATGAAGGTTGTTGGAAGCCAAGCTGATTCAGGATTTCCCTGAAATCCTAATATATGGAGAAAGAACACAATTCTCTGTCAAAAATCAGAAATATGCATGATAAAGCCAGTCACAGCCTGGGACCAGGGCCTTGGAGGAACTGTGATTTCATCCTGAGAACTCAACTCTTTCCACCTAAGGGCCATGGTTATCAGTACCAAGGCTGTTACATGCTCTGTCTGTGTTACACTTGAGCTTCCATGTCCTCCTTGTGCAACATTGCCTTATTGGCCACTAGCTAATTTTATTACATTGTATGATACATGTCAACTAACACTGTCCCATTTATCCCCTGCAAGGTGTATATAGGATTCTCTATATATTCAATATTCTAAGTTTGCTTGCATGAAACATCAGGTTATGTAAAACCACTGATCCTAACCTTTGCTTATTTTTCATCTTTTTATCTCCTGACTTTCCCTGTTGGGACCCTGTCATTGAAGAATGACCTGCTGGCCCAGGTCAGAAGGTTTAATGGGACTGTAGGTCTTGTCTACTGGCTGCTACCCATGTTTAAGTTAAAACCATTTATTTAATTTTACAAAAGCTTTTAAAGTAGGTAGAGTAAAATCTCTGTCTCCAAACCAGCTTCAATCTCTTTACTCAAAATATTCTTGTGTATTGAAGATTTTTTTAAAATTTCATACAAATTCCATATTTAAAAAATTCTGTGACTCAAGAAGGGAAAGGAAGGTGAGTCTCTGGGAGACTGAGGCAGTCTAGTCTACAGGGAAAGCTCCAAGACAGTCTAGACTACACAGAAAAACCTTGTCTCAAAAACAAAACAAAAATCTGTGAAAGGAATGCAGAGAGATGGCTTGACAGTTGAAATAACTTGTTTCTTGTTCAGAAGACCTGGCTTTGGTTCCCAGATGGCAGCTCACAGCCATCAGAAACTCTACTTCTAGAAGAATATTAACCCTTGAAGAGCCTCCAGATACTGCATACACACACACACACACACACAGAGAGAGAGAGACAGAGAGAGAGAGACAGAGAGAGACAGAGAGAGAGACAGAGAGAGAGAGAGACAGAGACAGAGAGCACATGTACACACACAGAAGTAAATACTCATCAGCATACAATAAAAATATTTAGATATTTTTGAAAGGATGACAACATAGAAGTTTTAATAAATTCTACCCTTTGTCTGAAGAATACATTGGGAGGGGCAGAATATGGAAGTATTAACAGTACTAAGATGCAGTGCATGAAAATGCAATACATTCCATTTATTTGTGACTCATTTTCACATTTTTATCAACATTGAATATTTTTCAGTATACTGGTTATAATATTTTTAATTAAATTTCCACTTAACTGTCCAGCTTTTGCCTATACTTGTTATTAGGATTAGGATTTTCATAATTGATTTTCAGGTAGTTCACTAGTCATACATAGGAACCTGATGACTTTTATCCTGACTGCCTATCTTACAACTTTTGCAAGCTCATCAGTTCTGAAGAACTTAAGAGGTATGTTAAGGACTTTGTATTTATCAGATAAATCTAATGTGGACAACACAAGTAACCAAAAGTGGGAAAAAGAGCTACACAGATAATTCCTCAAACAACACATTCATGTATTCAATACACGGAGGACACACTCAGCATCACTACACACTAGGGAAATTCAGATACAAACTGTAACATATCACCCCACACCTCTTAGAAAGGCTTTGTCAGAAAGAGAAAACATAACATTATTGCTGAGTTAGAAGAAAACGCAAGTTTCAGAAAACTATTTCCTTATACTGTGGATCAGATATTGTATCTATCTGTGATCATTTTAATAGTGATAAAGAATTAAATTGATTACAAAAACCTAAAGGCTAAAAATCTGAAATTAAACTGGGCAAAAAGCAAGTGGACAGATTTTCACTTCTGTTACAAGCTGTGCATGTTTTTAAAGCTCATGAGATGAGTTTGTATGTTGCTGTTCTTACACAGGCCCCTGTTTTGGTTCTCAACTCTCTGGTTAGGTGGTTTACAACTACCAATAACTCCAGTTCAGGGAATCTGCTTCTCTCTTCTGGCCTCACAGGCATCCCATACATGTGGCATTCACATAAAAACACAAAGGCATACGCAAAAATATTAAAAAAATAAAATGATAATAATGTATTAAAATGTCAAATAAAATGTGTCATGAAAAATCTACTCAATTTTCTCGAAGGATTGCTGGAATGAACAAAAATTACAAGTCAAAATCATCAGAACAAGACAATTTCTATTGTCATTAGATGAAAGTCATTCATAGACATGAACTATGTACCAAAGTAATAATTTAGCGTGACTTCAGCAAGACCCAACTTATGAGTGAAGCTTCTCTCAGAATGATAGTTACATTCTAACTTCTTACTGAAATACAGAGAGTATAAATTACACCCATATACCTGCCTTAGCCCTCCCCAATGCACCAATCTTTTCCTACCTTGAGTATTCCTACCAATGTAAGAGTGTCTGCAGAGAGCTTGACCCAGGCACATTCATTAGTTAAAAAATTATTGGTCAACTGTGTGGCACTGGTGAAGTGTCTCGATTTGTCTGTTTTTTTTTAAGTTACTTCCTTAGGAAATCATGAGAGGAAAAGTGTTCATGTGGTTGAGAGCATATAGAGTTGGCTTTTCTCCTAATCCGGGTCTATCAGTAGTTGAGAATCTATGCTTTAACTAAAAACAAGCTCCCTCCCAGGCATCAAGGACTCCTTTATGTGTGTTCTGTAGCCATGTTAAAGTTATCCTGTGGCACTTTTTAGAGCCAAGTGATCTTCTTCTCTCTGGGGTTCCTGTAGCCCACTGCTTCTTTCTCAGCCAGGAGTTCTAGTGCTGGGAGACCATGCCCTCATAGATTTCAAGATTGCCTGATGCCACTCTAAACTAATGGCCTGTCCACTGTTCCTTTAGCTTCAGAGGGGTTATGACTAATCCAAGAAACACAGTCATTGGATCTGATAATGAAAGAACAATGGCAAGACATAAAGGTTTTAGAGAAAAGAGAAATAAAGGCATGGTACTCACCAAATGGTCAATGTAAAATTTAGTGTCCATGGTGCAAATGTGGGGCTGTGTATTTAATTCAACCTCTCTTTGAAAGGAATAGTAACACTTGGACATGTTGGGGTCTCTTACATGGTCAAAGCGTCATTTAACTTAATGAAGATCCATCCCTGACATGTTTAAAATTACACTGAAAGATTTTTAAAGCAAATTTAAATGTAATTTGAAATGCTGCTGTGGAGGTATTCTGTGTATATGGTTAATATCTACTATCGGTGTTCTTTAAGGAAAACCAATTATCCTTGATAATAGTGAGTGTGGCATACAGTCTACTAAAGACCCTGTAAGGAAAATATAGTTTTCTTAGAGAATATAATCTTTCTATAATTGCTGAATGAAATTTGCAAAATTTTCAACCTACTTCTGTTCTGCTGGTTCCTAATATATAACTTCCACTTTTCAGGATTCAGTTCCTTAAGATAAACTTTTATCCATCCATCTATATATTCATCCATATATATGTATATCATATATATACATATCATACCTATACATGTATAACATCAATATATCTTATATATCATAAATATGATATTATTGATCATAATTTAAAAAGCCATGTATATAATTTATATGCATGGTTCATAAGTTTTAAATTACTCAGAAGTAATATGTGTTTGTCTGGGATATATAAAATACATAAAGTACAGTGAAATATACATGTGCAAACAATTACAGTTAAAATATGACTTGGCAATGATGCAGGCAGAGGGTCAATATTGAATTGTGGTTCTCTGTGAAAATAATGATCAATTTGAAAATAAAATCAAGTACATGTTTTATTTATAACACTAAAATAAAATAATTATGAACAATTTTTAAAATATAGTGTGATACATATATTGAAAACAAAACATTGCAACAAGTGAACTGTCTACATGTGTAGGAAATGTCTCATGCTCATTGACTGGAAAGCCTACCACAGCTGTGCCAGTACTTACCAAGCCGCTAGATGTCATCAGGGCAATCTCAGTCAAAATTGCTGTTGGCTTCTTTGTAGAATTTACAAGATGATCCTGAAATTCACAAGAAAATTGAAGAATCTTAGAGTAACCACAACAATCTTGGAAAATAGAACAAAGTTAGAAGTCTCACTCTTGGCAATTTCAATGCTAACTGTAGTTACAGCAACCGTGACAGGGCTGCTGTGTGCAAAAGGATAAAGCACAGATAGAAGGAGTAGATCAGATTCTTGAAATAAATCCTTACGTTACAGTGAGTTAAGTTAGAAATTGTCAGGAAAATCAGCATTGGAATTATTTTTCAACACGTGCAGCTGGGGCCGTAGGGTGTCTATCGAGCACATGAAAATAAGTGTTTCTCTTATCAAGGACAATAAAAATGAGTTAAAGGGATAATTGTCGAATTAAAGTGATACCATTCTAGGAAGAAACTATTTACATAAACACTCATACCCATGAGAAGGCATTGCTTCTTTAGTAGGATAACAAAGCGAATTGTATTCATTAAATAAAGAGGACAGGCATGCCAGACATACACAAAGGCCAGTCTGCCACCACACTCACAATGCACAGGCAGGGGAAGACGCCCCTAGATGCAGCCTGACAATGCACAGCATGTGCACACCATGCCTTGCAGTGGGCAGGAAGAGTGCTGTAGACACGCAGAGGCCTGCCTGCTGCCACACTATGTGCAATGGGAGAGGGAGAAAAAGGAAGACATTCAGAGACTGCCTACTGCCATGACATACTAGCAGGCTGCAGACATCTAGTGGCTGATTTGTTGCCATGCTATGCTACAAGGACAAAGGAAGTCACACTGGGGCTTGTCAGCTATCTGCATGGTCAGCCTGCAACGGGAGCCACGAGAATGTACAAGTATGTGTGTGGACAGACAGGAAAGATAGAGAAGCAGAACAGTTTGAAGATTCTGAAAAGAAATGAAGCTGGAGACATGGGGTGGAGAGGAATAGCCTTACGTGAGTAGCCTGCACTGCCACCTGATGCAACGATGAAGCCTGAGCCCATGCTGCAACTGAGGGACAAGTCTGGGTCCAAGGTCATGAAGCAGCAGGGTTTGGTGCAGATGACTGTGGCCTCATATTTCCACTAGATATCCCTGATATGGGCAGTGACCAGGGACTGCATAGATGTCCAAGGACTGTGCAGAACTGGCCCCACCTCTTCCCACTGGTAGCACTTCAGAGAGGAGGGCCTATACCTCAGCTGGACTGGTGGAGCTGGCCCTGGTGGCTGTGGTGCTGATGAGTGAATGAGACAGCCTCCAAGGGCATGAGTGAGGGAGAGTTGATCCCACCACTGCTGTGAGGTGGTGTAGACAGGGGATGACCTTACCTCAACCCTTACTACATGTGGTAATCAGGAGAACTGGCCCTGAAGTCATGAGAGGGGGAAAGCTACCCCTTGTCCTCACAGGCTGTAGAGGGCCTACACCTCACCCAGCCAACACAGAGGAGCAGATCCTGAAGGCGAAGGCACAGGTGAGCCAACAATGAAGAGCTGGAAAGCTGGCTCACCCTTTACAGGCTGCGGCACTTAGGAGAGTGGGTCCTACACCTCGACTGGGCAACACAGTGAAGCTGGCCTGGAGGTGTGGGTGCAGCTGAGCCTTCCCCAAGAGCATGAGAGTGAAGAGATAACCCTGCCCCCTCCAGATGGCAGCATTGCTTGGTCTAGCTGAATATAAAGTACTGGAGAGCTTGCCCTAGTGGTCTGAATAAGGGAGAGCCTTCAGGCTGACGGGCTCAGCTACCACCCAAGCCCAGATGCAGGGCTTTGAGTTGTCCCACCTCAAAAACAAAATCTACATCATACAGGAACTGTTAGAGCGCATGAGAGGGTCAGTCCAGCTGATCCAAAGCTGCAGGATCTCCAGGGACACAGGGCAACAATAGGGTAACCAAGCAGAGTCCCATGGAGAACATCATATCAACGGTGTAACAGAAGCCAAAGACCTCTAGCCAGACTAATGACTCATTGCAATGAACATTGCAAGTAAAGATGTGTGGACAGAAGAATATCCTGTGGACACACTGGCGTACTATAGCTTCCACAATGAGATGTTTTCTATGCTTTGTTTTGTTTAATTTAGTTTGTATTTTCTGTTGAAGGGGTAGAATGCGAGGGAGGGTGGATATGAGAGGATGAGGAGATGAGTAGGACTGGGATGCATGGCGTAAAACTCACAAAGAACCAATAAATAGTTTTAAAGAAGGAAAAAGAAAGCAAAGAGGATCCGAGGACCTCATGGGGAACTGGTGCCTCACAGGCAACAGCACCCACTCCTCTCGGCATTAACAATTTTCTCTTCCGTGCTTTCTCATTGCGTAAGACTAGTATCGTTCAGGAGACAGAAGGCAGCCATGGTTTCAGAACTGCTTTGTGATTTTCACAAAAACGAATAACCAAGACAGGATTCAGGGTTCACTCTCTTCAGTGATTTAATGAAGATCATCCACGCTGACCCTAGGTAACTTTTGATGCTTAGATGAAGTCTTCTTAACCCTCCATCCCTTTCAGGCCTTATCTATTCAAGAAATGCTTACATGATTGGCTATATAGACATAAAATATGTGTATACAAATCAAACATTTGCAATTAGTAAATAATGAAGAAATTTGTTTTAGAGCAATTCTATTGTGTACATATAAATTTACCATCTATTGAAGACAATAACAGATCTGCCGACTGCTGAGGTGTGTGTGTTTCTTTATTTCTAACATAAACAATAAAATCTTGGCTGCGTATTTGACAGCACAAGATGAAAGCGTTTTTAACGTTCTGAGATTTGACTGACATTTTGATTTTAGAGGCATCAGACTTGAAAATGGCACTTTACATAAATACACAGTACAAAATGGCAGATGTATGTTTGAGGACCTTTCAGAAATTGTTAGAAATTGTGTCCCTATTATAATCCGAAATTCATTTAACTGTATTTTTGACACCTGAGTCAACAATTCAAACAAAACATTTTGAAAGTCAAGCATTCTTAAAAAAATGCAATTCAAAAATATTCTAATCTTTAACTCACATGCTGAGATACAGCAGCAGGAAATTATTTAAAATGTTTGCTTTCAAAATTAAAGTGTTTTGTTTCTATAAGAGCAGAATTTTCTGTGTACAGTATAAGCACTGACATTCATGGCATATGATAGTCTGGAGTTACAGCCAAGGTGTTTCAGTAGCATGTATTGGTGTTGTACAGGATGTCAACACGTGTAGTACAAGGTTGTTATGCAGCCAGACCCATGAGTTGGAGAAGAGAACAGATGAGGCAATCCATGGAGAGACAGCTAGTAAGCATAGTAAGCAGTATTCCTCCGTGACCTCTGCTTCAGTTCCTTCCCACAGGTTTATAGCTTGGGTCTTTGTCTTAGCTTCCATGGATAATGGACTTCAACCAGTAAGCAGAAGTCCATCTTTTACTCTCAGGTTGCTTTGGGTAATAGTGTGTATTACAGCAATAGAGAGAGTTCATGGGAACAGAAATCAAGGTCAAACAAATCTTTAGAAGCTTTAAAGGATAAATAAAAATTACTAATGGTATATATTCAAGACTGCTTGCTCTCCCATATAAAACTCACATTCACATGAGATATATATATATATATATATATATATATATATATATTTATGTGTGTGTGTGTGTGTGCATCTTTGTTCATCTTTGTTCAGCTATTGTTTTAATTCTCAAATACAAAACCTTTACTTTTAATCCTCCATTCATGAACTTTTAATTAAGCAAATTTCTAAAAGCAGGAAAACCATGCTTCCTGGAGTCTGCTGCAGTTTTGATTCCTACACCTGCAAAGCATTACTGGGTAGCAATCAGAAGAAATTGCACAGCTTGTGTCCAAAGCTTTTCTATTGGTATAAACACAAGAAATTGGTGTGGAAATTCCTGATTGTGCTAGCTGGGGGGATTTAGGGGCAGTGTCCACAAAGCTAGCAAGATAAGCTGCTTGAATGTAAGAGCAAAATGGGTGTGCACTTAGCATATACTCTTGTATTTTCAATGCAAGTTCATCATGGATGCGTCTGAGAAGTAAGTGCCATGAGACTCCAGTACCATAGAACACATGCGATGGATGCATTTGCTCTGCAAATGTGGACTCTGGTTTAACACACCTCTCCAAATTTTCCTGCAACCTATTGCAAAATTTCATGTATTTTATAAACACTGTGGTTATTTGAGGGCAACAAAAACTGTCTGTTTTGTATCTAAGGCTGTGAAATGAACTCAGCAGAGATGCTGTCTCTCACTCTCCTGCCTCCTCCTTCTTCCCTCTGGGCCATTGGCTTGGGCTGGTGGTTGGACTAGCATCTCTAATGAGTAGAGACTGAGTATCTGCATACCTGTCAGCCGACTGAACTTATTTCTTGGAGCATATCTGGCCATCATTTTGTGAGCAAGCTGTTAGTTCTTGTTAGGGTCCTTTCCAATTACAGGAAATTCACAGACTTCTGGAAGCTGTGCCTCATATACCCAGAGCATATTTCCTTAAAAATAAAGATTATATGATGAAGTGAACTGTGAATTCCCTAAAACACAATGCTAACATAATAACATTATACTAATATATATATATAAAATCTATGCCATTAAAACATAATAATGATAATGATGATGATGGGGTTTTTTGCTAATGGAATCTTTCTTCTTTACTGGAAGGAGAGTGGTTAAAGCCTGCAAGAACACCACAAGCAATACAGTGAACAATGGCAGAAGCTTGCACTACTTTCTCTACCTACCCATCAACAGTCAGTAGATGCCCATATGAAGTGGCTTTCTCTGTGGATCTGGCTGTAGTGGAAATTATACACATGGGCATTAACTAGGAAGACTTAACTGGAAGACCTGTAGTTGTCTTTGAGAATAAAACGTTAAGCTCTCAATGTCTGAGTGTTGTGATAAAGGCCCAAGAAACTCTTTCTTCCTTCCTTCTAATTCATCTAGCTGCTTCTCAGAGATAGGCAAAAGGGTTGATGGTAACAGCCTGAATTCCTGGCTCATAAGCCTGGAGCAGCTTTGGAGTTTAAAAAGGGCTAGAATCCCAAGGATAAAAGGGCAGAAAAGCTCCTTAGCTCAATCCTGTTTATTCCTCATCTAAGCACACCCTTTGATGTAGACACAGACATTTCTTCCAGTGGGGAAGAAAAGAAAAGAAGAAAGGCCACAGGCTTAATTTTGTAATGGTAATTACTGTGTAAAGTAAAAAGAGGGAAAAAAAAAAAAAAACCTTTCAGTCCATCAGGGTAAAACATGTCTTCTGAAGCATGTGTTGACTCTATTTATAGATTGCGTGAGGGTCTCCATCTTATGTGCCCTACATAGAGAGCAACTATGAGAATTTAAACAGGCTTTGAATATTCTTTAATGTCAGCTTATTTCTTCATAAACAGGAAAGAGCCAAGCAGATGTCCAGAAAGATTATATTGGGAAAAGATAATGGACAGGTGAGAATCTGAAGCTGTCAGCCCTTTTCTACTGTTCTCTATTCATGCAGGCACAGTATCCATTGTGTCAAACGATGCTGAACAACAGAGGAAAGGAATGGGCTATGTGCAAGAGTTTGTAAGGCAGTGGGAAGTGCGAAATAGTGAGTGCAGAGCTGATCCAAAGGCAAAGGTTAAAACGGATAGTCAGCAGGTATTTGCCTTATGTTTGATCCCCAACACTTTCTAGAGCAAGTATAGCAGTGCAGGTCTGTGATTCCAGCACTCAGCCAACAGAGACAGATCAAGACTGTCAGAAGTTCAAGGTTGCCCTCAACTATGCAGTGAGTTCAAAGTACCTTGCTTACATGAGCTCCTGTCTCAAAAATCTAACTACAGTTTGACTTGGAAGTTAGTCTCTCTCTCTCTCTCTCTCTCTCTCTCTCTCTCTCTCTCTCTCTCCTCTCTCTGTGTGTGTGTGTGTGTGTGTGTGTGTGTATAAATGATTGATGAGTTTTTAAATCTTATTTACTTAATTTAATTACATCTCATTGGATAAATGTAAAGGTTTAGTATTGAAACCTGGAAGCTATAGTTGAGGAAGAAAGAGGAGAAGGGATAATATTATTTGTGTCAGTGTATAGGGACAAGGAGGAGAGAAAATAAACCAGCTCCACTCCAGCCCCACTCAGATAAAAATACTAATTTTCAAAGGAGGAGATGAGACCACATGCATCTTCAATCCTTGCTGGACCTCTGGCTTTAAGATGCACAGAGCCTTTGACTTTGCAGGTTGTGACTTAGGAGGTCAGGGCTAGGCCTTTATGCTTAGCAAACTGCCCATGCTGCTGCTAGAGCAGCAAGGTCTTGGCAGTGGGGAGCATCTGGCTGCAATTCTCTATTAATTAGAAATGGTCATCAGAGGGAGAAGAGGGAGGGTGGTTAGAGCATTGTCATCAAGTCTCAGAGACTTCATGAGTTGATGGGACCTGAGAAATGTGGTAAACATACAATGCACAGACGGCCTCAGAGTGATGACGAATGTATAACAGAGCTGCCTGTGTGACAGAAATCTACACAGAGACTGTACTGCAGGACCAGAGAAATACAAGGTTAGGGCCAGGTAATAGCAGGTTCATGTGCAGTTATGACAAAACAGAGGTGTGTGAATGTGTGTGTGTGTGTATGTGTATGTGTGTGTAAGAAAGAGGGGGAGGGGAATGAGCATGTGTGTACATGTGTGCATGTGAGAGGGAGAGGGAGGGTAGTGAGTGTGTTTGTGTGTGTGAGAGAGAGAGAATGAGAGCGGGAGAGAGAAAGGGAGGGAGAGGGAGAGGAGTGAGTGTGTTTGTGTATGGGGAGGAATATAGACAGTATGTGTGTGCTATTCATCAGATCATGATAAATGAACTCTGCAGAGAAGGACTTTAAAATATTCCTACTGGGCTGCAGAGATAGTTCAGCAGTTTAAACTCTGTCAGAGAAATAGAGTCCAGCTTCCACACACATAAGGGATGCCTCACAGCTACCTATCAGGCTATCTCTAGTGGTTCTGATGTTGTCTACTGGTGTCTGTAGGCACCAGCACTCATTTGGACATACACACAGAAACGCATCCATTAAAAATAAAATAAAATAAATCCTTAAAAGAGTGCTAGTTAGTACAGGTAGGAGTAGCAGCACACACCTGCCACCCCAACATTCATACACTAACATAAAACACCTGAGGCAGGACATTGTCAGTATTAGTTTGTCTAGGGCAACATAGTAAGACCCTGTCTGACAAACAAGCAAAGAACAATAACATGAAAAATACCAATGGGAACAGTGTATATAGGTCACACAGGATAGGATAGCATTTTTTTCATCTTCTGACTTATTGTTTTATTTCTGATATCTTTTATACATTACTATGTAAGGTTATACCAATCTCACTATGCTTTAAACAATATGTATTGATTAAATGCCCAAATCAGGGACACTCTTGACTCTTTTGTGCATTCTAGGGATGTTTGTCCTAAAGGTCACATTCTATTTAGCTACCTCAGATTTGCAATGCAAGACATTGGAACACAAGCACAAGTTTGGTACTTCAGCATTTGAATCACAGGCCTAAGGTAGACTAAAGCACTGTAAGGTAAATAATTAGTAATTTTTTAAAAGTTTGCACATCAAAATTCAAATAGAGCACTTACACCAGCTGATAAGGACACACAGTTCATGTTTACTCCACAGAGGGGCTCTGTGTTGTACGGGAGGATTTACTTAATCTGGTTTTGACAGATATAGCTGGATCCTGGGTCAGATTTCATGTTACCAAGCACTGTATGGATTCACTAAAGACCCCCATGGATGTCTTGGGCCTCCTCATCTAAAAGGCTTTGGCACACATGTGAATCAGGCCAAACCAATCAACTAAACAGACCGGAGCATCAGAAAGAAAAGGGCACTTGAGAGATCCTCTCACATAAATCTAAATGATGTTCTCATCATTTAGTACAAACAGTACAAAGACGTGGGATCCCGAGAGGAAGGTGCCCATTCCAGGGTTTATGAAATTGTCTTCTCCCCAAATAGACTCAACTGTGTCCATCACAGGCCAGCAGACACACATTTTCACAACTTGAATATTTATGTTTGCAACAATGCTATACAACAACTAGTTAAATTAGTTAAGCAATGTATTAGCTATTTGTGTCTGTGAGGGATGGAACCTGTGGTATGGCAAGAATCCCACAACACTTGGTCTTGTTCTTGCCAAGCAAGAGTTCAACAGCCAAATTACAGCTCCATCTGAGTGGAAAATTGTACTACTGAGTATTGTTCTTGTAGAAATCTCTGAAAGTGTTGAATATTTACTATTTACTATACTATATTAGAGCAACTAATTTGTGAACAGCCAAAGGATGGTGGTGGAGGTGGGGGCATCCTTACCTGTCAGAATCCTTAGAGTCTGTCCTAAGATCTGTACCTGTAAATGAGCTTCTCACCCAGAGGAACTCCTTCAGTTGGGGAGATATCAATGTTTTCTTGCCTTTCTCAGCTTTACTGGCTCCCCAGGTTATTGTGATGACCATCCAGTGAATCCAAACAGGCAAGACACACTGCAGAAGACAGAGCACATTACAGAAGATGATAAGGTACTCCAAAAGGTAAGCGTAGAAAGGGCCCAGAGGGACTACAACATAGGGGACAGAGGGGCAAGCATGGACAATGTCCAGAGGTGTGGCTTTGTAGAATTCTGCCAAGTCCTTACTATGGAAGACTCTCCAGAAGCATGTTTGTACTTCTCAGATGATTTACAGGCCCTTTGAGATTAACTCTTAAGGATGGTTGGGTGGGCAGTGATATGGCCTTGTTCTTTCCTAGAAATCTTATCATAATGTGTTCACCCATGATGAGGGATACCACTCAGGTCCTTTGGTCAGTAACCAGAGTCCTATAGTTTCCACTCTCAATTCCATAAGCTGCTGGTCTAAAGGAATAGATCCTTCTTCAATGCTTTTCCAGCTTTCTCATACACTTGAGAACTTATCCACACAGTAGTCCTTCCTAGACTGTGGAATCAGCCTGGACCCAGACTATTCCCCTACTCACTATGCTGTAAAAAGCAAAGGCACAGTTGACGTTAAAAGTTTCTGGTTACTGAGCTTTTGGCAAGGATTGAGTTCAAATAATAGTGGTGATGAAGAAGTAGCTTTGAAAGTAATTAGTTAAAAGGATTTATTAATTGATGCTACTGCAACAGGGAAGAGACAATGGCCCTATGTGAACTTTGTTCCACTGAAATAAAGTGCAAGGGAGATTTAAGGACTGAGGTTAGCTGTGTGAATCCTGGGTTTACAATTGTTTTCTGTGATTAGACCATTCTCATTTGCTATTTGACACTCATTACCATAACACTTCTATCTCTTCACAGACACTGGGTTGCAATTTCCTTAGTAACCACACTCAGGAGACCTGTGTTCGTGAAGAAATGTGCAGGGTGATCAAATTGGCAAGAAAATGTTCCAAAGCTTTCTACCTCAAACACATATAAAATAATGTATAAATATTAATTTCTACAGTAAGGAGTCTGTCAAAGAGAAATCAGAACCTAGAGTCAAGGAGGTATCTAAAGTCATTCAAACTGGGTGACATATAATCCATCTTGATCAGTATCTATTTTTGCTCTAACGATTACCATTATTGTCAACTTCCCAATCTGATGGTTTACTGCCTGGCCAGTAGATACATACAAATACATTTTTAACAATTTTTTCTGTATCAAACACTACAATAGTAGCATTTGTGTGTGTGTGTGTCCACGCATGCATGCATGTGCGTGTGTGATGTGAGATGACAAATATCACACACAGCTAGAATGTTAAACATGCTGCAAACAAACATATTCACTTTGTTCTTCCCACATATACAGCACGAACATTCTCAGCACTGACCCTCACGTGGATGCCTCTGGATCCTTCCATCTGGGTTGCTCATGTTGGCAGTCACTGAAAGCTTTGGCCATGCACCACAGCCAGAGAACTTACTGTGCTTGGCTGGAAGCCTATGGTGAGACTTATTTATAGATAGTTTGCTGAGAAGCTGATCCCCATAGGAACTATCACATAATTGGGAATAAAAATATACACATCGAACACAAAGTGACTTGAATGCTTTTTAGCTAACCATATGGATGCTTTAAATTGGGAGAAAATGTAAACATCTTTTCTCTGACTGCTCATGCAGCTTCAGCTTCCTGCTTCCCTCTTCTAGTAAAGGAAGAACATGATCTCATCAGAATGGTGAACAAGCACTTCTTTCTTCTCCCTGTGTAGACACAGCAGAGTCCCAGGTCAGGGGATACTTTGAGAAGTCATATTCTCTTCCTGACATCTTTTCTTGTTATGATACTACCAGACATATTAGATGAGTACCCCGTGCCTAATCCTCATGAGTCTTTGTTTCCTTTTTGTCTTCCTTTGATCTGCTACAAACCACAATCTCAGATAAAGTCAACAAAATCCTGTAGTCTATCACTGGCGTCATGACATTTGACTAACAGATGATGTATTTCATCATTCTATGAATCAAGGAACGCATTTTTAAAAATATTTTCAGTCTTGTTTAAGGCTACACACATGCTCTATTTAGCAGCATTCTGTATGCCATGGGACTAAGAGAACTGGACTTTACATTAACCTTTTCCTCAAGAGATTTGAGTATTTATTGCTCAGCTGTGTTCCTAGGCTAGTGCACTGGGATCTAGGGCAATTTTCAATGAGTCTGAAAACTCTGTTCCACCTTAGCTTTAGTTGAGGGAAGAACAAGGTAACAGCTCTTTAAACTGCAGTAAGAAACACAGCAGTGCTGGGGTCATTCTTGTAATAATGGGAATGTAGGCAATGGGAATGCCTACCATAAACCTACTATTATTTGAAGAAATAGCATTTGTTTGTGAATCTTTAGCTGTGTTGGTAGCAAAGATAGTAATTCAGAGCCTTAGGTGTCTCCATGAGGGTTAAAGTTGCTCTTCTAACATTCCAGGAAGGCACAGGTCTGTGCTTCAAAGGATGGATTCCCATCATAGTCTATACTAGAGCTGCAACTCTAGCCCTGAGTGAGATCTGGAAGGCAAACTTGTAAGAATAGTCCTAGGTAGTGATGTCTCTCTCAGATGTTAATGTGACAATCCCTTTTATATGGACCACATAGTCTTTAATTTGGTCCATTATACACATAGAAGGGTGAGTACTGCCTTGAAGATAGCAGATAATAGCCACCTACATCTACTCATTTACAAATTTTAAAAGCTATCTCAATGTGGGTTTCACATAGCAAACAAGTGTCTGCTAATCCCATGGAGGGGTGCCTGTGCTAGATACTGCTTAGGAACTTCTCTTAAGGAATTTGTCTTTGCAGTAATGGCCTCTCTGAGGTCATCAGTAACTTCCACAAAATGTTGTACGGGGCCCTAATGTGCTTATTCGTGTGGCTTGTCCTACAAGGTATAGCCTAGAACCTTCACAATTAACTTCAAGTGCCCAAGAATGGGTTAAAGTAAAAAGTAACTGCAACCTTTACAAACAAACAGAACTATGAAATATACCATTGAACGTACAACTGAAAAAGATGACTTGGTGTAAATTGCTTTTATAATCACAATTGCTCAGACTTTATTTTATTTAAATAGCAGGTTGGAAATGTTTGTCTAATACCATAACAACCAAATAAAACAGCATTGATGTTTTCCTCAGTTGCCAGGGATGAGCATCTGGAGGGAACATGCTGTATGTGTGTGCACACACTGTCCCATCCTGGTCACAGGAGTCTGCGCAGCAACCATGCATGGAAAGTGATATACCCTTAACATTGTGTCAGCAAAGACAGCTGGACCTCCTTGTCAAAAGTGACAGAGATCAGTGACAACACACCAGTTTTGTCATTTTTTATCCAGTGCAGGGTTGAGTATTTTTAGGTAGTCACTGAATGGAGCATATGAGACAAGGTCAGAACTGAGGGTGAGGCACACTCTGTAAGAACAGTCTGACCATTTTCCAAGCCATGGCCCAGGTCCCATGCTGTTCTGAGAGGCACATGTACTTGTTAGCTAACGTTTGCTTTTTGACCTTAACTCTAAACACATGTGTGACCACCTAGTCTAGTGCCTCTGCCTATGTGCACACTGTCGACCTTCACTGAGTACCCATAAAGGCATCTTTCCTGTGAGATGGTCTTTTGTCTTGACAATTTTGTGACAACAGAAGTTGAAGAAGTCCTTCCAGAGATTCACTGCTTTCCAGAGTCCAGACTGAGACTCTTGTAAGGACAGAGACATCTAATATCAGTGTACAATGGAACATGAAAAGGAGAAAAGTTAACAGGACCCCTGTGGCTTACCTCTACTTGTTTAGTCTGGTCACTTATGTAAGGTTGTTAGTGTTAACATGTGTTATAGACAACACTTGAGAGTAGATATTGACAATTAAGAGACATAGTTGTCTTAGTTAGGGTTTTATTGCTGTGAGCAGACACCTGACCAAGGCAATTTTAAAAAAGGACAACATTTATTTGGGGCTGGCTTATAGTTTCAGAGGTTCAGTCCATTATAATCATGGTGGGAAGCATGGTAGATACAGGCAGATTTGGTGCTGGAGAAGGAGCTGAGAGTTTTACATCTTGATCTGAAGCATCCAGAAGGAGACTCTCTTCCACACTAGGTGGAGCTTGAGCATAGGAGGAGACCTCAAAGCCCACACCCACAATGTCACACTTCCTCCAACAATGCCTCTTCCCCTAATCTTGCCAGTTCCCATGGGTCAAGAATATTCAAACCACCACAACAGTGTTTTCATGCAAAACTTAGAATGTTTATTCTTACCCCTTAAACTGTGTTTTCTTTTAGGTACCCAGCTCCAACTTTTATTTCCCTGTGTCCCAAGGATATCCAGCCTGAGGAAGGTAATAAACACTACATTATGTATTTTAACTGTATTTTTTCTTTCCTTTACACAATGAATATGGGATGATTTGCTGGAAGATCAAAGTGTTGCAGATAGCCCTGGTCTTGTATTTTGATGTTAAATTCTGCTTTCCTTGGAGGGGCTGCAGATTTCCTGTGACTTCTTGTGAATCTTGTACCCATCTTAATTTGTAAAATAAAGGCTAGAGTCAGTGAGGTGATTGGGCAGTAGAAGGGGAGGTGAAGCTGAAAAGTTTGGGAGAGAGGGAAGAAAGAGAGGATTATTGTTATTAGGCTCCAAACCCAATGATATCACATCTATGCAACCCCCACATTGTTGTCAAGGCAACTGCCATACATTTCCAGAATCCACTTGGCTACTTCCTACCCTTACCTGCAAGAGGGTACATCACCACCCATATAAATAGGCAGAACCCCCTGACCTCTCTCTTCTTCCTCTGCTTCTTCCCCTGTCTTCTTGCCCCCACCATTGCCCTATCTCCTGAATAAACCTTACTTGGAACTGTTTTGTCTGGTGTGGTCTGTCCTGAGTCATGTGCAAACAAAAATACTGGTGCGTTGGCTGGGAATTGAATCCAGGCCTCTCACATGGCAGGCAAGAATTCTACCACTGTTATTATGAGAGAGTGCAGCTCCATCTTCTGCATCCTGACCCAATGCACCTGATCCCATATTTCAGTTACCAGTGTATTTTTCTGTGCATTTCCTGTGTCTAGGCGCTAATCCTACTGTCAATTTTTGGACAGTAGATTTTTTCTTTATTCCCTGCCTCCTACAATCATACTGTATCATGTCCCTAACAGTTGGTAAAATTGAAGATTCATTGAAATGTGTATTCTTCTAACTCTTTCTCTTAAGAAGTGATTTCAAGGTTTATGGGAAAAGAAAAAAGACTACACTATATTCTCCATGTATGCTAGCTATGAAATTTTAGTAGAAGCTGTCTAATCTATGTGGCATGGCTACAAGGTATGGATTTTCTAAATTAATCAAGAAAGAAATCATGGCTTATATACAACAAGTAACATAGTAAATTACTATCATAAAGAGGCCACTGATTCTATGCAAAATTCTGTGGTGGACTGATTGATAGAATTTAAATTTTATTTCTGTTATATGGGTTACACTTACAAATGATCACTTCATTCAACAGTTTTACAACAAGAAAAAATATACACAAGAGTAATTATTTCAACAAACTGTTTGGTATAGGATTACATTCAAACAAATCAGAAAATTTCAACCCTATCCAGAAATGAAAACCCAGATAATTAAAAAGAATGAGATGGATATATCTACATCTACTTGTAAATATATCTTAGCTACATACAGAATTTAGTGACAGATTCTAGATAAGTGATGGCAGATAATAGACAGATAAATAGATAATACATATGTAGATATATGAGAGATAGATGGATGAATTATAGATGGTATATAGATGATAGATTATAGATAGATGTTAGATAGATAGATGTTAGGAAGATAAATAGCTGAGAGAAAGATAGATGATAGATTGACAGACAGACAGAAAGACAGACAGACAGAGAGATGCATAGATAGATAGATAGATAGATAGATAGATAGATAGATAGATAGATAGGTTGCATATGATAAGGGAGAATATTAAAGTAACACTTCTTTGTTTTCTGTTGTAAATATTTACATAAGTAAAATAAAATTATCATATATGCATTAAAATTCTCCATATAATGTGTGAAACCTAGGAAATGTCTTTCATCTAATACAATAATTTAATGTCAGAATCAAGCAGTCTTTAAAAGAATTTTTAGGAATAACCATTAAAGTCGCAGGTTACTTGGAGGCTGAGTGAATCTTCAGCTTCTAAAATAAGCATTTCTCTCTCTCTTTATTTAGTATTCCAGCAATATGATTTTCTTTGACAAAATGATTTCATATTTTCCTTTTAACTCTCTTAAGGTGAAATTTAGGTTTAACATAGGCCTATGTTAATCCTATGACCATTTAAATAAATGATCCTATATATAGTGCATATACCATTATTTAAGTAAAGAAGTCATCAAATTAATCTTCATATGAAATTAAAGAAAACAAAACTTTAAAATACAATATTTTATTTGGATATATAAGATAAACTTTAAATCATACATGTATATATATGTATATAATAAATATATAGGAAAAGTAATAACTGGTCAAAATGACATTACCAACTTCCAAATAGAACACAAGAATGAGATATTTGTCTTATGTAATCAATAAAATACTAATACATTAATCAAGAAATGGTATATATTAATCACATATTATATATGTATATATACTAACTTAATATGTTTCTATTGATATAAATAAATTAAACTGTATTTATATTTAAATCCACCCATATCTACATACTAAATTAGTACCTATCTCAATTTGCAAATTGTCTATTAGTGTCTTGACATAAATTATACACATTTAATATCATCAGTAAAATACTTCTATTTTAATTCATCTCACACACACTGAAGTAAATAGACTCTGATGCCTATGTTTGTTTTTAGATACACAGACACTTGTATTTAAAATAGTTTTGGTACATGCAAGATGTTTGAAAGTTATTGGTCCTTGAAAAAATCATTTGCTTGATGAATTTTTCTATGCCCTATATCTCTCCCTTTGACCCAACTTAGAAGCTTCTTTGAAAAACTATTATCCAGCATAAAGACATATCCGTGAATAGGCACAAAAGAGAAAAGTAAATAAAATACATGAAGACTGTGAAATGACAGAAAATGTCTAAACAGGAGCCACCTGTATTCTACTGCTGTGCCCTTTCTTTCCAAATCCAATACTCTGATTTCAAACCAGCTCCTCTGCCTCCAACCCTTTCCACCATGCTTTCTTTTCTTGTCCTTAACAGGGCTAAGACTTCTCTCTAAACATTATTTACCTCTTTGTATCTTTCTCTTCAACCAGGCATCATCTTTTGCTCACTTGTTGATGCATGTCTTTCTTGTACCAGCTGATCTGTTTTGGCCATCTGCCCTCATGCATATCATTTGTTCCCCAAGATTCACACTTTAAACCTATGACTGATCCATTTTTATTGTAGTATTGACAGTCACATTATTTTGTTCCTGTCTTGTTCAGAAGGATGCCCTTGAACCCTAGAAGGATCTTCACCAACTGTTAGAACAGCAAAGCAAACCCAGGAAGCACAATGCTTTTTCATCTTGTAGAATATACAGTCAACAAACACTTTCACAACCTCTTCAAGTACGAACAGCACTGAGGTCTTGATCTACTATGGAGTCTGTCTGTAGACATCATAAGGAGCTTCTTATCTGAAGATCCAAGCTTATTGGAGTCTGCAAACTGATCTGGATCAATAACGTTGATACTTATTTCAGCCTCACTTTCTTCAGCCTTCAAATGCTTGCCATATGTCTCTCTAAAGTTACATTGCTACTTTTAATTATGTTGATTTTTTTCTAGAAAAAATTATGCGACTGAAACAATTAAATGGTTTCATTAAATATGGTTGGTTTTGCTACTCACATCTTTATTAACATTGCTTCTTTTTTTGCATGGTTTACTTTTAATGATGTGTGTGTATCAGTATATGCATGCGTGTGCAAGTGACCCAGAGTACAGAAGGGAATGCTGGACTCCTGGAGCTAGAGTAAGATAGAATGTATGTGGTTCTGAGCCCATATCATGATGCTGAGAGCTAAGCCTGGGTTCTTTGGAAGAGCATCACATTATCACACTTAACTGCTGAGCCATCTCTCTGGCCCCCATACTGTTTCTTATTAATCTTGTTTTATTACCAAGTAATTTCCCCCAAATAAAATATAAATATGTCTATTCCTGTTAGTTGACTGATTTGATCAGACTCATTTTCCTTTCCAGATGCTATGGCTTTATGTAGTGTGAATGATGCTTTCCGAACAGATGGAAAAAGAAAGAAACTGCTTCAGGGAGGTATAGGCTATATTGCCTGTACATTGAGTAGCTATAAAAAGCAAAGTTTTATAAACTGGCCAGGAAATCAGCTCAGCTCAGTCAGTGAAGCTTGGGGAATGCAAACACTGGACTCCCCATCAGACCAGATGTGGACATTCCTAACGAATGATAAGTTCGGTCAACCAGTGAAGTGTTTTCAATTTGAAGCTTAAAGTCATGATTATGAAGTTAATGTCCTTTGCCTGTAAAGTACAATTGAATTGAGAGGGACAAAAGGAAAAACAGATTAGTTTATAAATCAAATATTTACCAGCTTAATTCTTCATCTAGCCTATTTTTAGAATTCCACAACTGACCATATGTGGGCAGAGATGAATAAAGTGGAAGACTTGCATCAGCGTTACAGTAAGTGCTGATATATCTGTCATTCTAAAGAACACAGCCAAATCCTCACACGGAACCATTGCTATGATACCTCGGATTGTGAATTATAGATACTGTGTACTCATTAACAGAAAGATTCTACTCTGATCCTTCCATTCTTTTGTATGGGGATGTCCACATTTAATCACCCAATATTAATACCAGTGTAGCAGGCATGCAATTCATAGCTACCTCTTCTTTCTCTGCAAACCACAAGCTCTTCTGATTCTTGAGTTCTCCCTGTTATCATAAAAGATCTAAACACAAGGGACTGACTTTTTTTTTTTTTTTTTTTTGGTTTTTCAAGACAGGGTTTCTCTGTGTAGCCCTGGTTGTCCTGGAACTCACTCTGTAGACCAGGCTGGCCTCGAACTCAGAAATCTGCCTGCCTCTGCCTCCCAAGTGCTGGGATTAAAGATGTGCACCACCACTGCCCAACAAGGCAGACTTTTACTCTTGTTCCTATGAACCACTCCTGGCGAAGTATCATTGAGGAGATCACACTTGTTCTTTGCTTTTCTTGATATGTCGTGTGAATTTTCTTCTATCTTAGGCATTAGTTGGACTTTACCAATGCATCTTTGAAGTTCAGACTTTTCAAGTTTTAACCCAATGACTTCTGTAGCATTAATCTGAAAATTTTGTTCAGATAGCATTGTCCATCATTTTAATATCACAAATATATAAACACTTATTTTAGTATCATGGATATACAAACATAAATATTCAAGGCTCACTTTTGCATAAGTGCCCATAACATTTTTATTCTCAATTCAATATACTAACGTTTAGAAAATTACTGTAACATTAAATATGACACAGGGACTTCCTTGAATGATTTCAAATTACAGCATGGTATATTCAACATAAAGATGCCTGTGAATCCACAGAATAAAATGACACACAAGTTACATATCAAAACAGAAATTTGGATCTATAGTCACCAATCAATCTCACTTAGATTCTAAATCATTATTGGAAAAGACACATGCATTTGATTACCTTGGTTTAGAAATATTCTTTCCCAAGCAATCTCCTCTGGCTTAGAACAAAACTAAGTCCTCAGTGTCCTTACATCAAGCCATGCAGAATGTGCTCCTGTTCTCAAACATCACATCTTTCATTCTGCACTGGTCTCCTGGATCACTCATTTCACAGTCTGTGACTCCTACCCCGAGTGATTTCTTTAATCTCCAATGTAGCCTGTTATAAAATTTAAACATTTTGAGTTATCAAATAGATTTTACTTTTACTTCTCTCTGACTCCTGGTTCCACAGATGATGACAGGAATGTGAAACTAAACTATCTCAGCAAAGCAAGGTCAGGTTTAGCACCTATTCTGACAGGCTAGCAAGAGACAGTGGGATTCTGCACCTGGTCAATGCAACAAACAGCCAGAGCTGTAAAGTCCAGTGACCAATTTAACAGCTCACTGAAGGGAACACCATCACTGTGCTCCCGTGCTCACCAGGATTTTCCCAGAGTACAGCTTTTACTAAACTCTTCCGTTAGTGTTCTGTATCAAAATTTAAAGAACATTAATTTCTTCTCTTTCAAATGAAAAAAGAAATCACACAGTCAATCATAACTTACCAAGAAATTTCAAAATCAAACAGTTTATTATTATATCACACTCCAGAGATGAGTTGTTGCATGCTATGCTTAAAAATGTTGCAGATTTATTTGTAACACAATTGTGGTTTTGATATATCATTGGACATTCTACAGACAAGCAAGTTGGTTCATTTATTTAAATATTACCCTTCCTTTTAAAAAAGTTATATCTCACTGAAACCAAGTTGTTTATAAATATCACATTATTATTTACAGTGGAATGTGTTCATATATAAAGTGGTATTGTTTGACACTATTTCTGAAAATGTAAATAAATGTCTACTCACCTCAGATAGGGAACCTATAGCAAAGCAAAGTAAGGCTGCCACTCAGATCCAACCTGGCACACCAGTGAATTTATTACTATTCTTTACAGAAGTATGGGCAAGGGTTTTACAGAGCATGGCAGATATGTCATTAGAAGCCAACTCAAGAGAGATGAAGTCTCACAAAGGCTGGAACTACAGAGAGCCCTTCTCAGCACGCCTCAATATTCATAAAAGCTTGAGGAGGGACTGAGTCTTCTAAGGACCACTGTCAAGTTCCAGGGAATTCCTGAGATTTGAAAGAGACTTCCTCTAAGCCTTCTGAGTCTCCAGGAGCTTCACTCCAGGGTGGGGTGCTCAGCTCAGAGGAATAACTCTGCACCAAAGTCTCCTCCTATTTGGCTTAGAATTTGGCTTTGTGTTGTATAACTGGTACTTCTCTTTTCACACCAGTGATTTCTCATGTACATATTTCTAAAATTCATAAAATCATGATTAACCTTTCAGAAAAAGATTCATTGAAAGAAAAACCTCTGTCCACAATAATAATCACTTGTGTCAAGAAAGATGAGGGGAAATGAGATCTATCATGAGGGATGAGTTTCTATTTTCATCTCAAACGTAACACAAAATTCTAAGGAGTCTGTTGCTTGACTAATGTTGTATATAAAACAGAAAGGGCTGGGAACCAGGGAACCTGCATGGGACTGACCTAGGCCCTCTGCAAGTACTTTAAAACTGTGTGGCTTGGTCTTCTTGTGGGATTCCTAACAGTGAGAGCAGGGTCTGTCTCTGATTCTAGTGTCTGCTTTTGGGACCCTTTCCTCCACTGAGTGACCTAATCCAACCTTAATAGGAAAGGAGACGCCTACGCATACGCAATTGAATATGCCACGGCTGATATCCATGGGAGGTCTGCCCTTTTCTGGAAAAGAATGGAGAAGGAGGAGTGGAGGGAGCAGTGGAGAGAGGAGGAGGGGGATGAAGAGGATAAGAGGAGAGGAGGGAAGGGAAACAGTGGTTGGGATGTAATATATGATTTTCAAGGATGTAAGAAGAAATCAAGGAGGAAATAAATGCAGAATCTCAATTTATAGTGATGGGAGACACACAGAGGTCACAGAGAACTTCTTAGAATTTAGGGTCATATAATACATAAATTTTGAAACTAATTTGGTAGAAGTTTTATTTGAAGTGTGTTAAAGAACCTTTGCCTATTACATAACAACATTCTTATTTCACCAAAAATATCTAGTTAGGAATATTTTAAGTACTATAAGTAATTTTTAAATATAATTTATATTCAATTAACTTAAATGTAATTAAAATTATATTTTCAATATAATTTATATTTAAAAAATGAATAAGCAGTTGGGTATAGACAGAAAGACTATGAAGACTATGTTTATACTGTCAAACTTAAATCAAATGGTCCAGCTCAACCTTTAAAACACAGAAACACACAATGAAGACAAAAAAAGAAATTGGGCTGTGGTATGGTGTTATGGTGTCTGTCTCTATGTTGAGTGTGTGTGTGTGTGTGTGTGTGTATATGTTTATATGTGTGTAAGTATATGTGTGTGTTTGTGTGTGTGTGTGTGTTGTGTGTGTGTGTTTTCACTATCTGAATATAGAACCACACAGAACTCTACTAGGGATTTGTGTCATTTGCCCTGTCCATTTATGGCACCAATGTTCCCAAGCTATTTTGTTTTAATTCTGTAATGATAGTTGCTCTTTGTCGAGCCATCACTGTGTCAGACTTTAAGTATTCCACATGCTCTTACATATTTTACTCTCCCAGAAGTCAAACTCATGTAGCCTAACACTCCATTTTAAAATTGAGTAACCACATTTTTCGATGAGTGTAAATTTTCTTCACATATGCTCAATTCCCACAAATCTGAAGACTTCATCCTTTCATGCATCCTTCTTTCCTGCTTCCCGGACTCAGGAGCTTCTGCCTCACCTGGTGTTTTACACTAATGAAGCTGAAACTCTGTCACCACCTTTAAAGTGAGGAATTGGAATAACTAATTTAAACAACCTCAAATTTTTGAGGTGCACTTGTCAGCCGAAGTGATTTTAAGCACAGTTAAAATTATATGGATAATGTCCTATAAATATGTCTCATACATTTCTGTAAAATTTTAATTTGAAAACTTCAGATAGGAAAAGAATAACTCATCAGGTGTTTCTTTCTGTGACTTATGTAAGAAAACAACAGGAACCCCTAAGAATAGTACATAAAATCATATATTTGAAATGACATTAGGATACTGAAAAATTTATGGGTACCTTGCTTGATATTTTCTAGAGAGACCTGGCATGCTCTCATGCAATAAAGGGTGGCTCAGAATCAAACATAAAACATTGCTTCTAAACAGACAACAGACATGGGAAACTGGAAGAAATGAAAGAATATATTGTTCAGGTTTTAGTAGTGTTTGTGTCAGACTCCCAGAAGGCAGCTTTTATTTTTGTCTGGTAGAATGTTCCAGAAAAGTTAAAACTGTCCTTCAGAGGAAGGAACATTACCAAAAAGTTTGTGAAATATTGCTTTTTTGGTAAATTTAGAACTAGGGTATCAAAAAAGATTGTTCAAACCAACAAACAAAATCAAGACACATTCTGAGGCAACCTGAATGTACAGTGATATAAAATTTTAAAAGTAAATGCTAATAAAATTGGTGAAAAGAAAACTCTATATCCTGAGCCAGTGAATGAACCAACCCAAACCAATAAAACTCAGAAAGGAAGGGGGAAATTAGACTAAAGACCTTGCTGATAGTAGGGTATAGTATTTTTTTTTTTTTATTTAATGTTTTTGTTTGTTGGGTTTTTTTTCCTAGACTACTATGTAAGTATGAACTGAGGTTTGACCTCCCTTCATAGTAGGCAGAATTCAGAAGCTCCATCTCTGGGATCAAGTGTGGAGAAAGAATTGACTAGAGTACACACGCAAAAGACAGCACCAAAATATCGGTCATGCGGAGAGATTCATGGGAAAATCAGAATATTGAGACAATGATCTTGGAAACAACCTTATTTGTGAGCAAACAATTCTAGGCTCATAGTGACTAGAGAAAGGATGCCTTACTCCCATCCGCACTTAGTTGTACAGTAAAATAAATTCAGCTGGGTTTTTGGAAATCCTCTAAGCTGGCACACATGATCATATTATCATGGGACTGGAGAGCTACTTAGAATGCTTCAGAATGCCAAGAAGACCATTTTTGTGGAATGCTTTAGAACTTAAAAAGAAAAAAAGAGTAAAAAAGAAAAACCACGAGAGGCTGTCTACTTGGGAATTAATTTTCAGGCCTGAAATCAATCCAACTCTATTTTTTCTTGAAAGTGATTGCTCATCACCAGCTTCCATGGTAACATCAGCAGTACCTCCAGATTGACCTAGAATTGTGTAGAGTTCACAAATGTGTTTAAATGAGGTTTTGTTATTTGCCACCGGGAAAGGGCTTAGTTTTGTTTTGTTTTGTTTTGTTTTGTTTTAAGATTTATATATTTTATGTATTAGTACACTGTAGCTATCTTCAGACACACCAGAAGAGGGCATCATATCCCATTACAGATGGTTTGTGAGCCACCATGTGGTTGCTGGGAACTGAACTCAGAACCTCTGGAAGAGCAGTCAGTGCTCTTAACCACTGAGCCATCTCTCCAGCCCAAGGGCTTAGTTTTTTATTGAAGAAGAAACCAACAGATTTATTTTTACAGTTTTAAAAGATGATTTGTGGGCGGTCTTTCAGTTACAAGATCTATAAAAATATGATTCTGCATTTGGGAACCAAAAAAACTTCAAACAAATTTAAAGTCTTAGTATTATGAACCCAAGTCAGAATACAAAAAAGTGTTCTCCAGTAGATCATTTCAGCTTTGATAGTCAGAACATGAAGCTTCGAAACTTTATCAAACTGATAAGATTTGGTGCTAAAATGGAAATGACCTGAGCTGTTAGAGATTTGATAAAATTTTTCAATTCAGAATACCTCTTCCAATCAAGTGGGACCTAAGCTTGCAAATATACAAAAATATGTTCATGATCCTTATTATGCTTCTAAACTTACCCTAAAAACTGCTTTCAGAAAATGACTTATTTTACAAAAGCTGATCTTTAGATAAACAAGTTTTAGGCTAGCTTCTAACTTTAGAAGCTAATTTATAGCTATCAATATATTTTTTCTCTGAAAAAAAGTGAGGGGGCCCCACCTTAAATGGCAGGTCATTGATCAGAAATGTCAGGGTGGAAGTAAACGAGTGTGCTTCATTGAAAGCACCCTGTAACATCACATACATTTTCAGTCCTGTGTTTAAATTAAGAAAAGCCCAGGGGACTATTTTAAAAGGGATTTATTAATCTAAGAACATTGCCATTGGTCATCTATCAGATCTGGCCAATCTTACCCATTGTTGTAGTACACCTAGCACCCCCCATGAATACCCCCCCCACACACACACAAAATTCCTTTAACAGTCATCTGAGGCTGTCAATAAATTTTTTACAAAATAGTAGCCTTAACTTGCTAATGAAGTGATCCACATAAAAACACTGACCTCAGGCCTGTGAGCTTCTGATTCTGTTCCTGCTTTAAGGGGAAAAAAACCTAGCCAGAAGATGGGCTCCGCCATAGTATTTGTAACACTTTACAAAATCATTTATTTCAACCCCTGTTGGGTCACAGAAAATATTTGTAAGGTATTAAAGGCAGTCAGGGTTCTGAAGGTTGCATGATATATTAGTCAAAACACTCGCGGATTTTCCAGGAGCCCAACTCTGAAAAGAAGGATGACCAAGATGTGCTCAGAATAGTAAATGTTAAAGCCCCCCATCTTTTTATTGTGAATTTTAATTCAGGTTTTGATAAGGGTGGAGAGAGATAAATTTAAGTGTTAGGAGACATTTCCACGGGAGCCTTTGGGCGTTTAAGCCACATCCTGATAACAATGTTTAAACAGCCCATAGCAGCGTTTTGCTTTCACCCCCAAAAAGGTCAGATGTCAGTTTGCTTTTGGATAAGACCTAACTCAGATTACACAGGCTTGTTTTGTTTAATTGCATTTTTATAATCACAAATCAACAATATTTAGATACTATCAAAAACTGTGTTTCCACTAAGCTCTGTGATTCCGACCTTGCAAACACAGTGAAACTGCCCAAAATCAATATACCCTACAAAGAGCTCCACCTGAATGTAGAAGGGTCCAAACCATCCAATTCCCCTTGTCTGTTCTTAAATCTTTCTCACCTTTCACTTGAAAAAAATTCTTTATATACTTTAGCTTAAGTATTATGTATGAGTAACCTCCTTACCATATTTTATTTAGGTATAAAGGGATAAACAATTTGAAAAAAAATATCTGGATAATATATGCTTAAACACAAGTAAATTTGCATCAAAAAAAAATTTGGGGCTACTGAAACTAGGCTTTTCTGAAATGTAATAGCCATAAACTATTTAAAGTATTTTTACCCAGTCAAGGGTTTTCTTGGTTGGTACATGGTTTCATTCCTGAAGCCGTAGACAACAATGGTTGCTAACACATTGTTTTACTTTTCTGTTTAAAATTATCTATATTTTGACACATAATTTGCCAAAATTCATCTTACTTTTCCCATGTATAAGCTCCTTTTACTGCCCCAAAGCTGCTGTGTTCATAAACCTCTTAAATCAGAAAGAGGGACAAGGTGTAAATGTGATGAGATGCATCTTCCTGCCTCTTTTCCGCAAGTTTTGCTCCAGCTAGCTCTGCAACTCTAGACAGTTTTTTAGTTTACAAAGGACAAATATCTATGTCCCTTACCCCTTTTTACAATGAACATCCGGGGCCCTTTTTCTCACCATTTTTTGGGGACAAATTTTTCCCTTTTTGTGTCAGAAAAAAAAAAATGGCTTAAATTACAAAAGGGTTTTTGGGCTTTGCCCCCTTTCCCTTTCCCCCCCTAAAACAACCACAGATGCACTCCCCCCTTTTTCCCCCAAACTCAGAATTGAATATTTATTTTCTTTTTTAAGCAAAGTCATAGGGGAAAATCTCCAAATAATGTAAAATTTTAAACAGAGGGGAAAAAGGGGAAAAGGGGGGCCCTGAGGGGGAAAATACATGAACATGCAGAAAAATTTTTGCTTCAGCTCACAAGAAAAAACCAGTTTTTTCATTTTAGTGGTAAAAACCAAAAAATACAGGTCTTTTTGGGAAAACCTTTTGATTTTCCCCTTTTCCCCTGCTTATTTTTCCCCAAGGTCCAGTTTTTGAGGAGAAACTTTTTTTCCCCCCAAAGTTTTTTAAAACCCGCATAGACAACTCATGCTCACTGAAAATGCTGAGAAAGGCAAGGATGAGATCTCACAATTTTTTGGGGGGGTTTAAAATGGGTTTTAGAGGGGAAAAAGGGGAAAAAGAAATAAAGGGGGAACCCCTTTTATAAAGGCTGAAAAGTTTTAATTTTTGAAAAAATTTAATTTTTTCAGATTCATTGTGCATAAAGGGCACACAAGAAAAAAAAAAATTAAAAAAAAAAAGGGGAAAAATTTCCCCCCAAAAAAAACCCTTTAAAAAATTTTTACTCAAAAAAAAAAAAAGATCACTTTTTTAAAGCACATTCATATTGAAAAAAACAAAGGGGGACCTGGCAAAGCGTTGCCCCCTGCTGATCAGTCCCAAAAAGTCCTTTAAATTTTTGGGGTTTTGGGGGTGAAGGCCCGGGGCCCCTTTTTTTCCAAAAAATCCCCCTAAGGTGAATTTGGGGGATCTGGCAAGCACTGTGAAAAAGGTCCCCTAATCCCCCCCCATTTTTTTCCCTTAGAGGGGAATAAAAGCAAAAAACCACATTTAACAAAATTTTAAAAAGCCCCTATCTTTTTTTGTTTTTTTTTGGTTTTGGGGCCCCGAACAGAGACTATTTACAAGTTTTTAAAAAAAAAAAAACGAACAAAAAGGGGGGTTGGGGAAAGGGGCCCCTTACAAATGTTTAAAAAAAAAGGGAAAAAAAAAGGAACAAAAACCTTTTAAAAAAAACCAATGTTTTTTAACCCGGGAAAAAACCTCAAAAACCTTGGGAAGATAACAATGGCAAGGTCATTGATCATGGAGATATGTCATGGGTGGCAAGTAAACAGAGTGTGCCTTCAGTTGAAAGCACCTCTGTAACATCACATACATTTTCAGTCCTGTGTTTACAAGAATTAATGAAAAGCCCAGGGGGACTCATTATTATAAAGGGCATTTTATTCAATTCTAATGAGACATGTGCCCATTGTGTCATTCCTAATCCTTAAGGTATCTGGGCCAATCTTAGCCCATTGTTAGGTAGTACACCTAAGCACCCCCCATGAACATACCCCCCCCACACACACACACAAATTCCTTTAACAGTCATCTGAGGCTGTCAATAATGTTTACAAAATAGTAGCCTTGACATTGCTAATGAAGTGATCCACATGAACACTGACCTCAGGCCTGTGAGCTTCTGATTCTGTCTCCTGCTTTAAGGGGCAAAAACCTAGCCAGAAGATGGGCTCCTGCATGAGTAATTGTAACACTTTACTGAATCATTTATTTCAAGCCTGTTAGGTCACAGAAAATATTTGTAAGGTATTATAAGGCAGTCAGGGACTTCTGAAGGATTGCATGATATATTAGTCAAAACACTCGCAGGATTTTCCAGGATGCCCAACTCTGAAAGAAGGATGACCAAGATGTGCTCAGAATAGTAAATGTTAAGACGCATCATTTATTGTGAATTTTAATTCAGTGTTTGATAAGGGTGGAGAGAGATGAAATTTAAGTGTTAGGAGACAGTCTCACGGGAGCCTTTGGAGTCGTTTAAGCCACATCCTGATATACAATGTTTGAACAGACATAGCAGCTGTTTTGCTTTCACACCAAAGGTCAGATGTCAGTTTGCTTTGGATAAGACCTAACTCAGATTACACAGGCTTGTTTTGTTGATATTGCATTTTTATAATCACAAATCAACAATATTTAGATACTATCTAAACTGTGTTTCCACTAAGCTCTGTGATTCCTGACCTTGCAAACACAGTGAAACTGACCAACAATCAATATAGCCTACAAAGAGCTCCACCTGAATGTAGAGGTCCAACCATCCAATTCCCACTTTGTCTGTTCTTAAATCTTTCTCACCTTTCACTTGAAAATATTCTTATATATACTTATAGCTTAAGTATTATGATATGAGATAACCTCCTTTACCATATTTTATTTAGGTAGTGAAGGGATAAACAATTTGAAAAAAAATATCTGGATAATATATGCTTAAACACAAGTAAATTTGCATCAAAGAAAACTATGGCTACTGAAACTAGGCTTTTCTGAGAATGTATATAGCCATAACTACTATTTAAAGTACTTTACCCAGTCAAGGCTTCTTGGTTGGTACATGTGTTTCATTCCTGAAGCACGTAGACTAACAATGGTTGCTAACACATTGTTTTACTTTTCTGTTTACATTTATCATATATTTTGACACATAATTGTGCCAAATTCATCATTACTTTTCCCATGTATAAGCTCTTATACTGATCCCATAGCTGCTGTGTTCATAAACCTCTTAAAATCAGAAAGAGGGACAAGGTGTAAGATGTGATGAGATGCATCTTCCCTGCCTCATTCTCGCAAGTATAGCTCCAGCTAGCTCTGCACTCTAGACAGTTCTTAGTTTACAAAGGACAAATATCTATGTCCCTTACTCATTTTACAATGAACATCCTTGGCCATTTTTCTCACCAGTTCTGCAGCTATTTCCTTCTGTGTCAGTAACTATCAGCTGTGCTTAAATTACTATAGGTGTGTCTTGTCCTTCCTTCAGCCCATATAAACAAGCCACAGATGCACTGCTCTCTCAAAGCTCAGGAATTGAATATTTATTTTTCTTTCTTAAGCAAGTCATAGAGGACTCTCCAAATAATGTATATTGAATACAGAGAGGAAAAGAAGAAGGAGGCCATGATGGAACATACATGAACATGCAGATAACTTCTAGCTTCAGCTCACAAGTACACGCAGCTTTACATGTTAGTGGTCAAACAAAACTACAGGTCTTTCATGGCAAGCCTTAGATCTTCCCTTTTCCATGCTTAGTTTTCCCTGAGGTCCAGTGTTTGAGGAGAATCATTTATTCCCACATAGTATTTACCTGTCATAGACAACTCATGCTCAGCTGTACTGCTGAGAAAGGCAAGGATGAGATCTCACAACCTTTGGTGTGGTGTACTGGGTTATAGAGAGGAAGGTGACATGAAAGTGAAGGGCAACCTTGTATAAAGACTGATAAGTTTTTAATTTTTGAGAAAATTTAACTTTACAGATTCATTGTGCATGATGGTCACACAAGATAAAAATAAATAAAAATGAAAAGAAATCATACCCATAAAACCATTTAAACAGTGACTCAGAAAACAAGATCACTGTGTTTGCACATTCATATTGAATAACAATGTTGCACCTGGCAAAGCGTTGCCTCTGCTGATCAGTCCCATAGAAGTCCTTTCAATTCTGGCATTCAGGGCTGAAGGCCCAGGTCCATTCTTTCCACAATCTCATAAGGTGAACTTGGGCATCTGGCAAGCACTGTGCAAGGTCCCTAATCCTCCAGTATTTTTCCATTAGAGGTGAATAAAAGCACAAAACCACATTTATCAGAATTAAGCCCATATCTTGTGTGTTTGCTGGTCTAGGGCCTGAAGCAGAGACTATGTACAAGTGATTAAAAAGAACAAACGAACAAAAAGGTGACTTAGGAAGGTGCATTACAAATGAGTAAAAGAGGAAAGGAAAAGGAACTACCTACATAAACAATGTTGTATCAGGAAAACTCTAGCTTTGGAAGATATCAAGAGACCTATTGCCATGAATGAGCTTATAATCACCCTCAATACAAAGTAGACACTATATTGATTGGCCACTGTTTTCAATGCTAGAAGTAGACTCATTCCCGTGCACGTAGCTGAGGAGAAACCACCTATTTAACTCTTAGCAGCTGTTAACTCTTAGCAACCAATGCAGTTATCATGCAGAGTAGAAAAGTCAGCTTGAAAGGGGGGCTTGGATGCACAAAATGCCTATCACAGATAATAGCACAAAAGGAAGAAATACCAAGCAAAATATAAACCTATACGGACTGAAAGAAAAAATACAGAGATAAAGAAGAAAGCATGCAAGTAGCTAATATTGAAAGAAATGAAAACTGTTTTGTGAGCACACTCCTAGGACTTAAGAGGTAAAAGCAAGAAGAGTTCAGTGTTCATGTTAGCAGCATAGTGAGTTTGAGGACAGGCCAGGCTACACTATCTATGTTTCAAAACACTGAGTCAGACAGATAGATGATGATAGATAGATGACAGATAGAAAGATAGATAATAGGTAGGTAGATAGATAGATAGATGATAGATTGATACATACATACATAAATAGATTGATAATATATATATATAATATATATACATATATACATAGATATGATATATGATATAATAGATAAATATAATAGATCAATCTAAATTAAAATATCTTAAAATTTGTCAAAATAATAACAAATGATCATTATAATCATAAATTTAATAGATAATCTTCCAGTAAATAGAAAGCTTTCTTATGCTGCCTAAATAGTTGGCTAAGTTAAAACTGATGGATGGAATTCAGGTTTTCTTCTTACAGCAAGAATGACTAATAAGGCAATAGTGCCTCAAAGCAGAGAAACCACAGTGTCAAGATGTAAACTACTTACCTTGCTCAGGAGACATTTCTCCTAGTTTACAAAGCTGTGAAAACCCACAGTAATTGCTTAAAGAGCATCTAATATAGATGGTTAAGTTCCCCCACAACAAAATGATTATATTCTTCAATTCTTTTATAACCCTGGAAGGATAGAGATGCATGCTATATAACATGATGTATAGATACTAATATGTAGTTATGGGTTGTATATTAGTAAGTGAGTTGGAAAAGAGACAGGAACGATAAACCTCTTATTGTAGGATTTATTGAAGGTAAAATAGTAAATGTTAAACAACATTTTGGGTTATTTCTCAGTGGTAGAATGTTTACCTAACATTTAAAGGGTCTAGGTTTGACTCCTCCTACATGTAAGGCTTTTAATTTTTTGCTTATTTTATTATATTTATTAATTGGTGTATTTGTATGTGTGTGCATATACATGTGTGTGTGGTGTGTGTATGCAAGTGTACAAGGAATCACATCTGGCAATTGGGGGCATCTTGTGGCAGTTGGTTCTCTCTACCAATTGAATCTTGAGGTTAGACCTTAGATCATCAGGAGTGGTAGAAAGTACCTTAGTCTGTTGAGCCATCTTCTTGGCCCAAGAGTTTTCTTATTTTAATTATATGTTTAGGCTATTTAAAATGTCTCAAATATTTTGAGTGAGAAATAGCCATGGCAACATCCCCTATGAGATATGCTACTAGGAAAATAATGAACAGATGGTTTGGTGAAGCTAATCAAAGCTCAGTTAAAATTAAATTCTGCATGGGTGAACTTTTAGGTAATGATTAGAAAAGCCATAACAAATTAATATTGGAGAAAGCTCCAGCAGTACTTCTAAATTAGGGAACATCAAGACTGCGGGTGTAGAGTTTAAAGGGAAATGGTCCTTTCTCCCTCTTCCAAAGTAAAAGATGATGCATGTAAAGCCAAGGTTGGCATATAGTGGTGAATGAATGTTTCGAGATGTACTTATGTACATACGATGTAAATCGATTTAACCTCTAAAGACTTTTAGACATGCATCCTTGTAAGGAAGGTAAATTAATGTAACTATGGAAATTTTAGCTTTGGAATTTCCAGTCTTTTGAGTCCTAAACATCTCAGCCTTGATCTGTTAGAACTACAGCAGAATGGCGACGAATCATAGATACATGTGTTTACTCAACATGATTTTTCAAGTCCTTTAGGGTGTAGTGTTTGACCTTCTTTTACAAATGTTGCAAAGGAAGAGAACAAAAAAAGCATGAAAATGAGGATCTGCTCTCTGATTAGTGGCAGAGCTCTCTTATTAGAGTGGAAGATGAGAATGTGGAAAGGAAATCACCCCAGGGTTGACAGAAGGTAGAAAGGCCAGAAGTGACGATGATTCTTACATGTGTAATGTGTATAAAAGCCTCATACCTCAGGGATAATACTCAAAAGACTCAGCTTGATGATGAACAGCTGAAGGTAAGAGACACATAACTTTATGTCAAATAAACTTACAGTGTCAAATCAGAATCACTATAGGGATAGTGTGTATGGCCAACAAGATGGTAGCCAGAATGAGCTCTCATGCCCATGATTTTAACTAAAACTACCGTATTATGGACGTGGTTGGCATAAACAGAAACACAGCAGAGGGACTTCCTCTTATGCTCAAATGCAGATGGCTTGTTTAGATGAGAGAGAGTGGGAAGGGGGATTTTGTTGCTATGGTTTTGTTGTATTTATGAAAGAGCACATACAGTATCATTTTTGGAGACTGCACATCTAAAGAGAAACAGAGACTTTAGAAATGAAGGTTTATAAGTCTTTACCTTCATGCTAATCAGGGCTTGGAAATGGTGCTAGAACAGATGTTCTTGAGGATAATGCAATGGGGCCCTTGGCTTTCACTTGGCCAGCTTTGATTTCTACAGACACTCCTTTCTCTTTCTAGCACTGAACATTCAAGAACAATGTAGACTTTCTCTGTTTTCATAATCATAATTCAAATAAGGGGAGAAATTCATATTAACATATTAAATTAGAAACATGAGGGTGTGACCATCAGTAGCCCAATGGTGCTGGTATTTAACTTTGAAAAAAACATATTAATTCTTAAAATTATTTGTAATCACACTTTTTACAACTTTTTCTTTTCCTCCTTCCTACTCAAGAGATTTATTGGTATTTTTGTAATGTTAATATAAAATTAAAGCAAGTGTGTTTCTATGTTGTGTATGTGTTTATGACTAGATGATGCATATTTATGTAAGATTCTCTGTGTATGCATGTAAGCTTTGTGTGTCTCTGTGCATATGCTATATTTATAACATATATATTTATGTATTTTGTTTATCTATTGCTTGTGTACTTACATAGTATTGTGATGTTGGTGTGTGTATGTTTATGTAGTATAGTCGCCATGTATGATTGTGTGTATATGATATGTCTATGTTATATGTGTTTGTGTATGTATGGTGTGTCTATGTCATATATGTTTGTATGTATATGGTGTTTCAGTGTAATGTGTATTTGTATATCTGGTATGTCTATGTCATCTATCTTTATGTGCAAACAATATGTCTGTCATATGTGCTTGTGTGTTTATGGTATGCCTATGTAATATACATTTCTGTGTCTATGTCATGTGTGTTTGTGTGTCTGATGTACCTATATCATATGTATTTGTATGTATATGGTGTATTTATGCCATGCCTATTTGTGTGTATATGATATATTTATGCCATATGTGTTTGTGTTTCTGGTGTGTCTATATCATGTGTGTTTGTAGGTCTACTGTACCTACATTATGTGTGTTTGTGTTTATGGTATGTCTTCCAATTATTGAAATGGATTTTAAATTCTGGTAAATTTTTATAAAACAAGTAAGGAATTTTAGCATCTACTCCTTTGTTGACTTGCTGTCCTAGCATATGATAATTGTTCTACATGTGCATCTTCAGTCTTTCTGTCTCTGTGCTTCTTTTCCTCACTTCATCTTTTTTTTATTTACTTCTGTTTTTGTGTCAGTTTCCACTAGCATCTTTTTTCAAACCACAGGTATGGCTTGGCTGTACTTTGTTATAGTTGTTTTTTATACATATATTTTCCTGCAACTTTTAAATACTGAGAACAATGGGAATGATTTCCCTATTCTTTTTAAAGCTATCTCAATAATTGTGCAATGTTTAATTAATATTGGCTGATTTCAGTAGAACAGAAGGCAAAGTGTGGCATAAATGATCACATGTGCTGAAGACCACAATAGCAGAAAACAGGCTAAGCATCTGCTGAGAGGAATGAGTTTCAGGCAATCAGGACTCTGCCATTTATGAAAGAAGAGAAAGCATTCAAAAGCAATGGGAGTTTTATTTCTGGCTTTTGAGAAACCTCCAGAGTGATTTCCAAAGTGGAGTGGCTGCACTAGTCTACACTCACAACAACAGTGTAAGATGCCTCCCTCCCCCACATCCGCACCAGCCTTCTTCACCATTGGTAATCTTGAAAAGGGCAATTCTGACTGGAGAGAGGTGGACTCTCAAAGTGCCTCAATTTGCATATAGTATTTCATAAAGGCTTTTCATCCCATTGGCATTTCTCTTCTTGAGAACTGTGTAGTTATGGAGTTTGTTTCTAATTGGGTTTTTCCTTAATATTTAGTAATCTGAGTTCTTTGTGTTTTCTAGACATCAATATTTCTCCAGATGTGTAGCAAGCAAAGACTTCCCCCACTCTGTAAACTGTCTATTCACTGGATTGACAAGTTCTTTTACTGAACAAAAGCTTTGTTGTGCCATGGGGGAGGTTAGTAGACCATTCTTAAGTTGAAAGTAGAAAGAGGTAATACTGGTGATAGAAAATGTAGGTATAAGTGGAAAGCTGCTGGAAGATGAAGGAGCAGGAGGAGAGGTACCAAAAAAATAAAAGTTGCAGAAAACTCTTTGGAAAACCTAATCAGTATATCTTCACCCAGTTAAAACTGACCAATGAGCATTCACTCACTGATTATTGGATATTCGCCCAGAAGCTTGAAATACCCAAGATTCAACTCACAGACCACATGAAGCTCATGAAGAGGGAAGACCAAGTGTGAGTGCTTTGGTCCTTCTTAGAAGGAGTAACAAAATACTCAAGGGAGCAAATATGGAGACAAAGTGTGGGACAGAAACTGAAGGGGTCTACTGGAGACCATTCCACCTGGGTGTCTATCCCTTGTGCAGTCACCAAAGGTAGACGCTGATGTGGATGTCAGGAAGTGCATGCTGACAGGAGCCTGATAGAGCTGTTTCCTTAGAGGTCTGACAGAGTTTGACATATTCAGAGGCAGATCCTGACAGCTAATCATCGAACTGATAAAGGGTTTCCCAATGGAGGAGTTAGAGTGAAGACTGAAGGAGCTGAAAGGGTTTGTGGCCCCATGGGGAGAGTAACAATACCAACCAACCAGAGCCCCCAGGGTCTAAACCACCAGCCTTGGAGCACTTAGGGAGGATCCATGGCTCCAGCTGTATATGTAAGGGAGGATGGCCCTGTCAGGCATAGGTGGGGGAGAGTCCTTGGTCCCATGAAGCTGGACAATGACAACGTGTGTGGGGAATTCGAGGGTGGGGAGGTGGAAGTAGGGGTAGGCAGTGCACATCCTCAGAGAAGCAGGAGGAGGGCGATAGATAGGGGTTCCTGGCAGGGAAGGGAATGGGTAAGGGATAACATCTGAAATGTAAATAAATATCCAATAAAAAATGAAAAAAAAAAAAACCCTGAAAAATGGCAATATCAATACAGATGCTAACTCAGAAGGGAGAACTCATACCTGGTCCACCTAAACAAAGAACTTCAGAAACCAGGTGACTTCTGAGAAAAAGAGAATTGGTCTCTGCTAGGGATGAAGCTCTTAATTGTTTCTCTAACAAAAAAACCTACTCAAACCTGACACCATATACATAGAAACAACAAAAGTAAACTCAGAGGAGAGGCATATTTTGTGCATGTGTGTACATATGTGTGTGTGAGTATGTGCATTTATAATTTTGTATGTGTGTATGTGTGTTTGTGTGTGTAACAACAATTGTCAGCAGAAAAGATGCCTGATGCCATCAATCTGAGAAGGAGGAAATGGGCATGGAAGAGGCAGGACGAAGGAAAGTGAAGGAATAAAGAATTATATTTCTCTTTAGTAACATACATTTTAATTTAAAAACAAAGAAGGCTCTGGTTAAACATAGTGGGTAGCAAAACAAACAGACATGGATATGAGAAAGAAGAGTGTAGGGAAGAGAAGTTGCACAGGGTTGAGGCTGACTCATTGGATCTCTAGATCTAGCCTTTCCTTAGATCTTATAGATCATTAGAATGCTTTCTACACATGTGTGAAACTGGCAGAGAACAAACTTAATAATAAAGGAATGCAAGGAAGACACAAGGAACTACTGTCTATTTTCTGGCTTATTCAGACAGCAAGTAGACATCTGTCCTCATGATCTACCTGTGCTCTCCGTGGAATTTGGATGACATCAGTAAAGAATATCAGCCAGTCTGTGTTTCTAGATGTAGGTTGACATTAACCTTCAACATTATGCTGCTGATGAAAATGATAATTTATAAAATAAGTTATTGCTATTTTGTGACTAGGGTATATTTGACTATAAAACTTAACATTTTTATTCTATTTGGACAAAGTAGATGTTTAAAATCCCTTTAATATTTATAAACATTAGTCAAATTTTAAGATCCATTATCATTCATTGGAATGCACACCATTCACACAAACATGTATCATATAACCACACTGTATCCACAAAAAGTTTTCTCACATAACAAATATATATATCATACACAAACAAACACATCATAAAATATATACACACATCACATAAATATACCATATACCACACAAACAAAAAATTCACTTACATACATAAACACACATTACACACAAGCACATATCACATAAATACACCATAATCCACACAAATACATAAAGATCACCAGCATATACAGTATATACAGTACACCAAAACACATGTATTATACACAAATATTTTGTTTCTGAAGATGTCACTATATAAACTTAAATTCAGCAAATTCCTCAATGTTTAGTCAAATGTTTAGCAAACTAGGTTGATATAGACATATCACCATATGGTCTCTGAGGTTAAGTCATTCAAACCAGAATTTCTACTTTCACACTGTCCAATAATTATCCAAGAAGTTATAGAAAAGAATAATAAGCAAATGAGGAAGGTCTAACATTCCGCTAATGGGGCTGTAGATTTCAATGACAGACTGTCTTCTTTACTCTATCTAATATGTGAGGAATCTTAGTGCAGCAGATTACCACAATATCAGCCAATTCAAAGCTTAAGCTTAGATTTAAGCCTTGTTAAAGTACAAATGCCACACTTGCTTCTCTTACAAGACAATTAGAAAACATAAGTGCCATAGCCTAGTTAGTAATTTATGGCTTGGGCTATGAATAATTCTAACACTAAAATACAAGCATGTAACTGAAACACTAAATGGATGGTGGAACCAGTTTCTCAGTGTTGAACTAGCAACTTTCCATGAAGTCAATAAAAGATCTCACACACACACACACACACATACACACACACACACACACACACACACACACAACACAATACTATATATATATATATATATTATATACACACACATAACATACATACACACAACACACATATATGTATATATATATATTATATATATATATATATATATATATATATATATATATATATATGTGGGGGGAATTCGAGGGTGGGGAGGTGGAAGTAGGGGGTAGGCAGGGGCACATCCTCAGAGAAGCAGGCGGAGGGGCGATAGGATAGGGGTTTCCTGGGCATGGGAAGGAAATGGGGTAAGGGGATAACATCTGAAATGTAAATAAAATATCCAAAAAGAAATGAAAAAAAAAAAAAAAAACCCTGAATAATGGCAATATCAATATAGATGCTAACTCAGAAGGGAGAACATATATATATGTGTGTGTGAGTGTGTGTGTGTGTGTATGTGTGTGTGTGTGTATGTGTGTGTGTGTGTATGTGTGTGTATGTATAGATAGATAGATAGATATGTGTGTGTGTATATATATAGATAGATATATGTGCGTGTGTGTATGTGTAGATAGATAGATAGATAGATAGATGATAGATAGATAGATAGATATAATTTCTTTGTTCCATCAACTTAGAAGGCCTAAAATAATTCTATTTAAGTTTTAATGACCACATCTTGCATCCAGAACCAAATTCTCAATTTGGATATTCTCAATAGCAGTCATTAACTGAAATTTTTTTGTTTTCTTGTTAATGTTTACATACCATATATTTTGATCATGTTTTCTCCTCCCCCAAATCTTTCTAGAAAGATCCCACCTCCCTATCTGCCCAAATTTCCATTTTCTTTCTCAAAAGAAGAAACTAAATGAAAAAACAGCACCCAAAAAATCCTCAAAAAAGAAAAATCAGAAAAAAACAGACAAAATAACAGTAAGACAAAAGAATATCAAAACAAAGCAAAATGATACAAAATGTTCTCAAAAACACCACTGAGAACTTTGTCAACTACTGTTGGGAATGAAGTCTGCCCTAGAGAGTGGTTGAAATATCCACTGATACTAAATTGGAAAACTGATTTTCCCTTGTTAGTGGGTATCAATTACAGATAGCATCAAGGTTAGAACTGGAGCCCCAGGTCCATTTCCCGTCTCAATTCTAGGACTCTATCTGTCTTGAGACTGTGCAGATCTTGTGCTGCCACAATCTTGTGAGCTCTGTGTGCGTCAGTCCTGTTGTTGTCTAGAAGACACTGTCTCCTGGGAGCCATCTACCCAGCACCTCTGGCTCCTAAGCTCTCTGTTTCCTGTTCTGCATCGCTCCCTGTGACCTGAGTGCAGGGATTTGATAAAGACATTTCATCTAGAACCAGATGCTCCCAAGTCTCTCATCACCCTCTGAGCTTTTTCCAGCTATGGGGTCTCTGTGTACATGATAAGGATGTGGATTTCCTGAACATGACACCGGAAGTGTGTTACGAGCTACATAAGGCAGCGTGCAGAGTGGATCTAGTCTGAACCTTCTGTAAGTAACGTGGGAGAACTTTGCTACACTGACTTTGCCATGTTCTGGATTTTCTCAGAGGGACCTCAGCAGAAGCTTCCACACCGTGAGGCCATTGCAGGGATTTTTATTTACTGTTGTTACCAAGATACAAGCTGACAGCTGTCTTACTTGAGAACATACCTAGGAAAGTTCTTCTTAAACATCTTCAGATGTGAAGCAACATCTGTGTCTCAGAAAGGGACTCCACATCCAGCAGTAAAGGGAAAACTTGAGGAGTATAAACAGGCAATTTCTCTGGTAGACTTCTCAAGGCAATGAGAGATAGAGTGTGTGCTGACTGTAACTACTCTGCAGTCATCTTAAACACAAGTCCTTCCAGGCTAATCTCCAGATGACAAATTGTGGAATGTTGACTATGACCTCATTCTGCAGTTATGTTTCATGACTTGATTCATTAAAAGAGAGCCAGATTGGCCTTTCATTTATCTGGGAAGTGTCCTGGGGCTTGTAGATTACGTTCTAATATCTGTCAAAGATCAGGAATAGTCCAGTTTCCCAAAGCTCTCACCCATGTAACTGTTTCTGCCATGAGGCCCTTACTGTTGCTAACAATGTTAATTTCTGCTTTGCACCCACCATGTACAGCACAGGCTCCCACGAGTTCATTTCCTTTCCACTTTGACCATTTTCTTTATGTTAGCACTTCCTTTGCTTGATACTCACAGACTGACTAAGATCCTGGTGTTAACTGATATGTTAACTCCTCGGCTCCAGAGGAGGAATTAAACTGGAGATATTAGGTCTGTAAAGAAACAGGCCAAGAATCTCTGATGCTTTTCATTCCTCCGGATAGAAAAATCTATAGGCATGGCTCAAATGTTGGGTTTGAAAAAAAATCTAAATAAAAGCATTAGGAGATATAAATTCTGGTTTGAATCATCATCATACATATATACAGCTTGATGATAAAAGTGTCCATGACCATACCAAACCCTGGAGAAACTGTCAGTAAATTGCAGTACGAATGAAAGTTTTAATGAAATTGACGACTACCCAAAGCTGTAGAAAAGCTGACATCACCCTCTTCTCTCTGTTCCCCTGCTGGCACTGGCACAGCTGTTTTGCAAATGTAATCTAGATTGAGAGAAAGGAAGTCCTCAGTGGCAGATCCCTGAGAAGTGGGATGTGTGATGGAGTTTTCATTTAGCTCATGTGTCCTTCATGAAAGCCACAGAGTATATTAATGATCAAGTGTTCAGTTAAGCATGTGCTCTTCCACAAAGTAGGATTACAGAACCTTGAAAAATTGCCATAAAGGAAGGCTGTGAATTAGAAGAGGTATATCCCCTGGGGATGAGACATAACATCACAAGCCATCCACGTTACAGAATGGAGACACGAGGAGATACTCCGGGAAGGTCCCTGCGCACTCACACTGAAAGCACCACTGTAACAAACCCTGATGCAGGATGACCTTAGGAAAAACATCACGACAGGGAGGAACTATACCAGGCAACGTTTAAATTGTGTGAAACAATACAGTCATATCCCAAAACCTTTAAATAAGTGTTACATGAAAAAGAGATGTCTGTCCACCTCATCAGTAGAGTCCTTAACTAGCTTGACACTCAAGAGCCATCTTGTAAAATGCTGTATTGAGGGTGTCTTCAGATGAGTCACCGATCAACACTGCACCCTACTACTGTTTTCAATCCCACACAAACTGTCTGCTGTAAAAATCACTCACTCTTATTGCTTTCTTGATAATAATATTAACATATGGCCATGATATGAATTTGAAAGTAGAATAGAAAATAATGCAATCACAAAGATAAAAATCTTCTTTAACAAGTTTCCATAAATTGACTTCACTTTTTCTGACTTCACCTCTTCAGCTCATAAGCATTGAGTCATCTTTTCAGGCCGTCAATTATTTATTTTAAAGAATTAAAAGAATTGGGTATGGCAAAATATTATAATGAAAGTAACTCTTACATTCAAAAAGACTGGAACTTTTACTGGACATTACAACCAAGTTAATAATATACCTTGAGGTCAATTAAGACTTAAAACTGCTATCCTACTGTGTAGTTGGCCTGCTTCTTTAACCTGCATTTAAGAGAAAGATATAACAACCAACTTTACTTGCTTTGGCATTCCTGTGTAATCAGTGCTTACAACCTAAGCTAATGAATAGCTGTAACATTAAGTTATATCCTCTTCCATGCCCCTGATCCAAAAGTAATACATTTGTTTAAGTAAGCATGATGCAGTGCTCTTTTTCTTAAAGCAACAAATAGTTTGAAATGAGACAAATACCCACCATGATTGTTGGAGACAGCATGGAGAAAGACTGATAAATACATTTGCAGTACTGTTTGTTACCTGGGTCAGTTTGGACTCAGCTAGAGAAAGTAAGTTTCAATCCCTCATAAAACTCTGGTAAATATTTCTGATGTATATTCCATTCTTTCCTCTGTGCTGTTCAATGAACATAGAGCAAAGGTGTTTGTTAGTCACACACACACTCACACACACACACACACACACACACAAGAGAACAGGACCACCACATGACAGCATTCAGGCAGACACAGATTCAGACTCATATGACAGACTGACAGGACAGAAGACACAGGGAGAAAGAACATTCAAATCTGGGCTTGCTTTAGGTAAAACTTCCAGGGGAAACAGTTTTGATTATTTTTTCTTAATGAGACATTGGTGCATTGTGGGTGCTTTGAGGTTGTAACTAATGTATTTTAGCTGACACAGTTGCAGAGTTTGCTCAGTAATTGCAGGGCAAGTGTTCTATGGCTAGACAGCTCACACCCTAAATCAATGGGAGACCCTGTCTCGAAAGTCAAGAGCTAGCTCATGAGACATGATATCAGAGGTTGGCCTCAGGCCTCCCTTTGCTTGAATGTGTGAACATGTATTCATCTAAACACATACACACACAAACGTGCACACTTATGCATACACGCACGTAAACAGTAGAAGAAAACAAATATTATTCATTATAACTTCCCTCTCCTTTTTACAGAATTGGAGGCAGAGGTAAGAAGGAGAGGAGGTGACTGATAGTTTCCAACTTGAGCTTCAGGATCTTTCCACTATTTTCCTCACCACCTCCACAGGTTAGCTTCTAGGACAGAACGGGTCTCACAGCAGTGTCGCAAATAGGACAGGTGTCCTCTAAGTTAGCTGTGAGGTTGCCATTATTCTTCTGGCCTGCTTTATTGAAGTTGATCTAATCAGATCTAAATAATTGTGCAAAGGAAATGTCATGTTTAGTTTTAATGGTTGTGTGAGAATGGTGTTTGTATTATGGAATTCCCAGTGAAAAATGTTCATGTAAGCTGTCTTTACTTAGGGCAAGAATCTCAGCAGGAATTCCTGGATCACACAAAGGGAATGGAGAAAACACTTAGAACAAAGCATTTTGAATATATGCAAATGTCTTTGGTCATGAAGCTTGCTGTAGTTGTTTTCATTTGGGAGAAATGAGAAAGACAGAAATAAAGAAAGTTGATTTAACTTTTACCCATGAATGTCAACATTAAGCAGCTTTCTTCTTAGACCTAAATTTCTTCATGGTAAATAATCTGTCAGAGATGTCTACAATGATGCTGCTCACTTATGGAGGAGCAAGGATTTGAGTTTTATTATTTATGAGAAAAATTATTCACAAAGTCTAGCTTCGACATGACCAAATGTTACTCTGGAAGCTCAGAGTTGCCTCTCTGTGTCCTCCAACTAGTATCATGATTAAGCCAAGAGGAATGATGAGCAAACACAGATGATGGGGATTCCAATTCTGCTAAATAAAATCAACAACTATTTAACTATGTAAGTATTCAAAACACATAAACAAAATTTGGCTAGAAACTCCGAGCAATGGCTGGAAATGATGCTGCTAATTAATGTAAAGTTAATTTAAATTTAGATAGCCACACCCTGGACTGTGGATCGTACCTGAAAACAGTCCGTAACTTGAATTGTGAGACTACAGAGCAAAGTAAAGCACATGGTGAGAGCTGTGTATAAGGGGGAGACCCTCTGCCGTGGAAGGATATGAAGACTTCACCCCCTTCACATTGATGGCTCTATTGCTTTGGTTGAGGAGTGATGATGTGCCCTTCATAACAAGGGAAGCAGATAGCCCTTAGATTGGCTATCTGTCACTATGACAAATACCTAAGATAGCCAGCTTACAAAGTAAAACAATTTCTTTGGCCTCACAATTGTAAGGAAAACTTCCTTTTCCTCTGACTCTTACAATCTTTCTGTTCCTTCTTCCAAAATGATTCCTGAGCTTAAGGAGTGGGAGATATTTTCTAGATGTATCCATTGGAACTAGCTGCCATAAAGAACTTCATAGCAAAAGAAACAGCTCACAATCTCTGCATTATAAAATATGTCACCTATGCTTCCTTGAAAAGCTTTGCTACATAACGTGTTGATACATGTATGTGTAGAATGTGTGTGTGTGTGTGTGTGTGTGTGTGTGTGTGTGTGTGTAGTATGGCTGACTTGCAGAATTTATCCTTACATAATGCAAATTATCACCACATAAGAAATAAGCAGTATTGAATGTAGAAAACAACACATTCCAACTTCAAAATCATTTTAACCTTTCCTAAAATTATCTTAAATTCCAAGTGGTTAAACTCAATTTGACTCACACTCTTGATCTAACCCAGTTTCTTCTTAGAATTATTTTTGAGACCATTATTATAAAATGAATTTTTGTGTCTAAATTAAAGATATGAGGTATAAACACTGTGTCCTCTCCAAATTACATTTTTCCTTTATTACCTCCTAGTATGAAACAGTACTAAAAATAACTGAATAATAACCAATGACTAGACACCACGTTTAAAATGGTAGAGCAGCAGAGGATATAAGGCGATTTAGATTCACAGCAGATAAAACAAATATTTATTTCTTCTTCTCAGGAAATGTAGGATTTATTTAACAACACAAAATATCTATAAGAATTTCTATTATAAGGAGATACAGAAAAATGCTTCACAGAAATGGAGAAAGCCCTGTAAGAGCTGCATGAGCGGATATTCTCTGGCAATTTAAGAGCATCATGATATCTGGTGAAGACTCAACAGGTGGGTGAGCAGACAGGGTCCAGGTGGGTTCCTGGAACCCATCTGTGGATCTGTACTAAATGAGAACATCTGTCACTAATAGAGAATGCTGCCTGTAATGAGGTGCTGGTTTGATGAAAATGTCCCCTGTAGGCTCCAGTGTTTGAATACTCAGTCCCTGGTTGGTTGTGCTATTTGGGGAACTTTAAGGGATTTGGCTTTGCTGGAGGTGGCTTGTCACTAAAGGCTGGTTTTGAGACTTCAAAAGGCTCCTGCCATTCTCGGTGCACTTGTGTTTCAAAGTGTGAACCCTCAGCTTGTGCTGGACACACCATGTCTGTTGCTTGGGGACATGGCTCCCTACACTGAGTCTCATCCCTCTGGAACTGTAAGACAAATAAACTCTTCCTCTGGTAAGTTGCCTTGGTCATGGTGTTTGGTCACATCAGCAACAAAAGTAACTAATATAGACACGAATATCAAACACGGAGAATCCAGAGTGCAGTGCTATCTATCAGTCTTGGAGATGGTGGAGTGTGGTGGCTTCTGTCAAGCATGGAGAAGGTAGAGTTAGGCAGATTCCATCAAGCATGGGCAAGTAGACTAGTGGCATTTACCTACTATGGCTGCAGTCTGCAACCACTGCTTCACAGCTCAGATTGGAAAGTGCTGCTGAAGGCATAGAGAACTGATGTCACCCTCAACTCTCTAAATATGGCCTCCACCAGGAAATAGAAGCCTTGCAAATTACTCTATGCAAAGTTGCCTGAAGTTGCAAGAATTATTTTATGCAGTGTGTTTTCTTGGCATGGAAAGAAATATAATGTGGAAGAAATTTACTAAATATTTCAGAAATGTGTACATATTTCTGTTTGGGGGTTGATGTTTTTAATACTCTTCAAAAGCAAACCTTATTTGAACTGGAATTATTTAATGTACATTTCAAGCCATAAATAATTGAGACTCACTAGCTTTATATTACAATTATGTGAATAAAACTACATTGATTAAATGCTTAACTGGGTCTGGACCAAGTTTGATGAAAACGTTCCAAACATTTGTGAAAAGCTTTACAGTCCTCCCCATATGTGAGATTGGTAGTAAAATCTGATACCAGGGCAGGTTTTCAAATCGATTTCAAAAATAATAAGACCCGTCACAGTTCCATTTGAATCATTAACTGTATGTGGCCCCTTCCCATATTTACTATGGGAAAGAGAGCTTGTGGTTACCAGTGACTTTCTATACTAAACGCATTTCCACTAAAAATATGTCTGCTTATTTAAAACATGGGAGGCATCCCTAAAGAACAAATTTAAAGGAAACAGAGCAGCCTACGGGCTTGCTTTCTTCCATTTCTATTCTCGTTCTGTCTGCCCCTCCTCCACCACAACCACACACCCCTCTCTCTTTTGGTGCTGCTTATTTTCTTGCTTGATCTTGATCTTCTACTTTTGCCCAAATGACTTTTTTCCCCCAAAACACCAGACCAACAGAAATACTGAGTGTAGAATAAGAAAGCAATAAAGCTGACTACAGATAATTCTTGGATTTGGAAATAGCTGGGTAACAGTCCAGTGCTTTCAATACAATGATTCCTAAACAGAAAGACATTGACTGGAAATCAAGGAGAGTGAACATGTTCTACCTTGAGGCACAACTTCAACAAAGTAGGAGGTGTACATCCGGACCCTGGAAGGTGTCCCAAGTGCTCACTGGATGAGCCCTGTAGAAAGAGCTCACGGTACTTACATCCTTGCTTCCTCACAGTACTTATATCCTCAGTTCAAGGCCCTCCTCTCTGCCCAGGATGATTCCTTAGGTTGTGTTCCATCCTAACCACCTGTGATTTCCTTGATCCTTGCTTGGAAACAAACCCGTTCTTATTTTCACAGCTGGTGAAGTTACCGCCAGAGTAAATTGTGAAATTTATAAAAGCGCTCTTCATGCTCCTTAAATGGGTTTTTAGCAATGATGTTTATACTCAAAGAGGGGAGTGCACATGTTATAAAAAAATAATAACAGAGGAATAAAAGGCTTTGCCAAGCCACGTGTTCAGGTATAGCTTCCAATTTCCATAATAAAAAGTCAATTTCTTCCACACAACAGTTTAAATATGCCCTTGCTAAGTAAAAGTGCTCTCAGTTGCTAGAGCAGGTAGCTTTGCATAAGAAAGGAGAACCAGGTAAAATTACTCAGAATGGCTCATCAAGAAAATAAAATGATTGTGGTTTTTTTTTCTGTACCTTTAAGGTTGGCTAGTTTACAGACATGTCTTAGTGGGAAAACTTTGGTATAGGTACTTGATAATATAGAATATCATACCCTATATAAGAAAGCATTAATATAAGAGCAAAGGTTACTTTGGGGAAATAAATTAGCCTTAGGAATAACACCAACAGACATTTTCCCATAGTCAGTATTTCTATGCTGCTATGAATGGAGGTGTTTAAGTCTGGGTTCATATTAGCCTCACAAAGCCTAGCAATGCATTATTATAATTTGAGTTAAATAGGAAGTAATTTTTTTCATCAGCATCTTCCCTGAGTAGGTGAGTCTATGATTCAAAAGCAAGCCTATTTAAGTTAAGCAGCATGCTATATTCTTGTAGTCTCAGCAGCTGGAGGCTGGTGCTGAAGAATTGTGAGTTTCAACAAAATCTATACTGGATAGAGAATTTAAGGCTAGGCTGTGCTGTAAAGCAAATCCCTGTCTCATGACAAAGAAGGACTTGGAATGGAACCAGGTATAGACTGTTTGCAGCTCAAAAATCATATGTTACTAGAGAAAGAATGCTTGTAACCCGCAGCAGCTTCTTCTTCAAGATTGAGCAGCATTTCCCAGTTGCCTCTCATAGCACCATCCTAGAGAAAAGCAACTAGGATTCCTCTTAGCATGAGAAAACTAGAAAGGTCTGAGAGAGATAGGGACAGCAGGCTCATGTGCTGGGGTAGCCACCCATCACTATTGTCCCCACTGGAAAATAGGCTGATTTCTCAACATTTTGATCCCTCACATTTTGTCATAAATAGCAACAAAACCCTATAATATATAATATATAATAAAATAAATATAATATATAATAAAAACCCATAATAACTATGCTACAGGGTACAATTATTATGACGAAACACTGCTGGGTGAGAGTTTGCTGTAGATACATAGTGGGATGTATAGACTTACTCTATATACGTGCACACACCCACAGGCAAGCACATGCCCACATCTCATTAAAGCACATATCCATGAATGGCAATTACTGAAGAAGAGAATAAGGTGTTTCAACCTTGCAACTTAAATAGCACAGATTGGCAGTAATTAAGTGCTTTCTCTATAGGAATCTTGCTGTCTTAGTGGTAGCCTATGCCACAATGTAACTTCAACAAGTATTTGCTTTACCAACACTGTATCATTTATAGGAAGCATAAACTCCCAGGGCATTTTCCAGGGTGATTCACACCCTTACAGACTACATTAAGGAACACATCCTCACAGTGTGGACCTGGAAACTGGTGGGAGTCAATTATTCATTATGAAAGACTGCATCTTTCTTTTTGACAGAAAATTGAGCTATAAAGTTATACAGTAATCATTGGGAACAGATGGTTTTTGTTAACTACTAATTAGACGAAAGGAAATCAGTTTTCAGTTTTTCATAATCAGTTGTGAAATGTCACTCACAGGTACTGTGACCCAAAGCTAACCTTCCCCAAAGAAGCTTACAACATTGTATTTTCCTCTCTTCATGAGAACTTGGAGGTAAGCTCAAAGAATGTTTGGGTAGAAAAGAGTTAACCTTGACTGGCTATGTCCCCATAACAATGACATTGCTCAAATAAAAAGAAACCACGAGAAACACACAGAACTATGCAGAAAGCTTCCACTGAGCAAGACCTTCACCCAAAAGTACAAGCCATGTTCCCCTTACCTGTAGGTCACAGATGCCTTGCTGCAGTTTGGACTTGCCTATCCTGACAGAGGACTTGAGAGGCACCCAGGAACTCTAATAGCTAACCTAGGTACAGTGAGAATCTCTATGTCAGCCTCCAATCCTTCTCCCAGAGCCCTAGATCCCCAGATGACCCAGTAGAAGAAAGACAGAAGAAGATACCTTTGTGTGCTTAGTTGCGTTCTTGTTCATTCTTGTTTCTTGCCTTTCTCATCCAAAGTGGATGAGTGTTTTACAGCTGAGGAGTCACATTATTTCAGGACCATAGTCATGAGAAAGAGCCTTGTGCTTCTTCATTTGATCCTCAGAGTCTCCACATGACAACCACTGACCCCATTTCTCTTTCATGAATGTGAGCACCAAATACCTCCATGTGAATCTGTTTCGATCTAGAAACACCAGGGCCTCCAGGGCCTCCAGGGCCTCTTTGTCCATGCATTTACCATGGAGATAAAAACCATGGAGAGCCTGTCACAAGTTCTTCCTGAACATTCAGCCTCTTTTATTTTTAGGGTCGTTTCTACTCTGGAGATTATTCTTTCCAGAACCAGTTATAGTTTAAGCAAATATTAGTGCATCATGTGCAGTGTGTTCATGCAATGTCATTTTTGATTTAACACAAAAAAATTTCAAAGATACACCTTAAGTTCTTTAGAGAAAATTGTTACCTTTAAAGTTAATTGTCCTCTGGTGTATCCATCCATGTGCTGAGGCAAATAAAAATTTTAAGATGCATTTATAAAATTTCATTGTTGGCAAATCATTGAAAGTCTTTGTAACTGGGGCAAGAGAGATGACTCAGATGGTTCAGGGAACTGGCTGGTGTTCCAGAGTACTGAGGTTCAATTCCCAGGACCCATGTGACAGCTCACAACTGTCTATAATTCCAGTTCCAGGGGATTAAGCACCAATTTGGATGATGATGATATAAACAATATACATTTTAAGGAAAATATCTTTGAAACTCTAGAAGTTTTATATAGGATATTAAGGCAATAATCTTGTGTATCCAGTAACATACACACACACACTGGCTTTAAGTTGTGTCCTTTTAGACACACTTTCACACACACTGACTGTAAGTTTTCATACAAATAAATGAACACAAGCAACATACCTGTCCATCAATAATTTTAACAAAACTGTATGAGTCTTCATTTCATGATCTAGTATTGTCTCTGTCTGCCTGTCGGACAGATACCACCTTTTCCAATAGAAAAGGTGGAGGATTCATTCATTAACAGTTACTTCATTAAAAACTAATTAGAATTTTATTTTAAAATGTCACCATAAGATTATTACATTTTGAAATTAACATCTTCGAAGATAATGAGTTGGTACGTTTGTTTCTTTCCAATTAGTTCTCTGAAATGGAAATAGCCAGCAAAGTCCTTAGTTGGATTTAAACATAATAGCCCTGCTGGGGATGGGTCAGATGATACTACATAAGGTTGTCAGCATTTTCAATGGATGACCTTCTATTCACATATGGAATCTATAGATAAGTACATATGTAAATAGTATGTTCATATATCTAAGTATTTTTGAAGTGTGTACATTTCTATCAAGCTTTTGTAGTACAATCAACATGTTTAAACCACTAGGTAAATTTGTGGTAAATGTGTCTCAGTACAGTTTTTTTTCACTATTTAATTATTCATTTAATTGCTTAACACTTTTATTTTATTTTACTCATATAGGTGTTTTGCCTGCGTGTGTGCGTGCGCGCATGCGTGCGTGTGCGTGTGCGTGTGCGTGTGCGTGTGCGTGTGTGTGTGTGTACTACATACCATATATATGTTGGTGTTCTCAGAAGCCAGAAAAGGGCATTGGATCCCTTTAAACTGGAGTTAGAGATGCTTGTGAGCCTATATGTGGTTGTTGGGAATTAAACCTGGGTCCTCTGGAAGAGTAGTGCTGCGCTTCCCTGCTGAGCTGTCTCCCTAGCCCTTCATCAGATAACACGGGCGAGATTAAGTTCACACTGAAACAGCTTTATTATCCAAAGGGATATGAGTAGGATCAAGCCCTGCAGGGATGTTTATTGGTTCCTTCTGATATCTCTGAGCTTGCTCACTGCTACTCCATTTACAAGTGTCCATGTTATGCCCATGCATTTAGAAGGGGCTGCTCCAAATATGAGGGTATAGGTTTCAATGGTGCCCAGATAAAGGCAGTAAGCTCTCTATAATGCTTGAATCATGTACAACATTTGGCAAACATCTTTTGTAGTTAACTTTTAAATTATGTCTAGGGCAAGAGACTAAGTATTTATGCCCCTCCAGATACCCATGCTGGCATCCCAACCCCAGCAAGGTAGTGTGAGGGGATGAGGCCTTTGGCAGATAGCTATGTCATGATGGGGTCTCTGGAGGGCCTGTCCTTGCAATGCTGAACCTAGAGAGGTAACTCACAGTTTAGACTTTTAGAACATCTTTCCTCAAGCCACATCTGGTACCTTAATCTTTACTTTTGCCACCTTAAGAACATGGCAAGTAGATGCTGGCCATTAAGCCATACTGCTTGTGGTGATTTTGTCACAGTAGTTTAGACTGACTAAAATGTCAATATTTATTTTCATTATCCACTGACTACCCCATTGACAGTTTCTTAAGAACTGGAACTTTTTGCAGAGGCCCTTGTCTTAGTAATTTAAGAGTCAAAACATCAGCTCAACCATATTCCATACAAAGGAGCAAAATACACATATTGATCTCAGCAAATAAAAGGAAATCTTGAGATATAGACTGATAATTGATTGACTTACTGATCCTAGTTGTCAAGACCTCAACAAAATCTTACCATTTTCTGCTGAGTTGGCAGAACTGTATCTCGGAAGGTATGACACACTGTTGGCTGTGGGCCTTTTACTCTTCCAAATAACCACACAGCTGACAAGTGATGGCAACCTGGAGGTTGCCTATCTAGACCATCTGTCAGTGCAGGAGTACGTGATACAATGTCAAGCTAAGCATTAGTTGGACTGTGTGTACAAGTATCAGGGAGGCAGTAGGTGGGCCAATTGGCTTGATCAAATCTTTAAAGCATATACATGTCATAATATCCCAATGGATACCATAAATACAGATTGTTCTTACTTATTGTTTAAAAAGAAGTTGAGGCTGGAGGTGTATCTAAGTTAAGTAAGTGCTTATCTGGCATCCAATAAGGCCTGAGCTTGATCCCCAGCGATACAGGCCTATAATCCCAGCTCCTGTGAAGGTAGGAAGGAACTATAAGGTGAGTTTACTGGCAGCCTTGGAAAAGTGGCCCAACTCAAAATGGAGAATAAGGCCTGTACAGATGGCTCACTGGGTAAAGAACTTACCATGCAAGAGTGAGGAACTCAGTTTGAATCCCCAATTCCCACATAAAGCCAGAGGCTGGAGCCTGCTACTGCTGTGGGAAAATGAGAAGTAGGGACTCCCTGGAAGCCTGAGAGGTCAGCTAGCTTGGCTCATGGCTTGGAGGACAAGTGAGCCTATCTCAAATGGGAGATGAGAACTAACATTATCATGCACACTGTGGCATGTATGTGCCTGCATACATACTATACACCACTATACACACACATGCACGTGCGCGCACCGCGCGGCACACACACACACACACACACACACACACACACACACTGTTTCTGTTGAGGACAACTACTCAGCTGCAGATATCAGCAGCCCAGTAATCATTTTCTGTAATATCCCTAGGGCTAGTCCTTGGGTTCAAATTTTCCCTTGGGGTAAGCAGTATTATTCTATCTTATAACTGATTCATTTCTTCATTTTACTTCAAGTTTTCTCCTAAGTCAATAATGCAACTTTGAGCTATTCAAATGTCTAAATCAATTATATTTCTTCCCTTTGGTTTACTCTTTTATTCTGTTTCATAATAAGCTCTGTGTCTTTTGGGTACGGATGAGTATAGTAATTTTTTTTTCTTTTTGGAGATTTTTCTAAGTTCATAAGTAAGGAAACTGAATTTTACTATTTCCTTGGTAAGAGCAGGCTGTTTAGGCAATCCTCATGGACCAGAACAGTTTCTGTATAAAGAGGCTTCAGAGACACATTTTTACTCTTTGGAAAATTCCGGACCCCATCCTTGTTCTAAAATGGCAGCCAGCATTTTTGGTTTGTTTTAATCATCAACAAAATATCATTTTATTTTCCAATATGCATGGAAAATGATTCAGTGCAGATTTATTGTGGAAGCTGAGGATGATATGATGAAAGGGTCTGCTTACCGGCGGCGTTAGGTCATTCCTCCTGGGCTGGTGCTGACTGAGACCAGCATTGGAGCAGAGCTCAGAGAGAGGCCTGCTCAAGGGGTAGGGTGGAGTCAGAAGGCTTCTAAAGGATGCTCCTCACTCAGTTATGGATTTAAAACTGTGTAGTGTGTACCCACAACAGTTCTTAATGAGATGCACAGAATAAACGATTTTTCAGATTCTTCCCTCCGTCCCCCAGTCCTTGAACTGACTTTATGGTTTAATCCTGTTCAGGGGTCCAGTTCCATGCTTCCGAGTTTGGATGCAGGTGGTTGCACTCGGTGCTAACTGAGTCCTCAGCGCCTCTAGTCTCCAGACCTTCAGCTGCCAGGGCCTTTTTTAACTCTCTGGTCTTCCAGCTTCTCTTTGGTGTCTCTATGGCTGCATACCACAACCTTAGACCTTGGAGCACGGTCACAAAGTTTAAGGCCTTGTGCATTTTTTTTTCCCAAACACCAATTTTTATTTACTCAGTTCTCTCTCTGTATCTCTCTGTTATCTCTCTGTTTGTCTGTCTCTTTCTCTCTCTCTGTCTCTCTGTGTGTATGTGTGTGTGTGTGTGTGTGTGAGAGAGAGAGAGAGAGAGAGAGGAGAGAGAGAGAGAGAGAGAGAGAGAGCAGACAGACAGAGAGATTGAGACTCATGTAGCCCAGATTGTTCTTTAATTCACTATGTAACCAAGAATGATTTTGAACTTCTGTTCCTCCTCCACATAGGCATGTACCATGATGCCATCTGTGTGGTGCTAGGAATTTAAGCCAGGGGTTACACATGTTAAGAAAGCACTATGCAACTAAGTGACCTTCATTTACCCAAGGCCTTTGAGTTAGACACTCTCTTCTCTGAACCTTTTCCTGCCCTGCCAGGATCATGTACTCTCAAAGCACATCTTTGTGGAAAAGTCTGGTCAGTTCCTTGAACCATGGTTTATTAAAGTGTGGAATATTTAGAACTCCCCCCCCCCAAGCATTTGAACTTTAACCCCACACAAGGGGACTTGAATCAAAAGATTGATTCTGTAATTACCTTTAATGATTTACGAGATGACGAGAGGTGACTTTGAGAATGTGGCGGTAAGTCTCTGCTTACCTCTGAAAGTTATATCTATATATTAATAGATTAGTCCCTCCTCCAACTCTCTGATCACAAGAACTGTTTAAAGCATCAAGAAAATTCAGTTTTCTTTCTCTGCGATAGAAATACAAACACAATTGCTTGAGATATCTCAAGAGGAGATAAGGGGCATGAAAATCTTTATATAATTATCAAGTCACGTTCAGTAGAATAGCCAGTTCCCAAAGGTGTGCTAGAAGCCATAAAACTCCCAGGTCCTACCTTAGCAATTTCTGGATGGCTAAACTTGTCCGCACTAAAAAGAAGCAGAAATTCCTCACACAAAGATGAGCATCTTAATACCCATTCCTCTGGAGGACCCTGCCCAGCCCATCTGAACTTGAGTGACTCAGGATAATCAATTTACAATGAATGCTGGGGAATGTTCTAGATTCTCAGGACCTTGATTTTGGCTTTTCATTGAGTGTGTCTCTGAGGAACACTGGCAGCTCTACCATAGGTGCAGACCATCACTCAAGAGCCTCTAAGACGCAGACTGGCTGCTTCTGTAGGCTAGAGAGCCTTTCACATCAAGAAGCTATAGGGCTATCTAAGGAAGAAAGAAAAAAAAAAAACAGGGGACTGGTAAGTAAAAGGCCATGAGGCCACATAAAAATTATATAATTATTCCATATTTAATACTATTCTCAATAGTTTATAAAGCAAATTTGTCTTATTTTTAACTTATTTCATATGTACAAGTATTTTGTCTGTATGTATCTATGTGCCACACAAGCATGGAGTAGTCAAGAGAGCCAGACGAGGGCATCAGATCCCCCAGAACTGGGCTTACAGGCAGTCATAAGTTGATGTAGGTGCTGAGAACTACATCTGGGTCCTACCATTCTAAGCTCTGATCCATCCTCTCAGTTCTGAAGGTTTGTCTTTAAATATCCCAACAAATAAATTATCTTCAAAAACTACTCTTGAAATATTTGAAAGCCTTTTAATGTAAAAAAAGATTAAGCCTAAGTGTTTAGTTAATAATATCTTCTAATACATAGTGTGCTTTCAAAAAGTAATCAATATTATGTAAGTAAACTTTGATACTCATTTAAATCTTCAACATTATTATCACTGCATTATTTTATAATTCCTATTTCTTTAGGGTCATAAATTGTTAACGGATCACTTAACAACCACTTTGAAGGAGAAAAGTGAAGAAAATTGTTTTGTTTTAGTTTGTCATGGGGAGGGTAAATATTGAGCTTTGACATAGTTTAAGTCTTGGCCTTCACTGTGCCAAACTTCCTCCCGTTCAATGCTAATAAATGCTTGACTTTGGCTCGGGTCTCTGTCATTCAATATGGTCTACGGCCCGCATGCTATGGAGCATGCACTCGGGGTTATTTTATGATGTTTGCGTTGGACTCATACTTCTTGGGTGCATGCTTTTACAGATTCTTGCAAAAAGCTTGGGGAACCTCTTTCCAATTCCACGACCATTTATCACTAATCTAAAATGACAGCAGTGTTACCTACAGCCACGCAGACAGGAAGCTCATAGAATCGGGTCCATCCGCGCTCACTCGGGAGCTCTGTTAAGTGCTTACACAGAAGAAATCCAAAGCCTGCTGGGAACAGGGGCAAGAAGGTGCTTTGCTGCACAAACAGGGAAGTACAAGACTTCCTTTAATGAAAGAACAGGTGAAATGACAGTGATACTTTCGGCAAGTTTTGCTCACTGAGGACTTGCTGTCTTTTTAAATTACGGGTACTCATTCTCTAGACGCACGCCTACCTTTAGTGTTCATTCATCAACAGACTTCCTAGAAAGAAAGCCGTGTCATGGCTTTCCACTTGGGACAGTTCTAATCAGGCATAAAATATACTTTTTCTTGGCAAATCTTCAAAACAGTTTGAAAATACTGCAATCATGACATCATTAAGGTGTGTGGAGCCTTCCTTTTATGTGACTAAAACCACAGACGCCACTAAGCTAGGGTGAAATCCACACTCAAACATAGCCCATGGTTACTTGGGGGATTCCTCTCCTTCAGCCATAGAGGAAACAGACTTTCTACACTGTTTACATTCTCTCAGCCATTCACAAAAATATTTGGTGCAAGCCTGTATAAGTGATACTATATTTAAGTAATTTTATTTTCTGAATTAATTGAATTATCTCTTGACTATTGTGATTATTTTAAATATTATCTTACAAAGCCATTTACCTTTATACTCTTAAGATCTAACTAAAATATTTTAAAAATTATTTTTCTAAGTATAGAATGACAGCTCTTTACAAAGTTCATTACATCAACAAGCTTATGTGGAAAATATTAAATTGAATTGTAGAAAATGGCTTCCAAGTGTGGCAAAGTACACACTTATTAGAATAGCCAGGAAATTGGAAAAATGTTAATGAAAATAAGCAGACAAGAAAAAGAAAAATGTTTATGTCATAAGACAGTTGAAAACCTGTACAACTCATTCTACTCTTTATGGTGGTAAATCTTTAAATCAACAATTTATAAGCAACGGATTTAGATGCTTTTTTGTGGTTAACTATTAGCCTGACAAACAATTCACCTACATAAAAGGATTCCATGGAATTCTATTTCTCTTAAGGACCATGTGGCCTGCTATTATTTCTTATATTTTCTAAACTTTGGTCACATTAACCTTCTTTCAAAACTTCCTTCATGCTTCCAAATTTTCTTTCTGGCTCTTTTTTTCTGCGTGGAATGTTTTCTGTACTTCAGCTGACCCTGACTGCCTTGACCAGCTACCCTCTGATGACTTTCCAATATTCGTTAGTGTTTCATGGTTCCAGAGCCTCTGCTAATCCAACTAAGGAGGTAACCTCACTCTGGTTTAAATTTTCAAGCACCGTTGAAGTTTATTTCTATTTTCTTTTTGAACGATGGAAATTAAATTAGGGAGTCATTTATTTATTTAATTTTAGTTTTGTGATTATAATCTAATTAAAATTCTCTCTTTTCTACCTCTACACTCTCCCATCCACTTTTTCTTTCAAATTCATTGCCTCTTTTTTCTTCATTAATTGTTGTTGAATGCATATATTTATATGCATGTATCCCTGAATACAAGCAGTTCAGTCTGTGTAAAGTTATGTATGTTTTCAAGGCTGACCATTTGGTACTGGATAATGATTTGGTGTGCTTTTCCCTAAGGAAGATTATTTCTCCTAGTCTCCATAGTCTTTAGTTGCCTGTCATTCCTTGTGTAGGGTCCAGGCCTCATGGGATTTTCTTCTTCCAGTTTGCCATGTAGGGATCATTATTCAAGTAACACTATTCCACAGAAGAATAGAAAAATATAGAGACAGAAAAATGACAGGTAATATATAGTTGATAGATAGATGAAAGAAGGATGGATGGATAGATAGATAGATAGATAGATAGACAGACAGATAAACAGAGATAGATAGATAGATAGATAGATAGATAGATAGATAGATAGATAGATAGATAGATAGGCAAATATTTGGTAAAATCAATGGATGTCTCTATATCTCTATTGGTACATACACTGTGAATGTCTTATACAGAACTGTTACTCAATAATCATTTTGAATAAATAAAATACTTTCTGGTAATGGTGAAACACTTCATATGAGATCAAATTCCTAAAGAAAACAATTACAAGTACTAGACAGAAGTTGTTTACACACACACCTATACAACTTCAATCAAATGAGAAGATGAAGCTGGGTCATGGTGAGCTTGCTGGCACAGGAGCATAGAACTTGTCTGACTCCCATGCCTACAGCTTTCCTCTTGTGGGAACGAGGAGTCTCCGCAGTGAAGGCCATGTCCTTGAGAGAAGCCCAAACTCAAACTCATCCTGCCATAAGGAACTAGAGAAAACGTTTCTTGGTTTTCACAGCAGTTGGAAAGTAAAGAGGAAATCCCAGGAGGGAGCAACAGAAGCTGAGCCCACATTCCTGGCTGGCCGTGACCCCCACACAGGACAGGCTGGAAGCAGCACCAGCTGTAGCTGAAGATGGAGACATAGTTTAATTTTTACCATTGCTAAGGAGTGCAATTTGGAGTTCAAAATCATTCAAGTTAACTGCCTGCAAAAACAGAACTCAGCACTGTTTTGCCTTGGGATTTATACTCCCCAAATAAAGAAATCTGTGAAGAATCAGAAGCTGTGCTGGTGCACAGGAGACTGTGGGCATTGTGAGCAGAGACGAGGCCATTTCCTTTGCCAGAGAGAAGGAAGTCACATGTGAGTGCCCAGTATTTGTACAAGTTGTCACAGTCTAAGAAACAGTGAGGCTGGTGATGACTGCTATATGAAAGGGGTTGGGGGAGGAGCAGAAAGTGGTTTACGAAGGTCCTGGCGGTGAACAGGGGACACATGTGTGGCCATCTGTCTTGTTTCCCTTGGAACTGTGTTTTAAGCTCTCTCAGAGGCATTCCCAAGCACAGAAGCTCTTAAAAGCAGGATCCAGTTTGTATAATGGCCATTTTGGCTATTCTATATGGGGAACACATTTCTAAAAGGCAAATGTGGGTAATGAAAGATATTTCTTGCTATTTTCCAACTCAAAAGTGAAGTAAGTGTTCAGTAAGACATGGCAGGATATGGAGGAAGACACCCAGGGATCTGTCCTAAGATATGTAAGTGTTAATGACCAAGAGTTATTGACTAGAGGTGGCTTGAACGTGGAAAACCCACAATTTAAATACCTAGCGTATTGTTATTGGTAATGTCACTTGAACACATTGGCCTGGAGGTCCGTTGATGGCTTTATAACATGCACTTGAAAGCCATCTACTTACAAACAATATTTGGAATCCTGAAAATGGGGGAGAGAGAGAGAGGGGGGGGGGGAGGGAGGGAGGGGAGGGAGGGAGGGAGGGAGGGAGGGAGGGAGGGAGGAAGGAGGGAGGGACGGAGAAGGTGAAAGGAACTTGGTGCCCTACCCTGGAAGTATCAGTGTTAAGACAGGGAGAAGGGAAAACTCACACTGGAAATTAAGAACTGGAAGCTTTAAGGGAGGGAGGAAGAAAGCTGACAGAGAATGTTGTCACAAAAGCAAGGGAGACAACCAGTTTTTGAAGAAAGAAGGAATGGTAGTCAAGAAGAAGACTGAATTGATCCACATGTGAGCTACATTCTTTTATCAAACTTACTTGTAAACAGAGTCTAAAAACAAGCCCCACATGTCCTTGGAGCATGGAGTGATATTTTGATGCACATGTAGATTGTGAAAACTCTATATCAGACTAAGAATATATTTTTTTTCTCAAGCCATATCAGTTCTTTATAGTAAAAGCATTCAGAATTCTGTCACCCGGCTTTATGTAGTATACAGTCTATTACTGTCATCTGTGGTCACTGCTATGTATACCACAACTTCTTGCTCCCTAACCAATCAGAACTTCGATCTTGTAGCAAAATACATTAAAGAAATGGAATGCCATTCACTAGCACAGGTTGGAGGAGCCTAAACAATAAACCTTATTACTATCTCCCCCTCCATCTCCCTCTCTTTCTCCCTCTCTCTCTCCCTCTCCCTCTTTTCCCTTTTCTTCTCCCTCTTCTTCCTCTCTTTTTTTCTCCCTCTCCCCATCCCCCTCCTCTCCTTCTCTCTCCAGGATAATGTATGGATGTCAAAGTATAACTTGCCAGGGTCTGTCTCCTTCCATCTTATAGACTCCAGTTATGAAATTTGGGTCATCAAGGATAGCAGGCTTGGTGCTTCCTACTTTTGCCTCTCCAGTCATTTCACTGGCTTATATTGAGCATATTAGAAGCTGATTAACATTGCAGAAAATGGAGTAAAGAGACTGTAAGAAGCAGAGGACCAGGATATCTGCTGCAGAATTATGTCTTCTAGATATGACAGGGAAGCTATACCCATGGAATCTTAATAATATGGTCATCAGTCACCTAAACTTGATCCACACAATGACAATATCAGTTTACATGCCAATACACATAAGGGAAATCTCACAAGGCCCCACTCATAGATGAAGAGCTGCTGTCAAGTAATAACTACAGACAGTAAGAGATAAGTTCCCTAATTGGTTATCCAATATCAGGCGGTCAGCCCTAAAGTTTTAGCATATGGGCATTGCTAAACAGACCCTATGGATTATAATTCTTTATTTATATGTATGAATACATGTAACAATAATAACTTTAAAAGAGAGAGATGGGATGATTGACCCAGTCTCTAAATATTGAGCTGGATCTAAAGAGAAATAGCAAACAGTGGATGCCCCTTAAATGTTGGGTGCCAGCCAGTTGGGGTTTCTCATACTGTGACTGTACACCACTCCCCACCATACTTCCATACTCCTATTTACATAAAACATTTAAATTGCAGATGTAGTGTGTCAGACCAGAATACTAAAGAAGCTCATCGAAGATGTCTAAGACAACATCAGCAGAACCTCATCTGGCTCGCCTTGATGAGCAATGCAGATGATCAAGATTTCTGAGATCTTTCCCAATTCCTTCAAGATAAATATTTGTAGAACATAATCATAGTGCTTAAAATCCCAGGCTGCAGATTTGGATGCTGGTAGCCAGCGCCCTTAGCAGTACTACTCAGGGTAATTAAGATGAATACATACTTCAGAGATGATTGATAATGATAGCTCTGAAATCAAGCCCAAGAGCCTTGAAGACTACATTTCAAAATGTAAACATGCAAATGCACCCAAACATTCACAGGGAGGAGTTTGAAGTAGCAACGTAGGCACGGATAGCCCCAAAATAAAGAGCTGGTTATGAAAGCTATCTCTCCCAGCTTTCAAACATCATAATATTTAGTAAATTGCAATTTATGAATCAAGTAACATTTAACTTGAGCAATACTTTGGAGTTTGAGCATTGCAGGTGTTCGTTGAGCATTAACACTCAGATCTACCTACCACCCAGGGTATAGTGTCATGAGATAGCTAATGCCTCAACTTTCTGGTCTTGGAATGGACATAAGAATAACACCAGATTCCTGACAATTAAACAAACAAGCAAACAAACAAACAGACACCCTACTCAGACTAGCAACGTGTTCTCCAAGCCCATTCAGCCTACCTAAATTCTGGACCTATCATCCGCAACATTTTCTCTCCAGGGGAGCCTAGTGTTTTCCTGCCATCAAAAAAATGTTTGGATGGACTGGTGTCTTTCTACCAGTGGTGTATGATTGAAGTGGCTCATGTGCTCCTATCAGTAAGCTTATGGCTGAAGTTCTGTGTGTCTTTTCCAGGCTTGCCCATAGGCTTGTCAGAATACATTTTGTCATTTGAGATAGATTAGCAAAGACCTGACATTCCTAAGGAATGTTACCAGGAGGAAGGTGTTGCCATTTGAAGTCAAAACTAATGTGAATCAATATAGACCATTGTTGTTATGAAGCACTGAGCATCAGTGTATGTTCTAACAGCAATACATCTCACTTCCCAGGGTAATAGTGCAACACTTAGGACAGTGGTACTCAGCACACAGAACTCTATAATTGCTAGTGCTTAATGCCAAAAACCAGATAATTTGACTATGATCCCAGTTACTCAAAATATGTTAATTTCCCAAAGTATAAATTGATCTTAAGTAATTCTAGATTATTGTATCCTAGGCTAATACTCAATATCAGTAGCAATTATACCTTTAGAAGATAGCTCATTAGGTAACACACTTTCCCCACAACCTAGGTCTCCCAGAGTATGGGTGCTCAGATCACAGATAAAGCCAAAATGGTAGAACATCTGTAATCGCAGTGAGAAGGCAGGCAGAAGCCCGAGATACCCTGGTGCATACAATGTTCAGCACAAAATACACAAAGTACCTTGTCTTAAACCAAGTAGAGGCAAAGGTAACATCGAAGATCTTCCTCTGACTTTCACACATGTGCTATGCACATGAGCATGTGTACACAGACATATACACAGGCACACATCACCTGCACACGGAGTTGATTTTAAAGAGGAGACTCTCTTCTTCATCAAGGAAAGTAAAAATGCTGAATTGTTAGACAAGTTTGATTTGGACCATAGAAGTCCACACTCTGTGTCCCATTACTACTATGGGATGGTCATCAATCCAGAAGCACTTTGAATGTTCCCATAGAATAATTCTGTAGGTTGTGTGCTCTACAGATTGAAGCAATGTGGTTTCCCTATGTCTTGCTAAGTTCATATGTTTAGGAGTAAAGTTTACATGAACTTTATCAAAATAACAAGTGTGGGCTTATTTAACTTTTTGAAGAATGCATGGGTGGTAGTTATTTTAAAAAATAAAAATCTTTACTCAAGTTGGGGCATCTTTCAAAGTATCATGTAATCTTTAAATAAACATCTTGGTCACGAGCATCCAGCCGGCTACATGAATAGCTGTATTCTTTCCATCCGTAGAAGCCATCTATATTACAATGCTTTCATTGTTAGGGAAGAAAGTTATACAAAATGAATTGCCTCAAAATATTTGATTTGCTTTAGAAACTCAAACTAATGTTTTTCTGCAGAAGTTGCACATGTATTTAACATATTCACTGAACCTTATTATAGGCAAAAAGGGGAACAGAGTCGACTGTGGCTTTTTCTTAATCACCAACTGACTACAGTGCTTGCTAACACTGTACAAAAGCTGAGAGAAAACCACACGAGCTTACCATGATCTTAATATTCAGATAGCCATGTCCCTTTGTCAATTCCCAACACGGAGTAAAGAAAAGTTATCCAGCACTCATGGATTTTCATTCTTGCTTATATGCACTTACTGTTGTGGATAGCCTCAGCCTTGTATTTTGATCCTAGTTCCCAGTGGATAGCCCCAGCCTTGTATTTTGATCCTAGTTTCACTTTCCTGGGAGGGGCTGCAGAGGATGATTGAATCTGTACACAGGTGACGTCTTGTGAACCTTCTGTCCAATTAAAACTTGTAAAATAAAGGCTAGAGCCAGTGGTTGGGCAGTAGAAGGGGAGGCGGAGAAAAAGGCTTAGGGGAGGAGAGAGTGAGAGGAATTTGATATAAAAGGTGGGAGCAGAAGCAGAAGGAAGTCGACGGAGGAAGGAGTAGGAAGTCGATGACTGAGGAGCCGGAGCTGGGAGGACAAGCACATGGCCTGGATAAACCACAAGTTATAAGGGATCTCATAGACAAGGATTAGAGTAGTGTAGTGGTAAATCTGTCCAATCTAGGCGTGCAATTTATGCCATAATTATTGAGTTGTGTTTTCCTTGACTGGTCTTATTTGGGTCGGAGATTTACAGCAACAACCTACATTAGCTGGTGGCATTTGAGTGAGTCTTCTGTGCTTTCCTCATGAAAGGGAGATGGCCTGGTATCATAGGTATAGCCATTCCTAGCCAAAAGCATTCTGTGCACACAGAGAACTACACCTATTAGGAACCTAGTTTAGTCTATCTGCAGGCAATGGCTCTTTACCACATTTCATTCTTCATTATTTTTAAGGCTAATTATAAAGCAAATGAGAAAAGCAAAACACTTTTATTTCTTTATGTCCTTTTTAAAGGAGGTTGCTAATGATGTCTTGTGATATGTGTTTTATTGTAACAGCTCTAGGAGACAAAGCACACAACCCAAATGCACAGAAGCCTCATGTGCGATGTGAAATGTGTTAGGCTGTCAGATCTATCCCTGCTTCTTCACTTACTAAACAAAGAAGGGAGGGACTGGGCATGAAATCCAACATCAGTTGTGGATGGGCATACATGAACAAACATGTGAGAAGACACATACGTGCATGTACACCTGTAAGCAAGCACACACTCATACCACCACATACATATGCAATAAAAGGAAAAAAAACTTCTGCAACTTGGCAACTTCTCATAATTTAAGGAAACCTGTAAGCACCTTGGTAAAGATTTGCCCAGTAGAGCAGCCCTACAGGAAGTGATGTTGCTCAAATGAAGCAACTGTGGCTTTAGGTGGCATTGGCTTTATAAAAGAAAACACAAGTGTATAATGGTTTTGAAAAAATGTTTTTTTTGATGTTTTTGTTTTTGTTTGATTTGTGAAGGAAAGTTAGAAGATGGGCAGGTAAAGTAGAGACAGACTTTCTTAGATGATAGCTTCTTATTCCCAGAAGGCATTGTGAAGAGAAGTAGCAGGAAGGCATGAGGATGAGTTTTTAAACAGGAGCAACAAGGGAGAGAGAAGTCAGATTCCCTATGAAGCACCCAAATTCATGTCTGCTTGCTGTACTTCCAGGCTTTGGCTTACTACACTTCCTCTCTCCATGGCTTTGTCTTCTGGTCTTCCGTGGCTTTCAACTCTTTGTTCCTGCCAGGGAATGGGTTGGGCCATCCTTGAGATAAGATAAATACCAGCACCCCTGTTACATTTGGTGATAGATAGGCAGACAGAGAGAGGGGGGAAGGGAGAGAGAGAGAGAGAGAGAGAGAGAGAAGAGAGAGAGAGAGAGAGACCACATTGAAAATTGAGATTCTAATATTAATGCTCAATGTTGGAAAACACATAAAATTAAAATTCTATGTAGCAATGTATGTCATGTCATGTCACTATCCTGAAGATGTACATGCCTTGTGCATGATCAGAGCTAACATATACCTGATAATCATTCTCTATGAAGTTTGTATGTCTCTTGGATCCTAATCCAAAGAGAGACATGCTGTGTTTTTCTATGACAAATAAAACATGAGACTAAGAGCAAAAACAATTCTTCAAGTGGAATTTCATTAAATCGAAATCAAGGTTTTCTTTCAAACTAAAGAAAATTAAATAGTTTAAGACATTTGACCCTTGACGCTTACCATCTGCAACTTGTCAGCATGAGTTTACATTTCATAAATTTCTGTTTTACGGCACTTGACAGTGCTTTTAGAGGTCTTATAGTGCATTTCACTTTGAGAATCCAAAGAACATACGATCACACACATATGTACAACTTTACTGGAGTGAAGTCAGACACATGCATGCATATGCAAATAATTCAGTTCTGGCAATGGAATTGGCAATCCTAATTTTATCAGTAAAGTATTCTTCTGAATTGAAAGTTTCAGAAGAAAGATATCCTTTGATTTCTGTTAGTGATGCAGTGTATGAAACAGGGTTTGAACTATGTGGGATCTCATGTCAGGAATCTTAGTACTTTGGAGACTGAGGTAGTAAGATTGCGAGTCTAAAGCCAGCCTGGGGTACATAATGACACTCTGACTTAAAACAAGCAAACTATTTTTAAAAACCTATCCTTGGCATATAATAAAATTTGTCTTAAAATAATTATGAGTACCCCTGCAGACATGACTCTCTTTAAAGCACTTTATTAGCACATATTATCTAAACACACTTATGGGTTTCATTCCACATTTTCATACATGTGTGTAATGTATTTATCATTTCCCCTACCACTTCTCTCCTCCACTCTCATTGATCACCCCCATCTTCCCAAACTACCTCCGCTAATTCTCTGTCTGTGTGTTACCTCATGACTTTGACCAGGGATCTTATGTTTCCCTTGTTTCGCTATATAAGACTTATTTTTTTCCTTTTTCCCTGAATGTGCTGGAGCACCATGTGCTGCAGAAACCCTGAATGACATTATCCACAGCAAGCATCTCCCTCAGATGCAGCACTGTCTACACTCGAATCACACTCCTGTCAAAAGCTCTGACAGCTATTTTCAGTTAGAGTGTTTCTTACACTGTGCTAGCTCTTCCCAAATTTCTTTAAGAAAAATGGGAAATCAATGACCACAGCTACCAAAATGTCACAGACCAAGCTGTGAACGCATAGGGAATGTAAATCAAACTGCTTCACCTTAGAACTGAGGTATTCGTTAGTGTTAGATTTGATTTATTTGGATAGTATCAGTGCAATCTTTAACAGAAGTCACCAAACAAAATTTGAAGTGTCACATGGCAAAGATTAGAGGGACACATGGATTTAATTCAAATACCAGGTCTTGACTCAGATTCTGATCTGAGATTGAGCCTCTCAATCAGATGTATTTTCCTTGTAAATACTTGCCTAAGATTCTACCACAATTATAAGGATATGGTTATGCATAGTTCAAATTTAACGAACTGAGATACATATTTGGTATTAAACATTCATAAAAGGGAAATGGCATTACACAACCAGGCTTAAAATATATGAACCCAATAATTGTAAATTTTCCTCTCTTCTATGCTAAAATAAGTAGGAATATTTAGGACAAAATAGTAAATAGGGTGATAATCACATGAAATCTTCTTAAATAGTATATATATTTTTTATTCTATATTAGTGTGAACCAGATTCTCTTTAACTTTGGAATAAGAATTCAGAAACCATTCTGATCTTGGCATTAGTGAGTGAAATATGCAGAAAGAGGGCAGAATTTGACCTATTAGTCAAAACTAAATACTAAGTTAAATGTTAGTTTAAACCCAAATAAACAGTTCAATTGATTTTTTTAAATGACACATGCACTGTGAATGGAGCCTCCAGCCTGTACCTTCTCTGTGAGGCAGAGAAGGTCTCTTCATTCTGACATCTGAAATGGCATGGAAGGATGAGGTCCTGAGAGAGAAGAAGGACATTTCAGTGGGAGAAATGATAAATGAGAATTCACAATGGAAGGACTGTCATTCCACCTGACATATAGCCATGAATGCACTCACATTGCTAGAGATGGCATCATAAACAGGCTACATCAGCAGACACAGGGACAGAAGGAGGTCCAACTGAAGTAAGAGGCCTATGCTCTTACATCAAGGTGCCTATGCTGAGGTGGTGCAAGTTAATTGTCCTTATTAAGTTAGATGACTCTGATCGAGAGATGTCAGAGTTAGGCCAATGTCGCTATTCTGAGTGGTGCTTACCTCTCCTCCCTTCCCAGCTCATCCAAAATCTCAGGACAGGATGGAGCAGAACTCCCTCCCCTTGGCTTGTTGCAGGTATCAGCAAAGTCTCACCTCCTGGAACTCAACTTTTATAAAACATGATGACTTTTCTTGATGAACCATTTAAATTATGTCATTGAGGTTTAATACTTTCATGTTAGAGGATAACAGCTTACAAATACAAAAAAAAAATCCCTAGTGTCTTTTTAGTGAAGTAATTTGTTCGAGTTTCTGATGTCACTCATTGGCTTGCTGCTCAAGTATGAGGACCTGTGTCCATGCAGGTACCATGGCTGGAATGACAACTTCCCCATGTTGAATTCCCTTCTGTCATTTCTTCTGCTGGAACTTCCTACTCTCTCAACTGCTCATCTGTCCACTCTATTTCACATGTCAGCATCAAAGGAGCTTCTCTGCCTCTCAGAGAAAGTGCATATTGGCTGCCCCCACCTCAGTTTGCTGCTCAAGTGTAAGGACCTGTGTTCAAATCCCTACCAACCACATAGCTGGGATAAGGTTGAAAATTCCTTATACCACAAAGAAGGACCCGAAGCTGGAAGAAGCAGGTCTTTATTTCCCATGAACCACAAAATAATGAGTGGCAAAATTTTTAGAGTGAAATATGTATAGTGTATGAAAGGATATGTTTTCATTTTGCAGGGAACTATTAATAAATATGTCAAAGAAAACCAACAGCATGTACACAATAGAAATTACAATGTTTTTCACATACTTTGAAATAAACTATGAAACCCCAGCAGACACTACCCAGACAAACGAGCACAAATATAATAGTCACAATTATGAAATTTATACCAGTGGGAACCATCATGCATCCTGTGGTGCCATCGACTGGACCAGGTATTCTGTGATGACTGCCCATCCACGGCAACCCTCACACTCTCTTTGGGAGCATTTAGCAAAGGGGAGGTCTTCAGTGAGGATATGTGAAGGAAATGTGGGTAATGCCTATCCTCTGGATATGTGACCTCAGACTCATGTGTGACTTCTAACTGCTGAGGTGGTGTGTAACATAAAGGAGTGAGGAAGATGTAGGCAGATGGATGCATACTGGGATGTATGCACAAGCTCTCGAACACATTGAGAAATAGAGCCTAGCAGAGTGGAACAAAGTTGTACACCCAGCTATGAGGAAGCAGAGAAGCTTCCCTGGAGGTCTGAGTTGTTAAGTCTCTGGCTCCTGAGAGACCCTGTCAAAATGTCAAGGTGGGTAGCAACTTGGGGAGACACCTGAGGTTGACCTCTGGCCTCTATAGTGCACACACACACACACAGACATACACACACATATATACATATATACAATGCAACCTCATAATCCTGAACATATATACATCATTTGTATACAAACACACACACACATGTTGTATTTTTTCATTTCCTTTTTTCCTTAAGATTGATTTGAAGAATTAATCACTATTGATCATTATACAAATTAAACTTATAAATGGTTAAATGAACTACTAACTTTAAAGTGTCCCCCAAATAAAACTAAATCGATAACTTGTACTCAGTAGACATAGAGTTCACATATTTTCATGTCTGTGGTACTTCATGCTTTCTACAGACCTTCTTCTAAACACATCTAGACAATCCAGTGCTGAAGCAGTCTCCATCCAAATGTTCAGTTTTCCAAGACTTTCTCCCTTGCATCCCCAGTCTCCATCAGACAACCAGGAAGAGCGACAGGATCATGAACAACCTTCAGCACTGTTCCTCAATACAGTCCTGATACCAGAGGATTCCTTGTCTGGGAGGTGGGAGCTGGAAAATGCAGAAGCTCCCGATCCCCATGCCATTGGATGGGCTTTAGTTTGTTTCAAGAAGGCTTCTTTTTAACTCCACAGTTAAGATCATTTCCCTATATTATTTACCCTGACTGTGTTTTTTAAATTGTCAAATTATTTTATGCAATTAAATAGTGGGAAAGTACACTATTTGGAAAAAAGGAGCAGACAGAACTCACCACAGTGCTATGATAGTGTGCAATGCTTCTTATCTCTGACTGTGACATTATCCAGAAATAGGAAGGACCATGCACACTGCCAACTCTTTAGATGCCATGCCCTGGTGCAGAGGAAATGTGTTTTCCATACAAAGCCACTACATTCAGACATGTCCAGCCCTGTTCCCAGATATCTGTCTCCAGTCCTCTATTTGGCTTTATGTTGAAACAATATTTACTTAAAGACTCACAAATAACAGTTTCCAGTATCCAGTTACTGCTTCTGATTCTAGGAAATGTCTACAATGAAAGACATGGAGCCAACTACAAGCTTAAAAAGTAACCTTTGAAAGCTCAGGCCTAAGACCTGATAGGTTTTCTATCAAACTATTCAATAGGAAACTATGCAAAGATTAGTGAGAAGATCACCCGTTGTGTGCAAAGAAAGTGAGCAGGATGTAAGCCACACACGAAAAAATCAATACCAGTGAGCAGTGCATCCATGCACATATATGTTCACATGGCTCTGGCTTGGATGAAAAAAAACCCACCCAAGTTTGTGTGCTTGAACACTGGGTCCCTAACTGGTGGTGCAGTTTCAGAACTTTGTAGAGCCTTCAGGAGATTGACCTGCATGGAGTTTTACAGTCTGGCTCACTTCCTGTCTGCTCTCTGCTTCCTGACTGAAGATGCCATGTGACCACCACTACCATGGAAGACTGTATCTATCCCTTGAGCTGTAATAACTCTTCCTTTCATAAGCTCTTTCTTGTCAAATGTTTGATCACAGCAATGAGAAAAGTAAACAATGCACAAACATATGTGTATACAGACATAAATACCATGAATAAATACTGGGTCCCTAGGAATGTATAAAAAATAAACTGCCAACCTGGCTTTGGATGCCCCGAGAATGGAAAATAAATTTGACTAAAATCTCTCTGCTTGAAAACCAGTCAGAGAAAAATGTCAGGAGTTCAAGGCCAGGAACTGGACATGGACTTGAGAAAATAAAGGAAACTGTGCAAAGTCACTTGTAAACAGGAGTTTACCTCAGAGCCTGGAGTGCCTAGAGGTGCACATTGCTAACAACTCCAAATTACAGCAAAGGAAGAAAAGGCAAATGCAGAATGATAAAAATATAAAGTCAGACATCTAGTAAGTCACCCTTATTAAAAGGTAGGCTGAGCAGATAACAAACTGCTAAATTCATTGTGTATATAAATAACACAAATCTTGAACCACCCTAGCTGACACGGCAGAATGCTCAAGTGAATATAGAGTATGCCACAATTGAATATATGCTATCATACTTCAAAGATCATAAAAAATCACACTGAGATCACACAGGACACATTGCCTAACCGCTATGGAATTCATTCAGAAAATGAAATAAAAAGATAACCATAAATCCCCAGATACTTGAAACAACCTTGAATCTGAATTCACTGAGGGGGACACACTGGCTGGACAGAGAGACTCATGGATTCTTCTGTCTCCTCTGCGCCAGACTGGTACTACAGGTATAAACAGCCAAACCCACCTTTACGTGACTGCTGGGTATTGGACATTGAAACACAATATACTGAGCATATGTCAGGCTCAAGATTTCACTGGAAGCATTTACTCTCTGAACTGCTTCCCAGCCCCTCCTATATCTGTTTTATAAATGTCATTTCATCTCTGAGTACTTGGTATTTTTAATCTATTGATTCATTGTTTCAAATTTATCCAGCTATTACTTGGGAAGATGCTTTCTATGGTTTACATTCTTGTAAATTTGTTTTCTTTCATGCCTATAACATAGTGCATCTTGTTGAATGTTATGTGCAAATTTAATAATTACATTTTTATTTTGTTTCTGTCAGGCGTGGCATTCTGTTTTAGATGATCAGCTACTTGATTGTACTATTCAAGCCCTGTGTGGCTAATGTCTTCCATACCCTTGTTTCTGTCAGTCATCAAGGGTAAGATACAGACTCTTCAATTGTAACTTCAAGTTTGTCCCATGTTTTCCAGTTCTATCTTTTCATTTCAAAGTATTTTTGGTCTTTGTTGTTAGGTGTTGTCTATCTTAGAACTGTAACCCCTTTCCTTATATAATGACCATATTTAACATTCACAAGAGACCCTTTCCATTCTTTGTGGTTGTATTTGACATGATGTCTTAGTATGTGTAGGGTTAGATAACAAAATAATACACAGTAGGCATCCTACATACAACAGTTCATTTCCAAAGAGTGTGAAGGTGTAAGCATGATTCTACCCCAAGTCTCCTGCTGCCTTTAAAAGGCTACCTCCTCCCTTTGTGCCTGCATGGCCTCTTCTAAAATGAGGACAGAAAGCAGAGCAAACCATTCTCTTTTTCCTCTTTAAAGAGCACCAATCCTATAGGAATGGAACACCAGTCTTACCACCTCAGTGGGGCTTGTCTCCTAAAAGCCTGTCTCCAAGCACAGTTACCCTGGGAACTATAGCTTGAGATCAGCAATCTCAGGAGACACAGTTCAGTTTACAACATGCATGTAGACCTTTTGCCTTTCCTTCTAATGCTTTTTCTTCTCTTTATATTGAAAAGAACTTCATGTAAATGGCAAAGACATTTGACTTGCTTTTATTTGAATCCAATATAACAACTCCTGTGCATGAATTGGTTATTTTAATATCATTGACAGTTAATATCATTATTTCTATTCCCATTACATATCAGAATTATTATGGTTGTTTAAATATACCCTGATCATTATTTTTAATTTTGATTTTTCTTTCTTCATATCTGCTTTATGTTTAGATTAATTGAGCATCATTTATGAGTCTTTTACCTCTATGGACTGACTTTTCATTGTTTAGAAGATAATGTAGTAGATGTCTTAAGGTTGCAACACATATAACTAGAGTCTCTCTTTCAGTATTACTTATACTGCTTCAAATGTAATAAATAATGAGATCTAAACACGGTTAAGAATGTTTCATACAGTGGTTCCGAGTGGCAAGTGACAAACATTGTCAGGATCAATAGGCTGGAAAAGTCATTTTTCCTCTTCCTAAACATAATTTCCTTTCATAAATTTCTGAGATGATCCTAAAGGTATTTTCTTTTAAATTTTCAGATTTTATACAAACTATTTTGTCTTCTGGCTTCTATTATTTAGAAGATGGAATGTTGAGAATGTTGATAGAAGTTGTATAATTGTGCTGACACATGAATATTCAGTTTATGATGTAAGATTCCTGGCTTATGAGTTGGTAGAACAAAAAAAGAGAGATTTTTATCTCATCCTATATGAAATGTTACATTCCAAAAAAAAATCAGAGATAGAATAATAAAACGTGAATATCTAAAGGCCACCAAAATGACTGACTGACATATGCTGTAGATCTATTAAGGCTCCGTGTCAGGAAAAGGACATGGCAGACACAGTTAATAAAGCAGTTTATTGTTATTAGAAGATGTTCACAGTGACTAACATCAACAAAGGTCGGGTGCTCATAATTAACAAAGAACCCCTAGCAGTCCCTATAAAAGAATGGAGATATAAGAAAGTAAAAACAGACAAAAGCATCAGTGAACAAAGACATAAACCCATGATCACAGCAGAGAGAACCCAGAGGATGCTCTGTGTGACAGAGACATCTGAGCTGCAGCGATTAGAATAGTGTTGTTAGGAAATGGGACAATGTTTCCTTGGAAATGTGGGAGGACTTACATAATGGAGCTGGGAGTTTGAATTGGCCCAGTTGATCATAAGAGCACACATCAACAGACATACAGCTAAAGCTCTCACCTAAAGATTGCCAACATAAGGCTCTCAGGAAATTTGTTATCAGGACCTGTGTTTTCCAAGAAAGGCCTAGATTTTGTAAACATAGCAAAAGAGTAAATAATTAGAATATTTGAACACACATTATTTCCTGCTTTCAATAGCTCCTGACAGAAAGTCTTCATCAATAAACTGTTTATAACCAACTTATAAAAATAGATTGCTGTGATGTTGAGAGAAAACTATTTTGTCATATTCTGTTTTGCCAGGGTGTGTGTGTGTGTGTGTGTGTGTTTTGTGCGGTTATGTGTGTCTGTAATTAGAAATATAAAGCCAGGGAATACCATTACACTTTTTTCTACTCTAGATTATGGAATAAGGTTCAAAAAATAATAAATTTTTAAATATCAAAAAAATCTGAAATTGACCAAACAATATTACAGTAGTAGAATATTTTAACAATGAAAATGCTAAATAACACAAATAATACACTACTTGTGTTTTTTTTTTTTTTTCCAATGTGTTCTGTTCCTAGGACGATTGTACCAACAGAGCACAAAGACAAAAGAAATCCAGTGATCTAACTTGAGGTGTATGTGTATGGCTAAATGAGATTATTTGGTGGTCTGGTTAATCTTGAGTCATCATGAGGCCTCAGAGAGAATGAGGCAATGTATTCTGCCCTCACTAGCTCAGCTTCTTTTGTTTTTTTTCCAGAGAAGGAAGGTTTATGTTGTGGGAGAGGCGGAAGGTCTTAGCTCATAACCACAAAGATCCAGGATAACACAGAGCCCAGCCTGTCCCAAAAGGGAGTGAGAAATCCTGTCTGTGCAGGCCACTGCCAGCATTGAAGAGGACTGGGGTCCCGGAGTTGGGGTAGCCTTCACTGCAGCCTGGGAGTTGTTATTCTGACAAGGTGACACATGATGTCCCTGGTATCTGAATAATGTCTCCACTGTGGATAGGCATTCCAGGCTCAGATGACAGGCTCTCACCCGTCATGTTGCCTTTCTTCAAGTGTCTTTCAGAGTGTAGAAGCTGTAGCCAGCAGCCTTGCCACCCTCCCAGCCTTCCCCATACCTTTATTACTAATGAAAGGAATGTGAAACGTTTACCCATCTGGGAACTGTGATTTAAAGGGAAACACTGGGCTGTACACATATTTGATCAAAAACATTTGGATTTGTACAAAAGCAGCTAGGTCAGAATAAGAAATGAGCAACTGCACAGGGGCTCCAGAGCAGAGGGACCTGGTTGTAAAGGCTGTGGCTCAGTAACTGTTATAGGGAGCACGGCGGGGCTCCTCCCCCAGCCCTCTTTCTCTATGCACATTGAACTCACTAATTAGGACAGCATGGGATTTCCACACTTGATTTCCCCAGATTTTTTTTACAGCTCTTCTTTTATTATACCTATATCTTTTTAATCTAAAAGACAATTCGTTTTTTAAAATTAGTTCATTGTCCAAGTATTTTGTCAACTGTTTTCCTAAGGGTATATGTTTTTACTAAAATAAATTTAGGAAAATACACATTGTGGGTCATAACTCACTTTTCTCTGTCAAGAAAGTCACCGAAAATATAAAATAATTACCTCAACATGGAAAATAGCAGAGACATTCAGTGACTCCTTTGCTTCTGTGAACAGCTGTGAACAGTGGACTGTGACAAATTGAGACCTATATGTAAGCCCTGGCATTATCTTATAATACCATGTATGGCAGAAAGAAGCAAGAAAAACAAAATGATATAATTCAGTGAATTAATTCACAAGCTAGCCTAACACTATATGAGTCTCTTGTCTTCCATAGTCAGCATTAGAATATGTGGTAAGATAGATCCAGGAGCTATGAAACAAAAGTCTAAGTGGAATGTCAGCCATTGATATCAGTATGCACAGCAAGATAGAATATTCTAACTGGGAAGGTCCTGCAGCCACCAAGAAACTGTTCACGAAAGCTCTAAACAAATTTGGAGGAGTCCTTTAACACACCCGCAGAGAAAATAATTTGTGGAATGTTCTGTTTATCACACACATGTACCAGCCACATCAACTACCAGAGAAAATGGGTGACTCACACAAGTGACCTGATGGGCTGCAGCAGCATTCGCCTACATGGTTGTTAACTCATGTTTCATGTATCTACACAATAGCCTTGACAATACAGATGGTATTGCATGAACATTTCAGTCCAATCAAATGAACTCATAATGCAAGACATGATGAGAGAGCTATTCAGTTAACTGAATAGTTGCAGAATACTTCCAATGCCATCTGATTCTCCTATATTTAGATAGTAGCTCCAAATTTCTAATTGCCAATTAATAAAATTTAAATTGCTTTGGCTAATTAATGCTACACTACACTATTATGCAACATATGGAGACATTACCATATTAACAAAATCTATCATTTAAAATATAGTAATGAAAATATATTATTTGCTTCTAATAATAAAGGCTCTAGTATTATGCTTTTTTGTGTTTATAACCTCTGTGTAAATAAGTAAGTTACGATGTGATTTAAAAACGAAATAAATAAAATTTAAAAAAAAAAGAAAAAATAGAAAATTAATAAATGGAGATCATGCCAATTCAAGGAAAGAAACAAATGAACAAGGCAATGTTTTCTCTTAGCATCCACAGGCCATGGGGACAACCCCAGAGACTATGTGGTTTTTGTTTATCAGACTAGGGTGGAGAATTTTTCATTAGATTTGAGCTTTCCCTTCAACAAAGCTCATTATATTGCAATTTAGAGAGGGTGGAATTACCTATGATTACATTGCAGGCTATATTCCTCTCTAAAACCATTACCTAGGGAGCACCTATATCTAGTAAAATCCTTATTCCTTTGTAATGATCATCCAGTGAATAGATATAACCATCTGCTTCAACCAATGTTTTATTTTATATTTTAAGAATAAATAAAGATAACTAAAAATCACATATATGCATACATGTGCATATACAAATGTATATATGAGCATCACAATGAAACACATTTTCTTTCCTAACTTAAAAAATACCTGATAAACAATCTTTTCCTCCACATGCCACGTGGATTTCCTTTCTGTTTCATTGAAGAGGGTCCTATAAGTGAGTCTGATGCATCAGAAGGCATGCTCACTGGCATGTTAGTAATGTACTCTTGGGGTAGTATGATTCACATGGTCATGAAAGCTGTGTGACTTTGATTGTCAGACTCTGATAGTTCCTGATTGTGTCAGCATTTCCTATGAGGGACTTAGTGGAGGTGTTGTAAACTAATATGGCTTTGTTACTTAATAGCTTTAGGTTTAACCTGTCAACATGGACTTAAGATCAGCGACTCTCCGGAATCTTGCAGGCAGTTGGTGTCAGATTGGAACTTCTAAGGGATACAACTAAGTAGACTGAATGGTGTTCTCATTCTTTCCATCATGCAGCAGATTTTGTTGGACTAAACATCTCAAAATGTGTAAGCCCTTCTAGTGACCCTCTTTGATAATACATAGTATATACGATGTGGTGCTTTCATTAGTATGGCTTCTACAGACTCATATGTTTGTTTGAATGTTTGGCCAGTAGGGAATGGCACTATTAGGAGGTATGGCCTTGTTGGAGTAGGTGTGGCCTTGTTGGAGTAAGTGATGGCCTTGTTGAGGTGAAGTCGTATATCTCTGTGGGGGCGGGCATTGAGGTCTCCTGTGCTCAAACTATGCTCAGTGTGGCACACAGTACCCTTCTGCTCTCTGCATATTAAAATGTGGAACTCTCACCTCTTTCTCCACAACCATGTCTGCCTGTACACTGCATGCTTCCCACCATGATGATAATGGACTGAAACTGTAAGCCAGCACCAAGTAAATGTTTCATTGCAATAGAAACCCTAAGACGTATGGAGATGTAGTTAATCTGGAAATGGAATCTCTAACTCCTACAATCCCTTGTGTACCAAATGGATTCAGTGGATCTGTGAATACAATACTGCCTAGTGCTTCTTTAGAAATTATAGCATATTTTTAGTGTTTCCTTTTCCTCTTTCAGATCACAACTGTACATCTTCAAATCCTTCAGGGAACAGCAATGATTGTTGGTCTATGATTTACACTGTATTTTCTAGCTGTACAGAATTTTTTTTAACAGTGGCTGTGATTTTTTTAAATACTGTTCTCCAAACTTACAAACTTTGATTTATATGTGGATATTTTCAGGTTATTCTAAGTCCTGGAATTCAGAGTCCTCTACTTCAAATCAACCACACACACACACACACACACACACACACACACACACACAGACACACACACACACACAGACACACATTAAATCTCATGGGTGATTTTTTTTCCCAATTTTAATCACACCAAGTCACCCACACATCACATATGGACAAGCAAATGGAAAGAATGCTTGCCAATGTCTGAGGTCTGTGTCAATATAAATGGTTGGCATGATTATTTGAAGAAGGCAGGTGTGTGGCAAACTGTCCCCATGCCTAATCCAACAAGGCCACTGCTGTTCTAGAACAAAGGTCATATGGAGTATTGTTGCTATGAACCTCGGTTTGCAAAGGTCTGCTTCTTATCATCATTCATCCTCCAATTTGCTAAGCAATTGCCATTCTTCTTTATAATGCCCATCAAATGCCCACTCATAAAGAGAGCTAAAGGATTAATAAAGGCTTTCCTGCAAGGTATTTGCAGATCCCCAGCAAACAGCTTTGTATAAATGCAGCCACATACAAGTTTCTCCTGTCACACTCACATCAGGTTTCTCACTATCATAACATCTATTTCTACTCAGTGTGTGCATGTATACGTTTGGTATTCTTGCATATGTGGGCAGTGTGCATGTATATGTATGCTTTTACGTGTTGGGGGAGGGCTTTCACCTTGTGGGACTTGCTTTTGCTTTTTGTATTTTAAGACAAGGTCTCTCTCTGGCTTAGGATGTGCCGTGTGGATGAGGTTGACTGTGGTGAGCCCAGAGGATCCTCCCCTCTCCCTAGTGTTGGGATTATAAACACACACTGCCAGGTCCAGATACTTCTCCCAGGTCAAACTCAGGTCCTCACACTTGCAAATCAAGCTCCATTTTCTTATTACATGTTGTCAAAAAGCACAGGTATTTAAGATTTGGCTTCATCATTGGGTTTCTATTGTTCAATATTTGTGTGTTTGTGACTCTCTAATCCATAGATGCCTTTTGTCTTTAAAAACAGCCATGTATTCTGCAGTCTAGAGATGTCTTTGATAAAGTGTACATTGCCAAGATCGGTCTAGATCTCTGGAACTCATATAGTGGAAGGAGAGAACCAATACAGCAAGTTGTCGTCTGACCATCATGAGTACCATGGTGTGAGTGTAGATGTACACACACACACACACACACACACACACACCACGTAGAATCTTTCAAAACAACAATCTCTGGGAAATACGTGCTGTGGGGAATAAGATCACTTTCACAGGGCACTAAAACAAGGAAACATACAAGTATTTAAAAAGACAAAATTGTAATTATCATTATTATTATTGGGACAAGGTCTCACTGATCAGACCTGGGTGGCTTGGGATCCATTATGTAGATGAGACTGCCCTCAGACTCAAACAATCTCCTGCCTCGGACTTCCAGGTGCTAACATTAAAGGCACACAACATCACATCTTAAAGATAAAGAAGGAAATTACACACTGTGTGTCTGAGTTGCCTTTCTTTTAAGAAATGTTACATGGGTTTTTCACCAATCATAAGATGATATGAAATATCTAATTTAAATGAGAAGTGCTAAGAATACAGGTCCACTACATATTAGATAATATTGCTTTAAAATAATTATACATAAAAGGAAAAGTCAATTATTAAAGTCATCATATCAGTAAGAACACGAAGAGTTAGACTGGCAAGAAATGTTGTAACACATTGTGTGGAGGCAGATCGGCAAGGCTGGCACAAGGGTGACAGTTACCATGTGCTAAGATGACATTTCATGACTGCCTTACTTTTTATGCATCAGTGTTATCAGCAACCTTCATGATGTATGCTGAGAACAGGTTTTCATACCACACACACATCATATCACAAGGTACTACCTGTTAGGTTACATGATAAATAATATACAATGTTGTAGCCCATCTCCTCTGAAGATGTATTGGTTCCTTGTGTGCTTATAATGAGACCCTACACAGAGATTCCAAAACCAGAATCAGCCAGCACAAACAGTGATGGACTTAGTGGATGCTGAAAATATTTTTCAATATTGTGAAGTCAAGCTTAAGCCTGTGATAATAGTCAAATCTCTGGAAGAGCAGCAAGAGGCCTTTCCATGAAATGTGCCACCAGAACCCTCTTGAGACTGTCACAGATTCCAAGAGTTGCAGGTGGCTAAATTTCACTAGCAATTAATTGAAAGCCTGTTAATTGAGTAATGAGTATCTGAAGGAAAAAAGAAAAAGAAAAGACAAAAAAAATCCCAAATGTTGAAAAATACTACAAGTCAGAAATGAAGGCGTAAAAGTTGCTTCAGAAGTGCAAGCGTTACGTTAAAAATCTGCCATTGAGATCCATACCACTGTGAATGGATTTACAGCTTGGTACAAACAACCCTTATATTTGTGTCTTCCTTTCTCATGCTGCTTTGGGAAGAGCCAAAGAAGACCCTGAAACAAAGAAATAAATGTACAAATCTGTTTTTTTCACTGTCTTCAATCTGGGGAATCATTTAGTAAAAAAGCTACCAAAGTGAAAGCAAAGGGTTACTAACAAAACTCAGTGTGGTCAGCAAATATCCGTAGAGAGTAGTGCAGGCAGTTTGGAGGAAATATGAGGGTTAAACTCATCCAAACACTGGAGTAAATGACATCATAGAAGTGCCAAGAACCCATTGTTGACTCTAGACCAGTGGTTCTCAACCATCCTAATGCTGTGACCCTTTAGTACAATTCCTCGTGTTGTGGTGAGCTCCCAACCATAAAGCTATTTTGGTTGCTACTTCATAATTGTAATTTTCTCTAAGTGTTATGAATCATAATGTAAATGTCTCTGTTTCCAAAGGTCTTAGCCGACTGCAAAGGGGATCATTTAACCCCCAAGGTGCCAGAGCCCACATGCTGAGAACTACTGCTATCAGAAGTTCTTGATCACTTTCAGAGGGTTGAGTATTCAGTCAGTGAAGCAATTTACATAGTTGTTTCTTGAAGTTAAGAGTCTAGAGTAGATTCCATAATAACTTTGTATTTGGAGTGACAAGAGCACCCTAAGCCTTTGAGAATCTGTGCTGGTGATTCCCGTGTCTCCCAGCAAACCCTGAAGAAGAGTCTGGTGGCTCTCAACTTCTCTATGGGTTGCACAGTTAAAAGTAGTGAGGACACAGATTTCAATACAAATTATTATAAGCCTAAGTTTTCAGATCAGCTAAAGTTTCAAAAGAAAATTGTACACTGAGCAAAGAACTTCCATAGAACTCATCACAAACTTGCAAGGATGTTAAGTGATGTCTGTAGTTTCAGTTAGGGCTCACAATTCTTACTGTGCAGTTCTAGGGCAGCTGATAAATATTCTCTATCTACCCAACAACTTTCCAACCCCTTTGGTCTAGGAATCATACAACTTTTCTTTCCACAATTTGTCTGGTCAAAAATGTCATGAACTTGCCATCATGAGTATGTAGCACTTCCAAATGGGCTCCTTTCATTTTGCAATATGAATCTAAGGTTCCACTATAGTCCATCTGTGGCTTGGTAGCTAATTTTATCATCATCTTCAACAGTATTTTACTATAAAGATTTACCAAAGTTTCCTTAGTCACTTACCAATCAAGGGACACTTTGGTTACATCCCAAATTTTGCAACTAAAAATGAACCAGCCATTCATAGTTTGTGTGGTATGCTTCCAATGCTTAAATTGCTTGCTGTCTTAATTGGTTTTGTCATTTTCATATTGCTAAGACTTAAGAATTCTTTGTATGTTTGAAATATAAATCCTTTATTGGGTTTTCTAGTATTAGAAAGTGCTTCCCTTCCATCTTATGACTTTCTATATACTCCTAATATATCTTTTTCTAAACAGAAATATTTACGTTTAATAAAGACCAAATTTTCATTGATGGAATGTGCCTTTGATCATATGTATGGAACTCTTTGTTAAATCCAAAGCCACAGGCATTTTTTTTTATTCTAGTAGTGGTGTATTTTACTAGGACATATTTAGATCTTCAATTTGTTATTACATTTAGCAAAAATTTCATGTTCAATCCAGTGATTTTTTTCCCACAAAAGACTTAGTCCTTGTCATCTATCAGCCAGGCCACACTTACACTGATAGATTACATGATAGGAGGATGAGTTTGTTCTTAAGACCCATCAGTGTTCAGTGTGTCCGACAAATGTTCTCTGAAATTTTCTGTATTCCAAATTTATGCTCAAGTTCCATATTGTTTAAAGTTAGTGTGGGAACTATTCAGTATACAGATAAGGTTTCTAGATTGTAGAAGAAATTTAATCCACCAACATGGCTGCTCTGGTAAGGGAACACACTCAAAGACCTTCTAGGTCTCTGTGATCTGGCTGGAATCCAGACACATCCTTAGTACATACTTCCAATCCCAAACCATGAAAGTAAGGTTAGTTTACAGAAGGAACCACTGGTGTTTGAAAGTGACATCTAATTGAGGGACAGACAAAGTGATGAATCAGAGAAAGATCATAAGTTAGATAGGATATACCCAACTCAGATGAGAATGACACAGGAAAGAGAAGCTATTTAAGAGCAACTCGGGGAGAATGAGTGGGGTGTCAGTTGGGAATCATTGCTCTAAATTCAGTACAGTGGAGATGAGTTTGTTCATGAGTTCATGCAATTCAGTGACGGTCAGCAGATCAGTTGAAGCCAGAAACTAAGAAGGAACGAAAAGATTAGGACAAATTGCCAGTAGTTTAAAGCCGAGCAGAGCAATTCAGTGAGAAGCTGAAAGAAATCAGATTGAATCAGTTAGGTTGGAGAAGAGTTTGAGCCAGAACAGCTAAGTTGAACCAGCTACAGGTTTCAGAAAAATCTAGACAGGGTAAGTTTATTCAGCAGCAAGTCTCTGAGATGACAATTACATCTGGTGAATGAAAGATACTTTTACATTAGATGTAGTCTGTGAAGATTTTATCATGAGCTAAATTTTATAAATTAAAAACTAAAGCACAATCACAACTTTGCAAGTAAAACTGTATTTTAGTTCACTAGTGATCTCTTAATCTGCTGCTTTGAGGACTCTGAAGGGTTTCGCTCATGCACATCTGAAAGGCTATTCTCCTGTGAGATCTCAGTCCTAATGTTTTGCCTGCTTGATTTGGAGTGGCAGCTTGTCAGACACTGGTCCATTGACAATGCAGTGATAAGATATGGCTTAATTTTTGAGATTCAGATGGCCACAACCATCATGAAAGAGAGCTAATAGACTGATTTACATAAAGGCCTGTCCCAAGATGACAGCAAAGAGATTAAGAGAAAAACCTGATAATTAGCTCTATGCTAGTGAGGATACAGTTATTGAGACTCCTAGGAGGACTAGAGAAACCATTAAGAATTTAATCCCCACTCCCACTTGTTCTAGCTGCTTGTAATCTCATGGAAGCCATATCATATGAGATGAGGAAGGTTACCTGGATGTGAACACTTCTCAGTAGTAGCTGTCTATACCAGCAGACTTGCCAGTGAGCTGCTTTTGAGTCACCCCCTCACTGGATAACCAATATGAACTTAGAATCTGACATTCAGTTGTCTCTTCTGTTTCTATCTGGGGTAAACAGACATTTCTCTGTCCAACCAGGGAAAGTCATACAAGACACAGCTAGCTTGCTGCTATAATGTTTATTGATTTAAGCATGTCCAGCTTATGACAAATCTTGAAAGATACATCTTTATAAACATGTCCTCTATTAGGTACCATGGGTTCTGGACAGTCACATAGCATAATAATATTCTTCTGAGAAAGAGTGGCCTTATTGTGAGTGGATGATAAACACAGGCCTAGCACCAGAAAGAGAAGTCATAACTTACTGTTCTAGCCAGAGTTATCTTTCCTACATTCAGAAGCATCTTACTGTAGCCTCCTTCCTTCTTGTGTAATAAACCAAGGCCAACTAATGGTGAGACAAGCTCCCATCTTGACAGTGATAATGACAATTAGAGTTGGTAGAGAAGTAACATGAATATTTTCAGAGCAGAAACTCAGTAGCACTCACTTGCCATGCTTGTATTAAAAGACCTTATTTATTTGCAAATTCAGAAAAAAAAAAAACAAAAATGAATAGGAGTAGACAGGCTGGTCCTGCCACAAATTATTAACAATTATAAGTTTCCTGGCTGTTGTTCAGGGGCTAAACTTAAAGGTTTAAAATTGAAAGTATGCTGAACATAACTAATCCATAAAACCAACTATTACTTAATTTTAATATCACACTATATTTAAATATGCATACATGAAATCTGAAGCTAAAGTAACTTAAGTAAACATGCATATATTTTATTATTATTATCCGTCATTCCAAGAGAAGAAATAAAAAATCAAATACATTTGGTAATATTTTGTTCTATAATTGCTATTGAACGCTTGAAGTTTTTTAAGTTATAAAGAAAATATATTTATTTCTTATAGTTCTGGAAACTGTGAATTTTGACTTCCTACAAAAAGGACTTTGTATTCCTATACCAACCAACGGCTATTCTTAAAGAAAGAGGACGAATTAAAACATTTATAGAGTGGTTTAAATGACATTAGAGATGCATCTAGACAGACCGTTTACAAGATGATCTTGAAGTAAGAGGAAGCACAAAGAGCAGAGACCTAAAATGCTTGCCACTTCATCTCTTTCCAAAACAGAACCTGAGAAGGTGCAAACAGCTTCCATAAGATGTGCAGAGCAAGCTAGATAAATACTGGGGATCCTCCAAGGACAGAGTCCCTGGACAACACCCTGAGCTTTCAGTTAAAGGCAGGGCAGGGTGGTGTGTAACCCAAGTCTCAGCTCAGGGAACCCTCAGACTGCTTGCTTCCACTCCCAGTAGTGGTGGGTGCTTCTGTATGTATTAGGCAGTTCCCCACATGTAACTCTCATTACTCATCCTAAATGAAGGTGGTAACTTTCACTTTCCTTGCACACAGGTACGCTGTGTTGCAGATTGATGACTCTACTAATACTTTCAAACTTAGGGGATACTGAAGCCAGTGGGTGAACGTTTGTGTCTTCTTTACTTTGGGTGCACCTCAGGAACCGTTTATGTAAAGTCCTTATGAGTTTGAGGCCCCTTTTCCTCACACAGCAGCAGACTGAGTAATGAAACCTGATGTTATCTTTATCCACTTCCTGCTCTTAATCTTATGGTTCTCTTGCTTCTGCTGCTTAAGATAGCATTCCAGATTTTTCTATTGCCATCCAAGCTGTTCCTGTGTCTGTCTTTTATAACTGAAATGAACAGAGAGAGCAGCTGCTTGGGATGCAATTCTAGAAATAAATGACTCAATGTTTAGAAAATCATGAGGCAGCTGCCAATCCACAGGCAGATGACTGACACGTCACACCTTGCAACCGTCACCTTAGAAACGGATCACAGACATGAATGTAAGACCCCAAACTCTGAAACTACAAAAAGACTTCAGAGAAACAGCTCAAGTTGTAGATACAAGGAATGATTTCCTAGTTAGAACTCCACAAAAAGACAGAGAACAAACACAAAGCACCAGTGGAATTACATCATATTAAGAAGTTTCTGCACAGAAAACAAAACAACAGCATGAACTGTTCTAAAATAACAGTAAGTTGTAGAGGATCCTAAAGCTGTGAAGGATCCTTTTTGTTGGGAACATAAGCTAGTAGAAACTTTATTATAAAATGAAATGGAGGTTAGGAAGATGTTTCAGCAATTAAGAACACTTGCTGCTCTTCCATAAGACCTGAGTTGGTTCCACCACCAACACACTAAGTAACTCACAATAGTCTATCTCAATTTCTAGAAAAGCTAATGCCCTCTTCTGACATCCATGGGGACACACACACACACAGAGAGACACACACAGACACACACACACACACACACACACACACACATTATCTTAAAAAAATAAATTAAGAACGTAATGGAGGATTCTCAGATCACTGAAAGTAGAACTACTGTGTGGTCAGCTGCATCACTCATGGGATATGTCTAAAGGAAATTGAAATGACTGACATTAAAATGATTTCTAAGTAGATAATGGCTTTTCTCTTGTCCCGGTGCTATTCCCTTTGAGTCTTCACTGGGTGTAAGTTCCCATGACCAATGCTGAGTCTGCTGAGCAAACAACTTGAAAGGGTCAAACAAGGAATAAATGAAACCATGTCTCAGGACACAATCAGACCTCTTGCTTTAAATAATCCATGAGCTTTGATTTGCCTGCAAAGAATTTCCACAATAGTCATACAGATGACTCCCACCAGCTCCCACCTCCCACGCCCTTCTTCCTCAGCTCAGCTTGACTCTGTTAAGCCCTAGTCCCAGATATGGGAGTTCTTACCAGTGTCTCATTCCTCTAGGTCTATGAAGAATGAATTCCCATGGCTCCAGCATCAATTTCCAACTAACTTTTTGTTGACTCAGTTCTATTGGGAAATCATCATCCCATCTCACTAGATTCACATCAGTGCAACTGTACATCAAAATCTATGGAGAATTCCATTACAAGGAGAAAAGATTTACTTAGTCTCAAGACAGTAATTTTCAGTTTCCTTGATTGACAAAGTCTTTCTAGGCAAGATCTTTTACTCAGTGTTCTTTTAAGAGTAACCCCCTTTCAGTTTCTCCTTACCAGCTATGCTTACATCCTCCTTCCTGATCCTTTCTCTCCTCATTATCTTTCATACAGCTCTTGTTCTGGGCAATGTTGTGTCAGCAGTTCCCAAAGACTCTCATTTAGAATGTCTCCTAAAGAGATTATGGCTCTTTCACTAGAGAAAACTCTTCAGCCTCAATGCAACATAGCCTATCCCTTACATGATATAGATGGCCAAGATGTTAGGCCTAGAAGTGATCACTCAATCAGATAACTCTCCTCCAACTCAAGCATACTCACGTTGTATTGAAAGTAGTTGAAGTTCTTTCCATTCAGGCCTTTGTTAAGCTTGCCTGCCCATCACTCTCACCCCTCATTTTCTTACAGCCTTACCTGTTTTTCTACAAAGATATTCCTTTCCTTCAGTTCTGACTCTGACTTCTATCCTGATGACAGGTGGATCTCTGCTCTGCTTGACTCTCAGCCTCATTCATATCCCATTCTCTGTTCTGCACCCCAACACATGATGCAAAACTTTTCCTGTCTGTATTTGTTCTGAATGTCAATTCCAGCACCTGATTATGACAAGCAACATCCTCTTCAAGAGTAGGACAGTGTCCATGCTCACAATTTTTTCAATGTGTCTGATATTTCTAAAGTTGAAACCTTATCAGAATTGTTCACAGTTCACTGGCATCTGTTCCATTCTGTCATTGGGGATGCCTGTGTCCCTAAAATAGAACTCCGGTGGAATTAACAGATTCCTTGAGTGAACCTTTCAAAAAGAATTACTTGCTATCTATCTCGAGGAAAATGCTATTTCCAAATGCATCAATAAATACCAAATCCAGAAAATCACTCTAAGCCCCAATAAAAATCCTGTTCTTTTTCTTAATTTACCACTGAGACTTCAAAAAATCAATCAACCTTGATTCCAACTCTCCTAAGGGTAAAGCCACTCTGGTCACACCCTCAATATGTCCATCCACTCCAGTTGTTAAACATAAATTATAGAAATTAAAATGATGAACTCAGACCCCAGAGAATAAAGTATTAAACCGAACCATTAAATTGCTTTACAACAGAGATCTACTAGAGCAAAAGAACAAAAGTAAGAAGGCCCAAAAAGGCTCACAATAATAATAGTAATAAACAACAATAATAGTAATCTCAACAACTCATGTTTCTGTCATTGCAGGAACACCCCAGTGACAGAGTCACCATGGGTGACAAGGGTTACCCTTGGCTCAACTTTGAATGCCTCTTCACTCCTGCTTTAGGTATGGTCAATACAGTTATTGAAGTTAAAAATGCTCAATAAGTTCTCCTCTTCTCATGTCATGCCATGCTGTACCTAGAATTAAGTATGTCATTGAAGAGTGGTTACCCTTCTCTTCAAAAGAAGAAGCCTGGCCTTAAAGGAAAAAGATATTTCTCTTCCCCTGTGGTGCATCTTCTAAACCTCTTGCATGAAACTTTCTATCATGCCTGAGAACTGAAGTGGGCCCCATTCTTTTTAATCCAGCTGGTTGAATTTATGTGATTTTCTTTGTGCTGGTAAAATTCTACTCTTCAATGCAGATTCCATTCCTAGTAGAAAAGTTCACACAACTCAAAACAAACACATTTCTGTCTCTCTACAGTCTTCTCTCTCCTAACCCAAGAAGGAGCAACAAATGTTTCTTGACTGTCATAATGTAATATAGGTCCCTTGTGTTGACTAATTGCAAAACTCCACTGTGAAAACACAGAACAATACGTGAGCTCTTGATCAGCTCTCCATATTTCTTACTGCTTTTCAATCCCATAAGAATGCCCTATGTCTTTCCAAAAGAAAGGGGAATTGTTTTATTATAGACAGTACAAGAGAGGATAACTTAGGATTTCTAGGAGAAACACATGGCCTGGATCTAAAACGGTAGTTTTCCTTTCCCAACAACTCAATAATATTGCCTAAAGCCATCCCTTGCTTCAGAGCAAGAGCACCCATTGCCATACTCACTCAGGAGTTCAAAATCCATCAAACAAATGAGGTGAAACCCCACTGAATAAAAACACTACAATGCTACAATTATTCAATTGCTTCTTAAGCAATACTAAAATAACTGGACTCTGCTATGGAGCAATCTAAATAAACAAGAACACAGTGGTCTGAAATTCATGAACACACCCATATGCACATATATGTACAAATATGTTCATTTATTCACTCAGGGTCTTAGCACATTGGTCCTAAATCCAATGTTGTTTTTGCATTTACATAGTAATTCCAATAGATCATTTGCAATTACATAAGGATTGTGTAAATAAATGACTTACCAATGCATCTACTTCTTACACTTTTATTTTTCTTCCCAGAATACAATTACCCGACTCAAATGGGAAATATATGTGGTAGGAATATGACTATATATCCATATATCTTTACTATATTTTCTTATGTTTGGAAACAGTGGGACTTATATTTTAGAACTTTCCTATGATAAGTAAAAGAGATCAATGATTTTTTTTTTTTTTTTTTGTGGAAAACAAACACAAAGTCATTGCCTGCCAAATGGAATATCCCCATTTCTCTACACCAAATGTCAATTCATCAGTTTATCAGACACACCTGGAAGCTAATGCACCTGGAGATTGTGAAGAACATGCAGTTAGATCAGGTGGGGATTAGGACTAATGTTTGCTCAGAACATGGTGTTGCAAAAAATATTTGGCTGCATATTTTCCCATGGTTTACTTAAATGATAAATACAAGTAGGTGAAAATATGCTTCCAATGTTACCCCAAAGCTGCTTCTTCTCTTAGTAAAATTTAATAGGGAGATTTGTAATGTAATAAAGAAACTGTGATTTTTTTTTTCTTTTTGATTCTATGTCCCTTTTAATAGTCCATTGAGTGAAGAAAATGTGTTTTTGATAAGTGAAACAAATGATAAATGAGACTTAATATAGATGGGAAAGTAAAAAATAAAATAAACAGAACTATAACTAAATACAATGAACAACAGAATAAAGTGGTCCACAGCATAGAGTCTACTTTCTACAATAAGTCTCTTTTTAAAAATCTTTTCTTTGCTTATTATTTTTACATATATGAATGTTTTGCCTGAATGTGTCTGTGTACATCTATGTCTGATATCCATGAGAACAGAAGAGGGCATAGGATTGCCTTGGGATTGGAGTCACAGGTAGTTGTGATCTATGGTGTGAGTACTGGGAATCAATCCCTAGTCTTATACAAGAGCAGACAATAATCCTAACTGCTAAGCTATCTCTCTGGACTCACGGCTCTCCTGCATTCATGTCCTTGTGGCTGGCTCACCTGTGAACCTCTCATCCAGAGCCAACTGTACTGTGCTGCCCAGGGAGCTTCAGGGCTTCTTCTCCCTAGTGCTGAAGCAGGTGAGCAGAAGGGCTAGCTCTCCTGAGCTTTGGATCCCGTCTCCTCCCTGCCATAGATGGCAAGGGGTAAAGGTCTGGGAGGGCATCTCTCCTTTGCCCACACTGCAACACAGCAGACAGGTTGTGGAGCCAGCTTTCAACGCTCTATTGTGCTGCTCAGGCATGGTACAGGACCCACTCTCCTGAGTGCTGCAGCTGGTTAGAGGCAGGGTCAGCTCTCCTGCTCATGCCTCAGGGCCAGCTTTCCCACATTCCCAGGTGAGGGATGGGACCAATTCTGCAAAGCCTTCAGACATCAACATTTCCCAGTGTTGCAACCCAGACCAGGGACCTCTGCCTGGTAATAGATTCCTGCTGTTGCAGAGCAATGGATGAGATGTTGCCCCTAGTGACAGCAGAGTTCAGGGTCCTACCATGGTCCCAGGTGGTATCACTGGCTACTCACATCAGGCTGCTCCTCACTACCCTTAAGTCTCCAGTCCTGCCTCTCTTCATTGTGCCCACATCCTTCTGTTTCTCTTTCTCTTCCATTTCTCCACCACATACTTGTTCCTCTTAGTGGTCCTTGGAGTCTCTGAGTGTCTGAGGTCATTTCAGGAGTGGTCTCAGGAGTGATATGTCTCTCTTGCGTGTTATGGCACTGGAAAAGGATCATCTCAGGCATGGTCAGCTCGACCCCTAGGCCTGAGCAGTGTTGGACATCTCAGGCTAGCTCCCTGTCCAGACCTCACGGCACCAATCTGATAATTGACCCCGGCTCACTCCTTACCTGAATCTACCTTCCCTAGTGAATCGGCACAAGGGTTTTCTGTGTCAGACTCACTCCAGTCTTCCTGTCTGAGGCCCACTATCCCAGAAGAGATTCTTCTAGTCTCTGGTATGGTCCCCATATGGGCATGTCTGGTGCCAAACTGGTGGTCCTCTCAGGCTAGCTTCCTGTCTGGAACCCCTGGTGCTGGACTGGTGATTGCCTGAGGCTTGTGTTTTTTAGGGAGTGTTAGGCTACTAATCATTCAGATGTTCACAAATGAGAACACTAAGCTAAGACATATCTTCTCTCCTCTCTGCCACCTACTGATTCACATGTTACACAGCAGCCACACCTGCAATGCCTCTAGGGGCGGGTCTGGGGCTGTTTTGTGTCCTATATTCTTCATTGTTTTTTTGTTTTGTTTTGTTTCTAAGAAAAGGTACCCAAAACTGACTTGGAACTCACAGCTTTTCTGTCTTAGCCCTGCTCATCTTGAGAGTACAGGACTGTGGTATGTTGTCTGCCTTATACTGACCTCTGATAGCTGCCTACACATCTGAAATACAAATAAATCCAAGAACATACCGGACCAACCATTGGCTCAGTTTCAGTAATTGCAAGACTCATGTGTTGGAGTGTTGCTTTGTGTGCTATGTATTCAGATGCTGATTACTGTGCCAGAAGACCTGGTTGCAGTCTGGACAATGGCATTGTTATTTCTCTTGGAGCATCCCTGGTCTCAATGTTGTGTAAACACATAACTATACAAATGTAATTTACTGAGTTCAATTTTGTTATTTATGTGTATGTAGTGTCAGAGTTGACCATATTGTATTGCATAACCACTTAGGTTGCTCATTCCTAGAAGAAGCTATCCACCTTCTTTCAGCACTCATTAGGTGCCTACAGTTCATTTTCTAAATGTAGTAATCTGTGCTGTTTCCATCCTCTATGCTGGTATTTTCTATCGATCTTGTCACTGGCCGGGTCCTGCTTAAGCAGCCATGTGGGACTGCCTAAGGGTATCTTGGTTCTTGGCTGGGCATGGGCCTGGAACCCTGAGACTCCAAGGGAGAAACGGCAGGTGTTTGGCCTCATCTCCAGAACCCAGGGTCCTGACATGCAGTCTAGTCTCCATGGACCTACATTGTTCAGTCACATAGGCCATTGCAGCCCCTCCCAAAAGTACACAGGTAGAGGGCGTGACCACAGGCCTCAGGCCCTAGAGAGATTTACATACTAATGAAGGCCAGAGGGCAGAGACAATTAAGCATTCTTCCCCAGACCCTCCCCCTTTCTCCCTCTCTATTTAACTCAGGTCTGCTCTGAGTTTCATGGGGGGAAGGGGGTGTACATCCTGATCCATCTACTATCCACCATGAAAATAAACCCTTTTGGAACTATGAACATTCTTGTGTCTTTGGGACCTGCCATCACCAAAGCTTCCAGCCTTTGAAACTCCAGACCTTTCTCCTGTTTGTAAGACCGGCTGGCGTGGAAAGCCTCTGGGGCTACCACAGCGGCTTTTTTTCCCACACAGCCACATTACTGAGATATCCTGACTGGAGCTTTCCTGTCATATCTAGAAGACAAAATCTCACAGCAGGTGTTCCGTTCCTCTGGATATTTCAATCTTTCTGTCTTCTCTTCTATGATGCTGTGAGCCTTAGATGTGGTTATATAATTAGATTTAAGGTCTGTTCAACAGAAAGGACTCATGCCTAACCAGCTTCCCGAGCTGGGTATTGTCATGGATCTTGAGAAGAGACTGTGACTGCCACTTTACTAGACCAGCATAATCATAATTGCTAACCACACTCTAAATACTTAGCCTCCAACCCACAGGTAAGTGTAGCCCTCACTCCTCAGCAAAGAAGTTTCTCTCTGCAGCAAACAAAGACCATTACAGAACATTGTAACTGACCACAGTACAAAGATCATCTGACTACAGAGATCCCAGCCCCAATGACTATATCTATAACATGATTCCTTTATTTTATTCAATATATATATATATGTGTTGTGTGTGTGTGTGTGTGTGTGTGTGTGTGTAATATATAATTATATAAAATTATGTGTGTCTATGTATATATGTATATAATACCTATATACTCCCTACCTTTCCCTCAGCATTATCAGCTCCTCTTCTATCATGTCTCCCTCCCAACTTCATGCCCCCCTTCTTAAATTACATGTTTGTTTTTAATGCATGGAGTCCATTTAAGAATGCTTATGTGGGACTATGTGTTGAGTCATTCCCTGGGACATGGGAAACTTACACCTCTGACAAAAAGTGACTCCCCATTCCTGACAGCTGTCAGTCCATTATTAGCCCTTCTGCTGGAGAATGGGGCCTGGGATTCCTGCCCATCTTGATGCTGGAATTTGTTTTGTTTTGCTTTTCTCTGCTCTGCTCTGCTTTGCTTTCTTGAGACAGGGTTTCTCTGTGTAGCCCTGACTGTCTTGGAACTCACTCTGTAAACCAGGCCTTGAACTCTGAAATTCTCCTGCCTCTGCCTCCCAAATGCTGGGATAAAAGGCGTGTGCCACCACCACCAGAACTTGATACTGGAATTTTACTGGCTTGGTCCTGTGTAGGCAAACACAGCTACTATGAGTTCATGTGTGCAGCAGCCTTGTCACACCTAGGACACATTTCACTGCTGTCCTCTCTATGCTCCAGATTTTACTTTCATTCTAACCCCTCTTCGGCAATGTTCCATGAGTCTTGGCTCTAGAATAGATACAGATGTTCCATCTATGAACTATTGCTTATTCTCAGAACTCCAACCATTTATGAGTTTGTATTAACCTTTACTGACTGCAATAAGGAACTTCTCTGACCAAGACTTGAACCTGCACACCCCTGTGGGTATGAACACAAATACTTACAACACAGACTGAACACAAAGACATTTAGAAAAGCAACATCAGTATGTTTTTCCTTAGAGTCTCTGTTTTCCTTAGTGTACAACACTTTCTGAGATATTCAAAGCAATGGACAATATAAAATAATATGGCTTATCACTAATTTATTCTTATTTCTGACAAAAATGTTAAGAATATCTTTATATAAAATAATCATATCTGGAAAGCATGCAGTATGCAGTCCCCACATACTCAGTAATATGATACATAAAATTATTTAACCACATTATATTCATAATAGATGAAGTGCATTTACTGACTTACTTTTTTCCTTCCTAAAACTTGCTTTTCTCTAACTTTTGCAAGCTGTCTGGCCATTGAAAATGTATCTGTGAATATTGCACAATGAACCAAAAGTATCTTTGCAGATGTTCAGTGGATTTGTGAGTTCCTTCAAACACCCACAAATTTACCCCAGAGCCTCAGCTAATTTTCACCATGCAGATCTGTGAAATGTTTTAAAATAAAAGAAGCGCATCAGGAAATCTCCACTTGGCTGTTTCCTTCTGCTTTAGACACTAACACTTTATCTCTTATCCTGATTTGACATCTTTCTATGCAATAAATATGGATGCATTCAAACATCTCATCACATATTTCCTTATGAAGAAATGTCTACCACAAGAGAAAGGGAAAAAGACTTGGACCAGATAGCCTGCTCTGTCTGCACTGTCTATGCTGGGACTGCAGCCCTTGGTGAAAATTGTTCTATCACATCCAATTTTAACTTTACACTTCATGTTAGTCATTTTCTGTGCAATCCAATGTATATTTCAAATGTCTAGCTTGTCTTTGTGTACTTCTGGATGGGCATTATTAACCACATTAACAGAGTTTGAGGTGTTTCTGTGCATGTAAAAGGTGTACACGATAAATGCAGAAATCAAATTCCATGTGCATGGTGCTTATATTATACTTCTGCAGAGATAGTCATGATTAGTGTTCTACAGTTAGCCTCTGACCATCAGATGATTCTGGCTCATTTCAGCAAATCAGTAGATAAGCTATGAAGAGATTATACTGATTCCAAGTATAGAAATTTATACAAAAAAAATGAGACTGTTCAAATAAATAACAAAATCCAGATCTGAATATCCAACATTCATATCTGGTATCTAATTAAAGTCAATATTCATACAAACAAGCATTACCTAAAGGAGAACCCAACCAACAGAAACAGAACAAGAAATAACAAAAGATAATGGAATAATTAAGAGTAAAGAATATTAAAATGTGCCACATGATCAAGAAATGAACATACCAAAGGCACCAGAATAACACTAACATTTTGTCTCTTATCCTGATTTGACATCTTTCCATGCAATAAATATGGATACATTCGATCATCTCATCAAACATTCCTTTATTGAGAAATGTCTATCACAAGAGAAAGGGAAAGGAACTTTAATCAGGAAGACTAAAAGCTTCAATGCATAGTGTGGAAGATAACAGGAGGTAGATTAGGCATGGGCTCAGCTTTGTGTGTAACAGAAAAGAACAACATTGCTTAATGATAGCTTTATAACAATATCAAAGCAATAATGCTCAAGAAGAGGAATTGGTGAGGCCAGTGTGCAGTGGTAGTAGACCTGAGATGGAACTTCAAGAAAAGGGAGAGATGAGAAATGTCTGAATAAATGAGAGTTCACTCAATAAAAAGATTATTGTACATAAATTCTCAAATGGGACAGCAAAACCCAAAGAGACAAAAGCACAAAACACCTCTAAGTCACATTACTACTAGATCACTGAAAATCGGTGATACAAAGAACACTGAAAACCCAGCCACAGGATAAACACACTAATCATGGGAATGGGGGTCAATGTGAAGAAATTACACAAGACAATATGTCAGAGAAAGCATACCTTTAAATAATCAAAAGGGGAAAATCATCTCTCATGTTAGAAATTCCAGTAGTGCAAGTAACCAAGATGAGGGCTGGATCAGTATTTAAAGGTCATCTCAGTGGGAAGTCGTGTCTGCAACAAGTGCCAGTGAAGCACAAGCTTATGGAGGTGACTTCTTCATCAGGCACATAATTTCTGGTGGTAATTTGGATTTATAGAGGGGAACAAAAGCCACTACAAATGGTAAGTAGAATAGGCTTTCACATGCTTAGAGTTTACAACATAATGTGTAGTTTCTGTCAAAATTATTAAGAAATGGTTATGTATTTTTTTAACCATATGGTATACAAAAAGCTTGTCAGAAAGAGAAAAACTGTGGAATAAAGCTGTAAGATTATTAGGGTCCCACTGAAGAAAGACTTATACAACCAATATATATGTAAATAGAATTTTTAAAAAAGTATAATATTGAAGAACATTTTGAATAAAATGTTCTGAGCATGGACTTGAAATCTGAAGTCAGGAACTGTGAAAACTCACAGAAGGGACACCCACCCAGGTGAACTATTCCAATATTGGTACCAAGGAGATGCATACACACCAAGGAAGACAAGGGAAGAGATGCGGTTGGACAGTCAGAGTGTGCAAAGGCAACATTCCTGTGGTGATGGAATTCTCAGGACCTCTGGCAAAGGTTGAGTCTTCCTGCTTATTCAGGAATAGGTTTCCAGATATCCTTGAAGATGATGTCATAGACTCTTGAATACACACACACACCACACACACACACACACACACACATATATATATATATATACACATACATACATACTGGCAGGAAATCAGAAGCAAAGGAGATATTAGGAGGGCAAAGAGATGAGAAAGGGGAAGATATAGGTTTATGGGTTCTAAACACAGCAGGTACTAAGACAGAAATGTACTTGCATAACAATATCAACAGAGAAACTTAACAATAAAAAATTAAATAAATGCATCATTTAAAACAATTGACAGAAAGACTTCAGAGTGAGAATGAGGTCTGTAGCACACAGATATACACAGTAAAGTGACTGAACAAAATATTTTTACAAAAGAACCCTTATGCACTGAGAAGGCATATCAATCAACATAAGAAGGATAATAAACTTGAAAACTTAGAAATGAACATAAGTAGAAATAAACATTAAAAAGCTCATACCACCACACTTCAGTGGACTCCCACTGCCTCACTAGAGGCCACCCCAGTACCCAGAATCCCAGGTAAGCTCCCCCCACCAACATCCATGCCTGCTCAGCCTACCCTAAAAGCCCCTTCTTTTCTCATTACCATATCCTGTTCCACACCTTTGGCAGAAGCTTCCTGCTCTAACAAAGGCAAGAATCCCAGGTCACCAGAACTCCAGCCCCCAATAGAGTTGAAACACAAGAAAATGACTCTAAAACCAACTTTATGAAGATGATAGAAGTCCATAAAGAGGAAATGAATAAATTCCTTAAATAAATCACAGAAATGACAAACAAAAAGTTGGAGGAAAGCAATAAGTCTCTTAAAGAAAACCTAGAAAAAAACAACAAACAATTGAAGGAAAGAAATAAAACAGTTCAAAAAATAAAAAGGAAAATAGAAGGAATAAAGAAATCACAAACTAAGGGAATTCTCGAAATGGAATATCTAAGTAAGCAAACAAGAGATGGAAGAGAGAATCTCAGGCTTGGATGATGTGATAGAAGAACTAGATATATCACTTAAAGAAAATATTAAATCTAAAAATTTCCTGACCAAAACCTACAGGAAATCTGGGACACTATAAAAAAAAGATCAAACCTAAGAATAATAGAAATAGAAAAGGGAGAAGAAATCCGTCTCAAAGGCCCAGATAATATTTTTAACAAAATCACAAGAAGTTTTCCTAATCTAAAGAAAGGCATGCCTACAAAGGTAAAAGAAGCTTAGAGAATACCAAATAGAATGTGAAAAAAAAAGAAAGTCCCCTTGCCACATAATAAAGCTCTAAACACACGGAACAAAGAAAGAGTATTAAAAGCTACAAGAGAAAAAAAGTCAAGTAAGACATAAGGTTAGACTTATTAGAATTATACCTAACTTCTATCTGGAGAACCTGAAAGCCAGAATGGCATGGACAGATGTCTTACAGGCTCAAAAAGACCACAGATACCATCCCAGACTACTATAAACAGCAAAACCTTCAATCACCATAGATGGAAAATCCAAGGTATTTTGTGATAAAGTCAAATTTAAACAACATCTGTCCACAAATCCAGCCCTATAGAAAGTTTTAGAAGAATTCCAACCCAAGGTTAAATACAGCCACCAAAACAGAGGAAATAAATAACCTCACACCATCAGAAACTAAAGAAGGAAAATACACACACACACACACACACACTACCACCACCACCACTACCACCAACAAAAAAATAACAGGAATTAACAGTCAATGCTTATTGATATCTCTCAATATCAGTGGACTCAATTCCCTAATAAAATGACATACACTAATAGAATGGATATAAAAACAGGACAACTCTTCTGCTTATACAAGAAACAAGCCTCAACATTAAAGATAGATGTTACCTCAGAGTAAAGGGTTGAACAGAGATCTTCCAAGCAAATGGACCTAAGAAACAAGCTTGTGTAGCCATTCTAATATCTAACAAAATAAACTTCAAACCAGTTAATCAAAAGAGATGGGAAAGGGCAATTCATACTCATCAAAAGAAAATTTGACCAAGATGATTTTTTAATTCTTAACATGCATGCTCCAAACACAAGGACATGCATATTTGTAAAGGAAAGAGTACCAAAACTTAAATCACATATCAACCCTCACACATTGATAATGGGAGACTTATTCCCACTCTTATCAATAGACAAGTCATCAAGACAAAAACTAAACAGAAAAATATTGAAGCTAACAATGTTGGAACCTAACAGATATCTATAGAACATTTCCTCCAAACACACATCCACACACAAAATACATCTTTTGAGCACCTCATAGAACATTCTCCAAAAGTGAACACAAACATGGTCACAAAGCCAGTCTCTATAGATACAAGAACACTTAAATAACCCCCCTATGTCGTATCAGAATATTGTGGATTAAAGCAACAGCAGAAACAACAGAAAGCCTACAAACTCCTAGAAATTGAACAACTATCTACTGGATAATTATTGGGTTAAGACAAAAAGAAAGAAATTAAAGATTTCCTAGAATTCAATGAAAATCAAAGCACAACATTCCTGAATTTATGGGACACAGAGAAAGAAGTGCTAAGAAGAAATTTCATAGATTAAGGGGCCTTCATAAAAAAAAATTGTATAGATCTTACAACATAACACCATACAGGAAAGTTCTAGAACATAAAGAGGCAAGGTCATACAAGAGGAACAGATAACAGGAAATAATCAAACTTAGGCCTGAAATCAATGAAATGGAAACCAAGAGAACAATAGGAAGAATCATTGAAATAAAGAATTGGTTTTTTGAGAAAGTAAAAAAGATCAAAATCCCTTATCCAAACTAACTAAAAGACAGAGATAGAATATCTAAAATAACTATTTAGAAATAAATATGGGGGACATAACAACAGACACCTACAAAATCCAAAGTATCATTAGATCAGACTTCAAAAACCTGTACTGAACAAAACCAGAAAAATATAAACAAAATGGATACTTTTCTTCATAGATACCACTTGGTATTGTAAATCAAGATCAGATAAACAATTTAAACAGGGCTATAATTCCTAAGGAAATAGAAACAATCATTAAAAGTCTCCTAACCAAGGAAAGCCCAGGGTCAGATGGTGTTAGGGCAGAAATCTACCAAACTTTCAAGGAAGATCTAAAGCAAATACTCCTCAAATTAGTCTACAAAATAGAAACAGGGGAACATTGCCAAATTCATTTTATGAGGCCACAGTTTTCCTGATACCTAAACCACAAAGATTCAAAGAATTAAGAATTATAGACAAATCATGAACACAGACACAAAAATACTTAACAAAATACTTGCAAACCAAATCCGAGAACACATCAAAAAGATCACTAGCTTTGATCAGGTAGGCTTTATCCCAGAGATGCAGGGATAGTTCAACATATGAAAATCAGTCAATGTAATCTACCATATAAACAAACAAAGAAAAAGTACCATATGATCATCTCATTAAATGCTAAAAATGCTTTTGACAAAATCCAACACCCCTTCATGATAAAAGTCTTGGAAAGCATAGGGATAAAGGGACATACTTAAACATAATAGAGGATGTTTACAGCAAGCCTATAGGCAACATCAAATTAAATGCAATTCCACTAAAGTAATTCCACTAAAATCAGGAACAAGACAATGTTGTCTTCTGTCCATATCTCTACAATATAGTCTTTAAAGATCTAGCTAGAGAAATAAGACATCAAAAGGAGATCAAACTGGGTATAAAATGAAAAGGAAGAAGTCAAACTATCACTAGTTACAGATGATATGATAATATACATACATGACATAAAAATTCCTACCGGGGAACTCCTACAGCTGATAAACACCTTCAGCAAAGTAGCTGGATACAAAACTAACTCAAAAAACTCAATAGCCCTCCTATATACAAATGATAAATGATCTGAGAAAGAAAACAGGAAACAACACTCTTCACAATAGCCACAGATATTATCTTAGTGTAATTCTAATCAAGCAAGTGAAAAGCTTGTATGTCAAGAAATTAAAGTATTTGAAGAAAGAAATTGAAGAAGATATCAGAAGATGAAAAGATGGCCCATGTTCATGAACTGGTAGAATCAACATTAAAAAATGATGATCTTACCAAAAGCAAAGTACAGATTCAACACAATTCCTGTAAAAAAATCTAACACAATTCTGTACAGGCCTTTAAAGATCAATTCTCAACTTCATATGGGAAAAAAACAAACAAATGAAAAACAAAAAACCCAGGACAGCTAGAATAATCCTATACAATAAAAGAATTTCTGAAGGTATCACCATCCCTGATTTCAAATTTCACTACATCCTTATAGTAATAATAATGATAATAATAATAATGATAGTAATTGCACGTGTTACTGGCATAGAAACAGGCAGATTAATCAGTGTAATCAAATCATGGACCCGGACATAAATCCACACACCTATGAACACATAATTTTTTATTTTTAAAACAAATCAGAAATATAAGATGGAAAAAAGAAAGCATCTTCAACAAATGGTGCTAGTATAACTGGATGTCAGCATGCAGAAGAACATTATTCTATTCTTTCTAATTCTGTTATCTAATAAGTAATATCTATTACCCTGAAATAAATTAAAGTCCATGTGGATCAAAGAACTCAACATAAGACTGGATAAACTGAATCTGAGAGAAGAGCAAGTGGGGAATAGAGTTGAACTCATTGGCACTGGGAACAAATTCCTGAACCGAACACCAACTGCTCAGGTACCAAGATGTACAACTAATAAATGGGACCTCATGAAACTGAAAACTTGTGAACGGCAAAGGACACTGTCAATAGAACCAAATGGCAGCCTAGAGAATGGAAAAGATTTTTACCATTTCCAAATCTGACAGAGAGCTAATATCCCAAATATATAAAGAACTCAAGAAACCAGACTTCAACAAACCAATTAAAAATGGGATACAGATCTAAACAGAGAATGTTCAACAAAGGAATCAGAAATGTCTGAAAAAGAAAGAAATATTCAACTCCTTATCCATCAGGGAAATGAAAACCAAAACAATTTTGAGCCTCAATCCTACAAGTACCAAAATGGCTAAGATTAAAAACAAATAGCAGCTCATGCTGGCAAGTTTGGAACAAGGGGAAGATTCCTCCATTGCTGGTGGGAGTGCAAACTTGTACAGCCACTGTGGAAATCACTGTGGCAGTTTCTCAGAAAATTAGAAATTGTTTTACCTAATAATCCAGCTATATCACTCCCGGGCATATAATCTACCAAAGGACACTTGCCCAACTATGTTCATATCAGCTTTATTCATAACAGCCAGGAACTGCAAACAACTTAGATGTCCCTTGTCTGAAGAACAGATAAAGAAAATGTGGTACATTTACAGAAGGGTGTAGTACTCAACTGTTAAAACAATGACATCATGAAATTTGCAGGCATATGGATTGAACTTGAAAAAAATCATCCTGAGTAAGGTAAGCAGTCCCATATTTCTCAGGGACAGAGCAGGGACTGGGA
>JAJTUV010000583.1:695000-847500 GCA_021653895.1 Mastomys natalensis | reverse complement strand
GCAGATCAGCCTGTCTTCGCTTTTGAGATAAACAGCTCCTGTGAACACTTTTGAAAGAAAAGTTTTGAGCCATCCTAGTTACAAAGGTGTCAGATTTGGAGGAGGCTTCTTCATTCCATTGTGTTATAAATACTTTTTTACTTATCTGGCTGTGTCGGATCCCACCAAAGAAACAATGCACCAATCAAAAGCCAATAGACTCCAACTTGAAGGCCAACCACAGGAGCCACCATTTATTATTATTATTATTATTATTATTATTATTATTATTATTTCACACTTAAAATCTTCCCCTTATACAGAAACTGAAGGAGTGGCCGTCCAGAGACTGCTCCACCTGGGTATCCATCCCTTGTGCAGTCACCAAAGGTATCCGCTGATGTGGATGCCAGGAAGTGCATGCTGACAGGAGCTTGATATAGCTGTCTCCTTAGATGTTTGCCAGAGCCTGAAATATACAGAGGCAGATGCTCACAAACTAACCATTGAACTACTCATGGGGTTCCCAATGGAGGCGTGAGAGAGAAGACTGAAGGAGCTGAAAGGGTTTGTGGCCCCATGGGGAAAGCAACAATATCAACCAACAAGAGTTCCCAGAGTCTATACCACCAGCCTGGGAGCACATAGGGAGGGACCCATTGCCCCAGCTGTACATGTAAGAGAGGATGACATTGTCAGGCATAGATGGGTGAGGAAGTCTTGGTCCAGTGAAGGCTGGACGCCCCAGTATGGGGGAAATCTTGGGTGGGGAGGTGGGAGTGAGAGGGTGGGTGGGGGCATATCCTCATAGAAGCAGGAGGAGGCAGGATGGGATAGGGGGTTACTGGGTGGGGCGGAAATAGGTAAAGGGGATTACATCTGAAATGTAAATTAAATATCCAATAAAAAATTTAAAAAAAAATCTCCCCCTAAACTTTGCATTTCATTCCGAAAAAAAATTCCAATTAGGTTTTTTTATTAATTTATTTATGTATTTATTTACATTCCAAATGTTGCCCCCTCCCAGATCCCCTCTCTCAGAGTTCTTAAACTAATCCAATTAGTCTTATAGTGCTTCTTCCATTCTTTTTTAATTTTTGTCCTTTTTTTCTCAGCAAAAACATATCCATGGTAACAAAGCTGTTTGAACATTTTTTTACTTGTAACTCCTTTTCATTGGGGAAGTTTTCATGAAAACCCAGATATATAGCAATTCTTGCTATATATGTAATTATATTTATGTATTTCATATATTTGTGAATATATTCAGTATACTTTTGAAAGATTAAAGGAAATGTGCATACTAATAAGGTGGTTATGCCGCTTACTGTTATATTACTACCTAACTCTTGGGTGAATATTTGATGCTTTAGGGTGCACTGCATCTTCACTGTTCTTCGGAATGGACTGAAACTTTGATTTAGTAGTCATCGGTGCTGAAAAGGCTGCTTTGGCCATAGTAGTACATAGTGTCAGAAGTATGCTCATAGCCAGTTCATAAACTGGAATATTCTGTCCTAAGCTCAAGCCAAACTGCACATAACATATTTTTATGAAACTCAAAGCAACTACTCAAACAAGGGTTTTTTAATTAAACATTTTAGCATAAGAAAACTGTCACATAAATCTGATACTTACCTGCTGTAGAATGACAGTAGGAACATATTATAAGTCTTTGCTTTCCATAATTAAACTATGATGCTTCTATAAGAGCAGAAAACTTTGCACATTCAATAAAACACTGCAATTCCTAACACACAGTAGACTCTGCTCTAAGCCAAGGTGTTTGGGGCAGTTTTTGGTTTTAGATGTTAAAATAACATGCACAGTACAAAATGAACAAGTTTGTTCAGAACCAAAGCTGTAAAAAGTTCATTATACAACACAGGCTAATGCTGACAGAAATACCTCTACACATTTCACTACACATTTCATTTTTGAATTAATAGGTGGTCATAATTGTGTGGTCCACAGTTTGAAGTTGCTAGACAACACAAAAGGTTGTTCCTTATTTTTTATTCTTGTTTTCTTTTTATGGTTCTAGGAATCATCCCTAGGGGTTCCTGTATCCAAGGCAAACACTGAACTAGATCCCCATCCATCCCTGGAGACTGACCTCTGAGTGATGTGTGTGAGAACACGTGGCCTTCCTGAACTTCTTCCTGGGATCAAGAGTCAAGAAACAGTCTACCTTGTGGCCCTGATTTAGGATCCTAACCAGCATCTGGTTCCTCCGTGCTCTTCTTACTGTGCAAAACTAGAGCAGATGATGTGAAGCTTCCCACCACCCCAGAAGGCTATAAGAAGCCAAATCTTTGTCGGGGAACTAGATCAAATCTCCAGAAGACTGCTCCAGGATTGGGCTGGAGATGAAGGCTGCTTTCTCAAAAGTCTCCAGTGCCCTCACCAACCCCTCTTACGCCAATGTGCATGCTCTCTGTCTCCCTCTTCCTCTCCCTCTTCTTCTCCTTCTCCCTCTTCTTCTCCCTCTCCCTTTGTGTGTGTGTGTGTGTGTGTGTGTGTGTGTGTGTGTGTGTGTATAAAATTTTTTAAAAAGTCAAAACTAAAAGCACACATACAAAAAAAATGGCATCTATTTGTGTTAGCCAACTATTACTTAGTTTCATTCTTAAGGAAGCTCCTCTCCAGGTTTTAAAGAGAAGCTTCTTACTATTAAGGCCTCATGTTTAGATTTCCATATAGTTTGTTTTTTTTCTAATACTTTTCTCACCACTTCAAGAACCAATCATGACCTTGTGGTTTTCTTATTCCAATAAACCTCATTGGAGCTTCATATATGGAGTGACACCTGCCATTTTACTGCTGTTTTATGTATGAGAAATGTATTAACATAATTCCTAGTAAAGCTTCAAAGTAGTCAGGTCTCTGCATACGGGTTGATGTCAAAAGTATCCCCTCTCCAGGAAAAAGACCTCAGGATGGGTATGGCCCTCATACCTCACTGGACAAACGACAGGAGGACCGGAGCCATTACAAGGTCCCCTTCAATTATTGAAGGTCAGGCCCCTATCCCCACCTTCACAAGATTAGAGTCGCCATGGCCCTTCTATACTTAGAGAAGGGAGGAGATGTCAGGGGCAGCCTGCTTATACACTGAAGGCCTACAATCAACCATAAGCCTAAAATCAGCAATAGCCTGACATACATACTAGCACAAAGTCTTGGGTCTCTGTGGAAAAACACTGAAACAGATGGCTATAAGCTATTGTAAACAGGCAGCTTTTGTGGAAATTAACCAGCCTGAGTAGTCATAGACCTTGTAAATAGGTAGCCTCGGCAGACAGTATCAACTTAGATAAGGACAAGTGAATCATAGGCAGAGTCATAGTGACCTGTCCCCTGAACTTTCACCCAACTGATACCATGTTCTGAAAGGTATCTGTACTCCCCTGAACACCTATGCTCTGGTGTCATCCCCTTCCCCACACCCTGCCTTTTAGTGTTTATAACCCCTGTGTGAATAAGTAAAAATTACAATTTGATTTAAAGAAGAGAGAGAGAGAGAAAGAGAGAGAGAGAGGAGAGAGAGAGAGAGAGAGAGAGAGAGAAAGAAAAAAGAGTGAGGAATAAAGAAAAATTTAAAAAAGGAGTCAAGTACTGATCCACAGTACTGACAAAGACAATAGTGGTTCCACATGCCTTCTTAGAATTTCAAAAACAGCAACTCTGATCATCTGTGTTAGAACACAGGTGCTGTAAAGTTTATCAAAAGCAGGGGCTTCCAAGATGGAGCTCTTCTCTGAGTGAGAAAGTGGAGAAGCCCTCTTTCTCCATATTTCACTCTGACAGTGGATAAAGACAATTGAAGAACTAAGCTCCTGAAAGTCACATGGAAGGACTGGAAAAGAACAAGCCTCTACTTCTGAAACGATGCTGCTGTTGGATTTTCAGACATTCACTCACTGAAACCTTGCAACAGCTCCATGAGGCTAATAGCAGAATCAACCATCCTTCATAAAAGTGGGAAGTGAGGCACTGTCAAGACATGGCAGAGTCTGAGTGAAGAGAGTTCATTCATAGAATATAAGCACTTTGTATTCTTCAGTATATCCCAGAGGATTTCCACATTCATAGCTCCAACAGGCAACAGGTAAGAAACATTTGGGGAAGAAACGGTGCGTGTTCTGACAGGTTGTGTAACTTTGTTCTGAGCATGAGGGGGCAGGCTTTTTCTTTTCATTATCTGCTAAGCGTGGAGGCTCTTCATCCCTGACAGTGGACAGTGCCACCTTCACTGTCCAGTCTACACATCCAGATGCTAACCTCATTTAGAAACTCCCTCACAGACACACCAAGAAATAATGCTTACCAGCTGTGGTGGTTTGAATAAGAATGATCCCCCAAAGACTCATATATTTGACTAGTTCCCAGGTAGAGGAATGTTTAGAAAGGATTATGAGGTATGGATTTGCTAGAGGACGTGTATCCTTATTGGAGATAATGTGTTGGTATGTCACTAGGGATGAGTTTTGAGGTTTCAAAAGCCCTCTCTCTCTCTCTCTCTCTCTCTCTCTCTCTCCTCTCTCTCTCTCTCTCTCTTCCATGCACATCAGACAGAAGTGTGTAGCTTCTTCTCCAGCACCATGTCTGTCTGACACTATGCTCCCACCATCCCACCACGATGGTCACCAACTAATCCTCTGAAATTGTAGACAAGACCCTAATTAAATGCTTTCTTTTATACACTGGTCATGGTTCTCCTCACAGCAATATAATACTAAGACATTAGCTACCTGTACATCGCTTAGTCCAGTCAGGCTGACATAAAAATGTAGCAACTGTTTGCATGGTACTTGGTATTATAAATAATCTAGATGATGCTCAGTGCGTCTTAGAAAACAGAATTTGCTTTTCTGCGGCTATAAGGAAAGGTGTGGGTATTTTTTCTCCCTGGAGTACCTGCAAAATAGCGAGTGATGGTCAAAGTGTAGCTCTGTGGTTGAAAGCAACCAGAATTACAAACATGGAACTTGAAATTTGAAGGATGAGGGGAGAAGAGAATACAATGTCTATACAACGTATAGTTCAAACATGTGGCGTGCTGCGATTCTTTTGACCAGACTTCTAAATTATTGAGCCTCACCTCACTCATTCTCCCACACTGTTCTTTCCCCACACCCTTTCCAGATTCATGTCTCTATTCTAATATGACCTTAATTCATTTCCTTTTTCAGTGAACTTCTAGAAATATCTCTGATTGGCTCCCTCTGGGCTTCTGACAGGTATTCCAAAACTGCTTGTTTAGAATGCTGACTACTATAGCCCAAGCCCACCTTGTATTTAGGATTTCCCACCTATCCTTCCCCTGTCATTAACGTCAGACTAAAATGGCATCATCTTTCCTTGGCCGATTTTTCAAATCAGGAATCTTAGTCATGTTTGAGTCTGCTTTCCTTTACACTCCAGCAAATCTTTCATTTCTGTCTGCCATCTTATGTCTTCTACTTCTAACATCTTCTGCCTCTCACTTTTCCTCGTCTCCATAGCTACTACCCATCTCCAGGCCAGCAATATGTCTTGTCAAGGTTACTACGATTGTCCTCAAATTGCCATTTTGCTGTTATTTGTATGATGCCCAACCCTGTCTCCCTGTACCAATTCGATATTTTAAATCCACACCAAAAAAAAGAAAAAATGTAGAAGCCTCTTGGTTGAATCTTTTTACTGGCTTTCCCTTGTATTGATAAAGTCATCCAAGCTAGTTAGTAGGCTTCCAGCAATTCGGACATCCAGGTAGATGCCTAGCCCTTTATAGACTTTAGCTTCAGCCCACTCTCCTCTCCCCCACCACTGACCTCTCACCACTGACATTCACACTGTTTTTCAGTTCTTACCCACCACAAAACATATAATTTCCTTTGCCACATTCTCCAGACTACTCTTACACCATCCTTTAATGATGAGTTCAATGTGTTCTTTTCTCCAACCCACCAATCTAACTAGAAAGTGAATAATTTCACGAACACACGCACAGGCTCTGGCTGTGGGTGATACAGAAAGGAACCGATTAGAAAACCCCAGCAAACATATCTTCCCTTTAGCATGTCACAAAGACTTCTGATTCACATACATCTAGGTGACCTGCTATTCTGGAAATGGATATATAGTTACTAAAACTGTAACAGTAAATTATAATCTTCTCAAAGTTATCATTAACCAAAGCCAGTTTACTGGAGACACAGTTTTGATGAGTTTACATAGATTCTCTAGGGTGGGGAATTGAAATTTTCCAGTCTTCAGGAAACCTGGAACATGCTTATTTTTTGGTTTCAGTTTTGTTTTTCTATTATCCTGACAGATTGGCAAGGCTTTAAGAAAAATAATTTTAAATGATAAATTTGTATTGCAGAGTCATTGTTTTCTAGTGTGTCTATCATAATCCCATTGCAGAGTTGAGCTCCATCTTTCTTTTTTTTATTATTGTTTTTTTTTATTTATTTTCATTTCAAATGTTATCCCCTTTCCTGGTTTTCTCTCTGGAAACCTCCTATCCCATCCCCCCCCCCAAGCTTCTATGGTGGTGCTTCCCCACTCACCCACCCACTCCACTTCACTGCTCTGGCATTCCCCTACACCGGGGCATTGAGCTTTCAGAGGACCAAGGGCCTATCCTCCCGTTGATGCCCAATAAGGCCATCCTCTGCTACATATGCAGCTGGAGCCATGGGTCCCTCCGTGTGTACTCTTTGGTTGATGGTTTAGTCCCTGGAAGCTTTGGCGGGGGGGGGGGGGGGGGAGATGTTGGTTGGTTGATATGCTGTTCTTTCTATGGGCTCATTAACCAGTTTTTCCTTTCTCTCAAACAGATTCATTCTATTCTAGACCAAGTACACCATTGAGTTGTTCTAAAGGCAAATACAGAGTTATGCTTAGAAAATACTCAGACATTTTCCTAATTTTAATAGGATTCTTACAAACTGACATCCTTTGAAAGAGAAAATAAATATCTTCCTGTGAGTATTTTGTTCCCCCTTTTAAGAAACACCAAAACATCCACACTTTGGTCTTCCTTCTTCTTGAGCTTCATGTGGTCTCTGAATTGTTTCTTAGTATTCCAAGCTTTGGGGCTAATCTCCACTTAGTGAGTGCATACCATGTGTGTTCTTTTGTGATTGGGTTACATCACTCAGGATGATATTTTCAAATTCCATCCATTTGCCTAAGAATTCATGAAGTCATTGTTTTTAATAGCTGAGTAATACTCCACTGTGTAATTATACCACATTGTGAAGTCTCGATGACCCAGTGTAGGGGAATACCAGGGTGGGAGGGGTGAGTAGGTAGGTGGGTGGGGGAATACCCTCATAGAAGTAGGGGGAGAGGGGATATGATAGGGGGTTTCTAGAGGTTGGGGGGAGACCAGGAAAGGGGATAAACTTGAAATGTAAATAAAGAAAATATCCAATAAAAAAAAATGATGGAGCAAAATGCTCTCCTAAAACAGGAGAGAGAGAGAGAGAGAGAGAGAGAAGAGAGAAGAGAGAAGAGAGAAGAGAGGGGGAGGGAGAAGAGAGGAAGGAGGAGGAGGAGAGAGAGAGAGAGAGAGAGAGAGAGAGAGAGAGAGAGAGAGAGAATACAATGCAAGTGGATATAACCAGAAATGGGGTGTTAAAGTTGGCTGAATTGAACCACTGAGGGAATAGACTAAGCCACAAAGGAACAGCAGCTGGACATGTGGAAGATGCTTGAGTAACCAAGGGAGAAGAGCCAGGTAGATGGGACCTAGTATGTACAGAGCATGATGGTAAGCAGTAAGGTCTTAGTGCTTTAACAGAGGTGGCGAATAAATTTTAAGAAACATTACTTCTCTAACTAGGCTTCCTAGGTAAAAGGGTGTACAAGTCCTGCCAGGACAAAGTCCAGTAGTCCTCTGAGGGGGAATGAGGATCATAGGAAAGATGTAAAAGAAGATTCAGAGACAAAGGCTAGAAATTGGAGGGCTGTTCAGTCAGTATTGTGGCAGCCTCACGTTTAATTCTTCTTAGGCTTTATATACTTTACAGCATTGTGGGAAACAAAGTCACAAGCCAATAGAGATATGGCTGACGTACATTCAATATCTGTACCCACCCAAAGGCCTCCCTATTTCCTTCTTGTTCCTTCCTCTAAGATTAACCAAACATTCAGCCCTTCGCCTTGAGCTTCAAGTGTATCCCCTCTTATCAGCAGGCCAAGAAATCTGCCAGTAGAACCCTGGCCTGATTTGACTCTGCCTGATAGGCAGGCTTTCACAGAAGCAGGCAAAATAGGTCCCAACAAGAGGGTAGCTTGAAGTAGCTGAAAGCAAAGATGATACCTCAAGGAAGCTGTTGAAATAATGTTAAAAGCAATGGTTCTCAACCTGTGGTCACAACCTCTTTAGAGGTCACATATCAGAGGCCCTGCACTGCAGATATTTACATTACCATTCATAAGAGTAGCAAAATTACAGTTACAAAGTAGCAACAAATTAATTTTACAGTTTGGGTCACCAAAAGATGAAGAACTGTATTAAAAAGTCTTAGATAGGGTATCATATGAGAAAGAGTACTAACAAATTTGGGATAGAGAATAAAAAATACCAAGATGGAAAAATGTGTTTGTAGAAAGCACAATTACCATAAAACACCATTAAAACAGTAGTCAGAGGACATCTCTGCTCAAAGACAATCGTTTACTTTTCTATGATACACTATCCTACAAAGACAGAGTTAGAGAAGAAAGGGCCTATTTTAGTTTGTAGTTCCAGAAATGATGGTAGAAGGCACAGTAAACACACAGGCATGGAGGCAGATCTGGAAGCTGGCTCATCACAGTTTTATTTGCATGCAGGAAGCAGAGAAAAAAACAGGAAGTGGGCAGGTTTAAAACCTCAAAGCCCACCCACAGTGACTTACTTCCGCCAGCAAGGTTCAGCTTCTAGAGTTCCATAATGCTTTCAAATTGCCCCACCACTAGGGCCCAAGTGTGAACATGAGCCTATGGGAGACTTTCTCATTCAAACTACTGCAAACAGTGAAGCATTTCTAACTCCTTCGCCACATCTACTTTTATAAAGAACTCTGTCCAGTTTCATTAGGATTGCCACTTATTATATTTGCTAAAGTAAAGAAGCCGTATCCTTTTAAGGACTCTAATTTCTTTAAATGAACAGATAATATTCTAATAGAATAACTAAAACATACTGTAAGGTGGTTGGATCTATCTTCCATCCTTTCTTGTTCTCTCTGTATTTCCTAAGTCAGAAGGTCATGACCTGTTGTCTGGGGAGGTTAATGCTAGCCTGGAGAGGCTAGTTTCTCTCCAGTTTCTCCCTCCTTTCCCAACAAGTCAATCTACTATTCATCTCCTGTTCTTCATTATTCTTCTAGATGAATGAGTGAATAACTTTTGACTTAATGTACTAGATGGACGCCATTCCCTTGGCAATATAGTAAGACCTGGTAGAAGTTTGAGACATATTATCAGATAAGAATGAACTAATATCAGAAATTGTATGAAAGTGGCAAAAGACACTACTGGTGTTGATAAAGACAGTGTGGTGTGAGATACAAATCACTAAAACCCTGGAAAGAGGCAACTTTCAGCTGCCGGGGCAGCATGCAGCCTTGAGAGTGAGATGTAGCATGAGGGCTCTGAGTCCAGCGGCACAGGGAGAGTCAGATGCTCAAAGCATCCTTTATGCGCTTATCTTTACTTGAAGTAAGTTTATCATGAACCTGATTAAATTTCTTTGTTTCAAATTGTTTGATTTTATTTTATTATTTCACTAGCAAAACGGATTGAACCAGTGTGACATGCAGGCCTAGCTAAGCAGAGTACACACTCTCTTCAGATTACAGTGACTGGGATTCAGGAATCCATAGCAGAACCAAGACAGAGTCTCTCAAGATTAGGCAGACAGTAGTTTCAGAAGGAAAAAAAAAAAAAGAGGGGAGGGCACTCTTTCTTTCCCTATGGTTGCAAAGTGATCTCTACCAAAACAGACAAAGGAGGAAGAGGAGAAGGAGAAGAGGAAGCAGAGGAGGAAAAGGGGGAAGGAGGAGAAAAGGAAAAGAAGGAAAGAAAAGAAAAAAAGAAGAAAAAGCCTGTCTTCAGTGACTTTCCTTGAACTATGGAATTTGGATATGCCAAATCCGAATGTTAGGTCTTCTGGTTTCCAAGTGTGTGAAATGTTCCTGTCACTTACCTAGTTTGCGATACATTTTGGCTACTTATAACTGGAAAAGTCTAGACAAGTTCCCTTGGGCCAGATACTGTGATAAAGCCTTTATGCACATGAGACACAGGGATTAACCCATGTTGTAAGTAGGAAAATGGCTCTGATAAGTTAAATGACTTACCCAAGGTCACACTGCAAGCACTTGAGAGCTCTTGAGCACAATCTTTGTCGTTAATCATTGCGTTAAGTGGCTTCCAGGTGAGTTCCTCAGCTATTCGGGATTCTCGGCCTCTGATTTAGCAGCCAAGACCCATGGGATTCGACAGAATGGAGCAGAGTGGGCGTGATGGATGAGCTCACCAGCGCGTCCTCAGGAAAAAAAAATTTCATGGATGGTTTTGTCTGTTAGCTCTTCAGCAAAGCTCATAATAGCTATGGGTTCTGTTTGTCACTGTCAAACTCAAGTCGTTCTACATTATTCATTGTGCTCCAAAACCAAGCATGCCTCCCGGGGGAATATTTATTTCCTAGCTCAAAGGAATGTGTAATAATGGTATCGAAAGCTGAGTCAGCTGTAGAGTCACTTTTCACTGCTTATAAACTCCGTGAATGGCAGAAAGCACAAGCATGTCTAACAGTGGCTAATTCCAGAGTTGCTGGTGGTCCTGTTGTATCTAGAAAACAGATGTCATTGGGAAGAATTCTATTATAGAAAGTAGTAGTAGTCATAGGAACATCCCTCAAATGGGAAGCCCATGGGAAGCTATGGCCACAGTAGACTATAAAGTGATGTGCTAGCCTCTCAGAGTCTTCCTGCTTTGTCAAAATAGAGAAAAAAAATCTTAATAGGGTGTGGGTTTGGTCACGCACTGCTCCTGTTCTATTCAGTTAGTACAGATTCTGCACAGCAGTTAGAGCATGTCCTGGATTATTTCTTCCTTTAAGATGAATTCCTTCATTTCAGCTCTAAGAGTTCAGTGGAAGCCACTGGACTCATCCTGCATATCAGCCTTGGGTAATGAGTGTGGCTCACTAGAGCTGTTTACCCATTGGGGACACTTCCTACTGCTGTGCTAAGGAATCACTACAAATCGCGAACTACAAAATCGGGTCTGTGAGATGGCTCAGCAGAAAAAAACAACGTCCCACCAAGCTGATGTCCTCAGTTTGATCTCTAGGACTCTCATACTAAGACAGAGTCAACTCCCAAACTTCCTTGAATTTACAGATATGCCCTGTGGTAGACATAACTACTAAATAAATAAATAAATGTAATTTTAAAAAATCAATAGCTTAAAGCAACATACATTTGTTATTTTACAATCTGGAGAACAGAAGCCAAAATGAGATTTAAAGGTATTGAATTAAGTTCATGGTAGGGTTAGTTCCTTACAAAATCACCAAAAAAGAATTTGTTCCTGGACTTATAGTGTCCATGGCTTCAGCATTTGGTGGCTCCTGGCAGCATCCTCTAGTAACTCTTCCCATCATCACGTCACCTTGTCCAACTTTGACCTTTTTGCCTTTCTTATCAGTGTCATTAAGATCCTGCACAGGACCAATCAGAGAAAAGAAGATACTAACCTGAAAGCCTGCTCCCTAAGATTAGTTTTCCTGTGCCAAAAGGCCCTATGCAAGCTTCCAACAGCATGAAGCAAACAAAAATTCTACCTTTGTCCTTAAGGACAAAGAAAAAGAAATTATTAAATTGGTCCCCAGCTCTGTTCACTTCACAGCAGAGACTTAAAGTGAATAAAAAGTGCCTGTGGCCCAACCAGGGACTGCCCCACCTACGGATCCACCATGTCTGCAGACACCAACCCAACACTGTTGCCGTGATCAAGAGGTGCTTCTGACAGGAACCAAGTGTGGCAGTTACTGGGGAGGTCTGGCCAGCAACTGACCAATGCAGATGTGAACACTTGGAGCCAACCATCAGATTGAGCTCAGGGAACCTAGTGAAGGAGCTGGCAGAAGGACTGGAGGAACGGAGGGGAATTGCAACCCCACTGGAAGAACATAGGCTGGCCTGAACACCCAGTTCTCCCAAAGTTTAGACCACCAACCAACAAGTGTACCTGAGGGATCCACAGCTCCAAATACAAGTGTAGCAGAGGATGACCTTGTCTCACAGCAACAGGAGGGGAAGCCCTTGGTCCTGGGAGGTTTTGAAAGGGCCCACAAGGGGGAGTCCCTCACGCTGATCTGGGAATAAGCCTCACCACCCAAGGACACAGAGACCATCTTGATGCAATTAGCAAAAAGGTAGTTTAATAGCATGGGCCCATGGATCGAATTACACCTCACGCAGGAGGCTGAGAATTCAACCAAGACCCCAGAAAGTTTGGAGCTTTTATAGGTAGGGGTGGGAAAGCAGGGAGATTTGGCGCGGTTACACATGATTGGATATTTTAAACATCAGCAATTTACGTAGACCAGTTATTTTTGACCATGAATCCTCGGACTCAAGAGTACCAGATGACCCTTACTCATTTGCTTTTTAGACTTGTATGTCTTTGCGTCCTTGCTTCTTTTTCATTTTTGGTCACTCTGCCCCTGAAAGGCTCAAAATTATTATTATTATGGCTAATTTTAACAAGCTGTTAGTGGTCTTTGCTGACCACGAATTCCTTGCTCTATGTCTCAAGATGATTTTAATTTTTATTCTCACATTTTAATGCTCCAGCATAGGAGGATGCTGGAGCAATGGGGTGGGAGAATGTGGTACACTCTCATACAGGTAAAAGGGAAGGGGGAGGGCGGATATGGGATGGGGGGTTGGTGGAAGAGAAATCAGGAAGTGGGATATCATGGAGAGGGTTTGGTGGAGGGGATAACTAGGAAGTGAAATATCATTTGAGATGTAAACGAAAGAAATAAGTAATAAAAAAAGAAAAAAGAAAAATAAGAAAGAAAGAAATTAGTGGAATCAAAAAAAAAAAATGCCCTGTGAACTTGTGAGTTTCCCCATGTAGTGTACCTTGAAAAAACTAGCTCATCTAGAAGCCAAATTATATATATATGATAGAGAGTTGCCTTAGTTTACTTTATTAGCACCACACTCTAACCAACTGAACTAACTGGCCAGACATCTTAGTGTGCTTTTAATGGTGTGATAAACACTATGACCAAAAGCAACTTGGGAAGAAAGGGTTTATTTCATCTTGGACCTTACAGTCTATACTGAATGTAAGTCAGGGCAGGAACTCACTACAAGAACCTGGAGGCAGAAACTGAAGCAGAGCCCAGGGAGGAGTGTTCCTTACTGGCTTACTCCTCATGGCTCGTTCAATAAGCTTTCTTCTACAACTCAGGCCCACCTGTCCGGATGTGACACCTCCCATAGTGGTCCAGGCCCTCACCCACCAGTTATCCATCAAGAAAATGTCCCACAGTTCTATTTACAGAATGAAGGGACTGTCTCATTAAGACTTCCTTCTCCCAGATGACTCTAGCTTGCATCAAGTTGACAAAACAACAACCAACACACTAGATCATATAAACTGGAATATAGATGTAATAAAAAAAAAAAAAACAGATTAGTAAGGGCTAGAATAGAGAAGCAAGAGGAGGGAACTTGAAGGATAAATAATAACTTGATAGCTGAGTATAAGGTCCTAGGAGATTTGGAAAATGCAATGGGCCAATGTAAATGGTAGAGAGAGCAGCTACCATTGTGGCCTGCCATACAAGCATGAACATCAGGGACTGATGCAAAAGAGAACTACGATGAAAACTTAATACCAGCACTATTGGCCTTAGGCAGAAAGGAAGTAGAACAGAAAATCAAGTCTTTTCTACCTGCTAAGTCGGTAAACTTCAAAGGCAGAGGCAGGAGGATTACTGTCAACTCCAGCCCATCCTAGTCTATGTAGCAAGATCCAGGTTAGCCAAGGATCCTTACTAAGACCCTATCTCAAAAATGAAAAGAAAGGAAAACAAGAAAAAGAGATCTAGAGGAGTATGAAATGACCTCAGCTGTTAAGTCCAGCCAGATCACAATATTCCATTTCACAGAAGCAGCGGGAAGGCCCAGCCGAGCTGACATTGAACTGATCAGTGGCTTTCTCACCAGGAACAAGGCTGACAACCGCTGCCTCCAGACCACTATTAGATCACAGAGCATAAGGAATGTGAAACCCGCAGCGTGAGCCCTTGCATACAATTATGTATAATGAATGTCACGTGTGATAGTAGTAGGCTAGCAGTATTTGCTGAAACCTATAGAAGCAAAAGCCGTCCAGACCTGGAAAGTGAGGATTATCTTCTCCAGTTCTGGGCTGAAGTCTGGAGATGCGATGACCTGCCCAGCTCTAGGAGGTACGCTCAGCCGGAGGGTGTTTCACCGGATTACTAACCTGAAGAAACTAGTCACCAGTGCCCTTGTAAAACCAGTGCTGACTCAAGAATCCTATTTGAAGGATTGCTGAGTGTGAGCTGCCTCTTGTCAGAGGCCCAGATGACAATGCCAAATCCTGAAAATAGTAGTTTTCAACTCCGCACAAACCACTGACAGAGCAGAAGCTGGACAAAAGCCACCATGGAATTAAGCTTAATTTGTCCACTTTCCTCCAAACTACCTTTTTACCTTAACTTTCAAAGTTAAGAAAAAAAAAAAAAAAAAAGGAAGAAGAAAGAAGTGATTCTTGAATCTTCAGAAGTAGTAATAAAACTCATTTTAAAGCTATTATATTTTTCCAGATGATTCTAGAATTTTCCATCCCTAGAAATACATGCAAAAAATCGTTTCACAAAACTCTTGTGTTGTTCCTAATTAAAAAAAAAAAAAAAAAAAAAAAAAGTACTGTACTTGAGTTGGTGTGGCTCCAGATAAGCAAACTGTGTTCTTCTACTGCCCCCATCTGGCGGATATTGGGAAAAGACAGGCTGCACGGTTTTAAGACTGCTTCATTTCCTTGTCAGTAAAATCTCTCCGGTCTTGTATAATTCCTTCTCTCCAACCCTTGTGGATGCACAGTTGTAGGTAGCTTCTTTGCTGAAAACTACTTATGAGGAGTAACCCACCAATTTTAAAGACAGTTCCAGGATTGGGGAGGACAGTAAACAAGAAAACGACTCAAATGTGTTTGCATCTAGCAAGAATCTGATGAAGAAACAAAGCTTACCCCTTGTCTTGTAAGAATGGATAGTACAGGGCTGGGCATGTTGGCACTCCTGAAATCCCAGCACTAGAGTCAGGGTCAGGGGATTCACTGCAAGTAAGCTCAGCCTAGTCTATATAGCAAGTTCCAGGTTAGCCAGAATCACTTTGCAAGCAAGACCCTGTCTCAAAAACACAAAAAGCAAGCAAACAGAGTGTGAAACAGAGCAATTCTCATCTGATGAATTCAGTCAAATCACAGAGTCCAGTAAATGTGAGACAAGCTGCACCAACGTCCACCTGAGCCGCTGTCCTGGTACGGCATCAGAAAGCAAAGATGAAGGTCAACTATGATTGTGTGCTGAGTGTAACTAGCCTCCGATATCTTGTGCTTCTTGATGCATGTGGGGAAATGGCTCCAGGGCTGACTTGGAGCAGTGTAATATGTCTCTATCCAGGTACCTGTCAGTTCTGATAAGATGCTCTATGCCACAGTAACAATCCATAAAATCTCAGTGTCGTAATCCAGGAGAAGTTTATCACACAAATCCACATGGCCAAAGCTCCAAGTGTTTATCACGCTATAATGCACTTGTCTTTTTTTTTTTTTTTTCATGACAGACTATAAGCAATTTGGAAGTAGGAACTGGATTCAGTTCTGTGCTGTATCTCTGAAACTTAACATAGTTACTGAAACGTACCTGCTCAGAGACTGTCTGTCCAATAAGAGGGTGAAACAATTGTTGAGGAACTGACAAATGGCAGATCCATAGGCAGATCCAAGATCCTGACGTCTTTGGCCACTGCCTCTGCATCTTCAGATCTTAGGTGGGGATGACTTGTCCAGTGACAATTTTATACTCCAGTAACATCCTCTGGCTTCCCTCAGCCTGTGCTATAGGATCATACCCAGGTAAGTGAATGTGAATTAACAAGGAAGACTGGCAAGGAGGTATCCATAGCAGTCAGAATTCCTGGCCTAGGGATGAGCCTGGTAGATCTGAACACACTTCACCACAGGGCCATACAGAGAGACTGGGAGCTATTGGAGAAAATTACACTGTGGCAAAGTAACAGATGTCAAAAGGGAAGAGAGTCAAGACCTTGTAAATTTGTCAGTAATGTTTGTAAATGTGGGTAAAATATACCATTTGGAATTGTAAAAGGAAAATAAAGCAAACATTGGCATGTAAATTTTTATTAATAAATTTATGTATTTACTTTATGTTTCGATCTCAGCTTCCCCTCCTTTCTCTATTCCCAGTCCCTCTCTCTCACCCCCAACACACCCCCATCCAATCCTCCTCCCTTTCTCCTAAGGAAAGGGGAAGCCTCCCATGGACATCAACCAGCCTTGGCATATGAAATTGCAGTAGAACTAGGCACATCTTCTCCTATGTGGCTAGGCAAGGCAGCCCAGTTAGATGAAAGGGATCCAAAGACAGACAATGGAGTCAGACACAGTCCTGCTCCTGCTGTTAGGAGTCCCACATGAAGACCCTGCTGGGCAACTCTTATATATGGTAGAGGGCCAAGTCAGTCCCATGCATTGCTCTCTGGTTGGCAGTTCAGTTTCTGGGCCCCTATGTGCCCAGGTTAGTTGATTCTGTAGGTTTTCTTGTGCTGTCCTTGATCCTCTGGCTCTTTCAATCATTCCATGGTCTCTTCCACAGGATTCCCTAAGCTCTGCCTAATGTTTTGGTTGTGAGTCTGCAACTATTTCCATCAGAGACTGAACTTAGTCTATGAACAGCTATCTTGAAAACTTCTTTTTTAAAGACCATATCATTTTTCTTTGCTTTTTTACAAAAACCTTTTATTCATTATGCTCCAGACTGTGCATGCCAGGCTAGCACATTTGGCTATCCATATTACAGAGTAAATACAAGAAATCCTCCATAGAAATACTTATGCATTTTTTCTTTATTGGCTTTGAGACAGGTATCGCTATGCTGCCCAGGCTGGCCTTGAGCTCCCAATCCTCCTGTCGCAGGCTCCAATGTCCTCTATGTACTTCGGGAAGAATTTACAGACTATAATTTTGTATCTAAAGTGGAATAGAGTGCTGCTTATCATGAAATTATAAAAATACGCTGGAAGGCTGGCCAGCGGTGGCAAACCACAGCAGTCGCTGCGCTCTGGAGTCTGAGGCGGCTGTCTGTCTCTCCCGAGTTCGAATCCCTGCCTGTGCTTGTCAATCAATCACAGGGAAAAAAAGAAAAAGAAAAAGAAAACAAAACCAGTTATATAATAACCATTAAACTGATCATGGGGTTCTCAATGGAGAAGATAGAGTGAAGACTGAAGGAGTTGAGAGGATTCATGACACCATGAGGAAAGCAACAATCCCAACCAACCAGAGCCCCCAGGGTCTAAACCACCAGCCTGCGAGCGCTTAGGGAGGGACCCATGGCTCCAGCTATATATGCAAGGGAGCTATATATAAGTGGGAGAAGAGATCCTTGGTCCCATGAAGGCTGGACGTCGGGGGGTGGGGGATACTCGAGGGTGGGAGGTGAGGTACGGGGGGAGGGTGGGTGGGGGTACACCAACGTGGAGGCAGGAGGAGGGGGGAAGGGATAGTGAGTTCCTGGGAGGGAGGGGGGGAAATGGGGTAAGGAGAGAACATCTGAAATGTAAATAAAATTTCCAATAAAAAAAATGACTAGGAAAATACATTATTTTGTCCATTTAATTTGCACTAAAAATTCCATATAATTCAATAAAGAGAAGATGTTTCTAATTATAAAAAAAAAAAAAAATACGCTGGAATGAAAAAATCTGAATATCAATCTTACAAGCTCGTAAGAAGCATATCCAGAGCACTTTATCCATAAATAAGATGATATAGTAATTTTAATAATAATCATGTTTCCATCCTTGCACGTTTAGATTAAATAGTGGCTTACAATTTATACTGAAAACAAAACACAAACCTACTACTCCTGATTTCATCTTCATGGGCGACCCAAAGCAATGATCCTGGGTCCCCAGGTAAAGCACACCCCATCACAACCCTGCCATGGTCAGAGGGAGTACTGCATTGCCCTGGGCTTAAATTTGCCTGACCTTCAACATACTCACATTAGACAAGATGATTATTACTGGCCTGCAAAATACTAACCAAAGAGCAGACAGATTACACAGTGTGTCTCCTAAGTGATGTGTTGCTATGGTTTCCAACTGAAAGGATAGATTCCTCGCGCTGTTAGGTTATCCAAAATCACCAGGATCGTACCAAAATGTTTCTGCAAAGCAGTGGGCTGTCTTTTAAACACAGTTTCATTTGGTCAAATCCATCTCAGATCATCAGGAAGCATGCTGTTTTTAGAGGAGGGTCTTCATCAGTGCACTGGAGTTAGCAGGAGACCCGTAAGGCTGAGGCTGAGCCCTGATTTCTGTGGGTAGAAGAATTTTTCCTGAACTTACTATCTAAGACTCCTTTGCATATGTGAGAATGGGGTGCTCCTGTACATAAACAAGCCTCCAGAAGCTCTGAAAACCCTCTTCAGATGAAGTCAAATCAACAACCTGCTCTGCCTTTCCTTCTGTAGTCAAGATCCTCTACTGCACTCATCTGGCTTGAGTTCCCCACCAAACTCAGCTGCAAGGCATATTTATCTTCTTTATTTCGTTCAGAATTCCCATAAAACACCAGGTTCTCATGTTAATGGTGTCTTATATATGCTTTTTGTTTTGAATTCTTGACCTACCTTGATTCTTATAAATCTTTCAGGGCTCAAAATAAATATCTTATCCTGAGGCACCCATCACTGCCAACAAAAATTAATATTCATTATGCCACCTGACAGAACCCCACATTTTCATTTACACACACACACACACACACACACACACACACACACACACACCAAGCCTAAAAACATAGGCTATGCCTTTTTAGTCTCCACTAAAACTACAAAACTTGGCACATGGTTATTTAATATCGAGTGGATAAGCTAGCCTACAAACTTTAATCTACTTTTAATTAATAACTAGGCAGGACTGTATGTCTATTTATTTATTTAACCAATGTTAAAGTTGATCATTTCAACGTGATCTTTGCCTTAATAACTACAACCACAGGAAGAAAATAAACCAATTAAGACCATTTCTATTGTGTCATGGAATGCAATGTTGATAGTAATTAACATAGCACATCCAACATAGTTGTGCTGTACAATCATCTGAAGGGTATTGTAAAAGTTAGGACAGTCTGTCTTAGGGTAAGCTTTAGTTCATATAGTTAAAATGAAAGAAAGGCAGAGATTCCATGAGAGAAGGAGTGGAAATTTTGAAAGGTATGTGTGACACTCAAGGGCTCTGTTTAACTCCTTCCCTCAAGTTTAACAGGTGTCTGACAGGTGTCCCTCTGGGGAACAGAAGAACACAGACTTGGAAAGGGGAGAAGGTGGCAGCTGAGGCAGAAACGTAGCTTGATCCATGATGCAAGACATCTACTGATTATACCACTAGGACACAGGAACTAAGAAAGGCAGTACCATCCGGAGACCTTGCTCTTCCTAGGCTAATCAAAGAAGTCCTCAAGGTGCCCCATGAGGGCTCTGACCCTTGGTTTGGTTCCTTCTTCAGAGCTGGGAGTGTTAGAGTAGTCACAAAGGATCATTAAGGTGAAGATTCTTCTGGTCAAGAGAATCACATCTCTGGGCTGTGTGGAGACCTAACAATGGTCAAATCAATGACCCAGTTAAGTTATCACTCCTCACCCCAAGGAAGGAAGCTCATTTTAAGTGATGCTAAAGAGAATGATGTAAAAATCATTCCTATAATAGGATACTGTACTTTTTCTCCCCAGAATTTCCACCCCCTGGGGCAGACTTATGCTAGACACACGAGTTCGGAAGTCTAAACACGTTTCTGAGTATGGAATGTATGTAGTGTTTCCATTCATTCCTTCCTATTTTTTGTACTAAGCATTCTTTCTTTAAGATGCTGGACTTTCTGACTCTTTTTCTATAGCCCTCTTCCCCACTATGTGGCTGCCTGGCACTGTGTGGACAACCCTCATGACAACTTAACTGAAGCAGCATTTTTTTCCTTTTCTTCCCCATTGTCCTCCTATGGGCAGCAGCCAAGATATACAGCTTGCCTGTCTTTGTATGATTTTTTTTCTTTTAAATTAATGAAATTGTCCTTGAACTTAAATAAAATATTTCCTATAAGGAAGAGAAAAGGTGTTACCTTTTTCATGAAAGTCCCAACAATCAAATGAACCAGAAGCAGGCAAGAAATATTTTTGTTTTTCTCTTTACGTTCAAATACACACAGAGACCCAGACACATCACACACATATGCACACACATACATGCACACACACATTTCTTAGTTAGTGTTCTATGGCTGTGAAGAGATGCCATGACCACAGCAATTCTTATAAAAGAAAGTATTTAATTGGGACTTCCTTACAGTTTCAGATATTTAGTCCAGTATCATCATGACGGGAAACATGATCACACACAGGCACACATGGTGCTGGAGAGGAACCTGAGAGCTCTACATTCCAATCTACAGGAATCAGGAAACTAGAGAAAGGTCTTTGGCATGGACTTTTGAAACCTCAAAGCTTACCTACAGTGACACACTTTCTCCAACCAGGCCATACCTCCTTATCCTTTCAAGGAGTGCCACTTTCTGGTGACAAAACATTCAAATCTATGAGCCTATGGAGGCCAAAGCACCACCACAACACACACACACAAAAACACACACACACAAATATACACAGACAGGAAGACAAACACTTCTCTCAACTCAAGAGGAGCAGAAGGAAGACAATAAATGAAAAGTTGATCAAAGAGAGAGTAACAGAGACAGGGAGAAAGACAGAGAGAAAGAGAGAGACAGAGAGAGAGACAGACGGAGAGAGAGACAGAGAGAGAGAGACAGAGAAAGAGAGACAGAGAGAATGTGTCATGTGACCTTTCTTCACAGATGAACTAAGAGGTCAGGTAACAAACCTAGGAAGAAAATGATGGATAAAGAAAAACCATGAAAGGTATCTTTAATTATTATGGTATAAGGATTTTACTTACACACAAACTGAGTTTTGGTCAAGCCCACTCCTATTCCCTCTACTCTGACTCCTCCCCATCCTCCCTACCATGATTCCCTTCCTATTTCATGTGTATTTTTTTTTTCATTTACAGTACAGTCTTTGCCCCACCACCACCACAGTTCCTCATCCCATTCTTCCTCCCCCTTGCCTCTGAGAGGTTATGCCCCCCTCCACCATGCCTCCTCTCCCTGAGACTTCAAGTCTCTCAAGGATTAAGTGCATCTTCTCCCACTGAGGCAAGACCAGGCAGACCTCTGCTATATATGTGTCAGGGGCCTCGAACCAGCCCGTGTATTTTCGTGGTTGGTGACTCGGTATCTGGGAGTTTCCTAGGGTCTGAGTTAGTTGAGACTGCTGGTCTTTCTAAGGGGTTGCTCTCCTCTTCAGTTTCTTCAATCTTTCCTCTAATTCAATCACAGGGGTCCTTGACTTAAGTCCAGTGGTTGGTTGTAGGTATCTGCTTCTGTCTCAGTCAGCTGCTGGTAAGACCTCTCAGAAAACAGCTATGCCAAGCTCCCATCTGTAAGTACATCATAGCATCAGTAGTAGTGTCAGGCCTTGGTACCCTCCCATGAGAGGGATCCCAAGTTGGGCCGGTCATTTAACCACCTTTTCTTCAGTATTTCCTCTGTTTTTGTCCCTGCAGTTCTTTTAAACAGAAATAGTCCTGGGTCAAAAATGTCGGCTGTGGGTTAGTAACCCTGTCCCTCCTCTTGAAGCCCTGTCTATCTACTGGAGGTAGACTCTTCAAGTTCTTTCTCTTCAATGTTGGGCATTTTGGCTAAGGTCACCCCCAATGAGTCCTTAGAGTCTCTCACCTCCAAGGTCTCTAGTACTTTCTAGAGGGTCCCCCCACCTCTCCCCCACCTCCTGATGCTACTTACTTCCATTCATTCTCCTGGCCCTCTGGGCTTCTCTCCTGTCCACCCCCCCATACCTGATCCTGTTCCCCTTTTTTCCTCTTCCTCCCTCTCCCACACAGATCCCTCCCTCCCATTGCCTCCTGTGATTATTTCCTTCCCCTTCTTATCGGAATTGAAGCATCCTCATTTGGGCTTTTCTGCTTGTTACATTTCTTACCGTCTGTGGGTTGTATTCTAGGTATTCTGTACCTTTCAGCTAATATCCACTAATCAGTGACTACATGCCAAGCATGTCCATTTGGGTCTGAGTTACCTCACTCAGGATGATATTTTCTAGTTCCATCTATTTGCCTGAAAAACTCATGGTGTCTTCATTCTTAATAGCTAAATAGTACTTCATTGTGTAAATGAACCACATTTTCTTGTATTCATTCTTTGGCTAAAGGGCATCTGGGTTGTTTCCAGCTTCTGGCTATTACAAATAAGTCTATTATGAACATAATGGAACATGAACTAATGGAGGTGACTTCTAATTATATCTCCTCACGTCTAATCTATCCTACAAATCACATAAAGTAGAAATAAGTTCACTAAGAAGAGTAAGGTAAAGTCCAATATGGGATTTCCAGCTTGATACAACCAATGTATAATGCTGTCTGCTCAAGAAATTACTTATCAACCAATAGTCTAGAAACATTAGAATAATACAATCATGCTGGAGTCTATTGCATATGCATTCCTTCTTTTAGCAAAAATTATTCATGAAGAAGATAAATTTCTCATCAACCTCCAAAAGATCTGTATATCTTGCAACTGCAGATAATTAAATAATTTTCATGACTCTATAGGGGTGATATCTTTTATCTGGACGTGCTGTTCTATGAAAAGAACTCTCAAGGGACAAAAGTGTTTACCTCCACTATAAACATCCTGGGTGGTTGATAGGGAAAATAAATTGCCATTTTGCACACTAGGAATGTAAGACTAACACAGTGCCCTACAAATTGTGGCACATAAGCCAAATTCACCCTTGAACCTGTTTTTCACACCTCAGAAAATCATTTTAACATGTTAAATTTGCTGAAAAAAGCAAAGTCTACTACTGCATGCCTATAATCATGGCACTTGGAAGGAAGGAGATCATGAGTTCAAGGCTAGCCTCAACTACATAGCAAATCTGATATGTAGATAAATAAATCATAAAAAATGATCTAAGTACCACTGTTTTCTAAAATAATATGAAATACAAATTCTAGTATTTATAAATAATGTTTTATTAAAACATAACCAGTGATCATTGGCTATAGAAGCCTTCATGCCACAATGATAGATATAAAAGCCTATGACAGAATTAGCAAATCCCAAATTATTTGCTAATTTCTTTCTAAGAAAAAATGTGCTGGTGTGGACATGTGGTTCAAGCTAGTGTAGTGCTTGTCTACCCCATAGGAAGTTTTAGTTCAATTCCCAGCACCGCATAAAACCAGACATCATGGTACAAGCCTGTAATACCAGACACGGAGGCAGGAGAATCAAAGGTTCCAAGTCATCTCCACAAACCAAGTTCAGGACAAGCTTGAACTACATGACACTGTCTCAAAACAAACAAACAACAAACAAAAATATAAATCCTGTGACTTCTATCCTAAAAGAGTAAATAACATCTAATTTTATATGCTTAGCTAGCTATAGGAAAGTTGTAAAACCACAGCTTCATGCATAAATAGTTTAACCTTATTTAACACATAACAGTGGTATTGGTAATACCCCTATGTTCAGCTCTTCTTCCTATGGAGCCATCAAGTTTTCTTTTAAATATTAAAATCTCTCAAAACTCCCCTTGGGCTCCGAGTGTCCATCCCTGTTCTGACCTATCTTAACTTGTAACCCTTCCAGATTTCACATTAGATGCCACTTTTTAATATCTCTTCCCATTCATCTAAATTAGGTTCCATTTCTGTGCCCTCTATCATGAGCCTGCACTTTGCCTTTACAGCTCTCAAAGATGGAGTGCTATGAACCAAGCAAAACATCGAGGGTGACACAACTCAAAAGCCACCAAACTTTGTATCTGAGATCAAATAGTATGTAAATAGTAAGTAAAGTAAATGATAAGTAAGGATTAATAATAGTAAGCTTATCAGAACACATCTCCTCACTGTCTGGTCTATTCGGTCATCAATTTAAAAGGTGACACAGACTAAGCGAATGAATATTTTAGTCATACCAGTCAACTACTAAATTTGGCCCATAAAAAATTAGTTTACCGACTCAGGTGTTGCTGCGTATGCCTTAAATCCAAGCACTAAGGAGGCAGAAACAGGCAGATCCTTCTAAATTCCAGGCCACCCAAGGCTACATAGTGAGACCTTGTCTCAAAACAAACAAACAAAATTTACATAGTTTGCCAACCCCTTATGTAGTCTATACACTTCGCTCTTACAAAACTGAATGCCAACAGAGAATAATGGTATTGTTACCAGTCAGCTGCCTGGGCTCATTTTCTTCTACACAGACAGAAATTGTGAGTAGCTGAGAAGCTTTCTAATGTTGGCAGCCTCAGACCCGGTGAGTGCCCAAGACCTCGTCTTTCAGCTGCAAATCCTGAAAGCCAGAGGCTTGTTGCTCCTGGCCTTAAAATGAAAGGCCTGTATCTCTAGATACTTAGACTGGAGGTTTTAACTACCAGCAACCCCAGCCCTTGGCAGCTATTGTTATCCTTGACACCTTGTAGCAGGCAGCCCTTGCTAGCGTCCGCTCCTCGTGCAGAACTCACGTATTGAGATCTGTAGCTCCTCCAGTAATCTGTGCTGAAGCTCTCAAGCATAGAGTACGAGTATGCAAGCTATCTTTATGCATAGCAGCTCTCTGGACCTCTTCCAACAATCAGGGCCCATCGTTTCTTGGCTTAGCCCTCCACAGCTTTCTCTCTCTTCATTCGTGGTTCTCTTGTCTCCCTCACTCTCTCTACACTTCCGTCATCTCTTGTTTCTAATGCCTCTACACCTGACTGTTTGTACCCCGTGGTCACTCCATGGTGTTCTTCGGCTACCTTCTCCTAGCTGCCTCTGCTTTCCTTCATGGCTGCTACCATTGTACTACTGCTTTGCAATCTCTGTCTGTTTCTAGTTCAGTTCATTCTACTGATGACTACGATGAAATGTGTGCTGGTTGAAAAGAGATCACCCCAGAGAATCCTTTTAATAGGATATGTTGCAACACTTCCGGACAGATGGGGGGGGGGGGTTCTCCTTCCTGACTAAAAAAGGGCAACCAAACAGCCTTCATATACAACCAGAAGAAAGTCATAATAAGAATATTTGCACCAAACAGCCTTTGATGCAAATGATGGATTTTGATCTGCACCAATCACGAGCCTTCTGCTGGGGACTGTAGAAGTGCCTCCCCTTTAGTCTGTGTGAAAATGACTGCGGGGCTTTATAGCTCAAAGTTCTGTTTTGCAAGGCTGATGCAGGCTATCTGAAAGGGTGAAGATGGGAGAATACCATTAGACATGGCTGGGGCTAGATGTCCTCTGCAGCTGCTGGAGTGTTTCAGAGTGAACAGCCAGACTGTCATAAGGGCAGTACAGTCAGTTGCCAGGAAAGGGAATACTTAATTGACAGTTCCCCACTTGAGGCTGCCAGCTATAAAGGAAAAGCCTGGCAAAGGACTAGCTCTGGCAGTTGTAATCACTCACAGAAAGCATTAAGAGAGTGTTTAGAGTAAAAGCATAACAAAAGCTCAGCACAGAACTAACAATTCTAATAGCATTGCGTTCTCCTTAACTGTATTTAGCAATGCTTGAAAGCGCTTACCTCGTGCCCCAGGGAGGAGCAGACCATCTGGTCTGTCTCAGTGTCAATGTTTATGTCCTGTCCAATTCATTTGTTGAAACCCAGCCGTGAGATGACAGTGTTAGGAAGCATGCTTAGGATGTGATTAGGTCTTCAAGGGTGGGATCGGTGTCTTTCCACAAAGCCAACTTGAAGGAGATCTCTCGTGCCTTCTTCCACCATGGGAAATTAGCATGGAAATTTGTCTGTAAGAAATTAGATTCTCAGCCGGGCGGTGGTGGCGCCGCCTTTAATCCCAGCACTTGGGAGGCAGAGGCAGGAGGATTTCTGAGTTCGAGGCCAGCCTGGTCTACAGAGTGTGTGCCAGGACAGCCAGGGCTATACAGAGAAACCCTGTCTCGAAAAACCAAAAAAAAAAAAAAAAAAAAAAAAGAAATTAGATTCTCGTTTGACAATTAATCTGTTAGTTTTTTTAATTTTAAACTTTCTAAGTTCCCAACATGTAAGAAATAATTTTTGTTGTTTATAAACCACCAGACTAGGATATTTTATTACAGCAATTCAAACAGATTAACACAGAACAATGACTTGAGAACTTCAAGTTTGCTTACCAAGCCTAGTCCAGAATTTTGCTACTATATAATATTGTAAATGATCATGAAGATGATCATGATGAAGGAAAAAACAGAATAAGGAGTCCTATAGACTTTAAAATCCAAGGAAATTACAGGAGGCTCTAAATCTTTGGAGCACAAGAAAAATGAAAAATTAAATAAATAAATAAATGGAACTTGACTTCTCTAAAAACTTTCTATGCTTAGTACAAATATTTTTGGGAACAATCTCATTTTCAAGAACACATCAATAACAGATATAACCAGGGGCTGGAGAGGTGACTCAGAGCTAAAGAGTAGGTGCTGCTCCTGCAAAGGATCCAATGTTTCCTCCCATCTTCCAACATCTGCCAGTTCAAAACTACTTGTAACCCCAGCACCAGCACAGGCATCTTCTGACCTCCTCTGGCACCTACATTTACACACACACACACACACACAGAAAGAGAAGAGGAGAGAGAGAGAGAGAGAGAGAGAGAGAGAGAGAGAGAGAGAGGAGAGAATTTAAAATAGTAAAATCTAAACATTAATTTAATGAAATTTATTTGATAGAAACAGTCAACACATTCAAAGCGCCATCCCAAGCATGACCAGGTCTACAGGGGAAAAAGATATTTTTGCTTCCAACAGGTACAATTCACATCATCTTCAAATATATTCTTCTCTTTTATGCTAAAGATGACTTTATTACAAGGCATCAGGGAGTTAAGTCGCACCACAAACATTCATATACTGATGTTTCAACTCCCAATCTATCAGAAAGGGGGCTTGTCAGAAATAAAGTTGCCATAGCTGTAATTAGTTAGAATGAGGTCTTTGGTTTAGACCCTAATGGAATATGAGTAGATTTTTTGGCCAAAAGAGAATGTGTGAACAAAGAGGCAGGCACACAGAGAGCACTCTGTGAGAAGATGACGCTATAGAGGAAGGTGATGCTTCTACAAGGCAGAGAACGTCCAAAAGCCACACGCTACTTGGAGGAAAGAATAGAACACTTTCTTCCTCACAGTTCACAGAGGGAAGCAAACCAGACCACATCTTCACAATAGACTTCCTTCCAAGAGCCGGAACTGAGGACTACTCAAAAGGTTTTAAGGGAGTCAAGCTATCCATCTGAGAAAATGCTGCTACAAAGCAGTATATGACAGCTGCCCTAGAGAGTGGTGCCCATTGAACTCAGAAAAACTAGATATTATAAGGGAGATTAGTTATTCTTGGAGTGAATATTGAAATTAGTTGAATGTAATTTTTGTCTCTATTGGGGGGTGGGGCTGGATGAGGGTTGGACTAAAGACAATCTTCATGTGCCATATGCCAGCTCACTTTTTCCTCCAAAATCACAGTTCTCTTTCAGAAAAATGAAATGTTAAAAACACAAAATTGCTGGACTGAAGTAGAAACTTAAGGGTTCTTTGAAAAGTCAGTTGGATGGTGTTTTGCTGGGGCAAACACATGAAGGAACATCTAGCTAAAGTGGACACAGGTGAAAAGGCTAAAGTAGACTTGTGAAGAATGTTTTGCTGAAGTGAACACACGTAAACGGATGTCCTGCTAAAGCAAGCATGTGAAAGGACATGTGATGAAGGATTCTTTACTAACAACATGCATATATTGGTCTGCCTCACATTACATTGTTGAGCTACATTTGTCAGGGCTCCATAGAGAGAAAAGCACCAGGAAACTTCTGGAGGTGTGCTGCAGTTTCTTGCCGCTTCGATGGACTGATTGGTAGAGTGATGTCAGCTGAGACGGACACATATGCTAAGCCAAGACCTGTGGAAGACATGTGATGTTTGGAGGGTTTAAATAGGACTGGATGGACAGTGACAGAGGCTGAGCTTGGCTTGCTGGTACACCTAGCTGTGCAACATTTGTGGGTCTCATGTCTTTATTGATCTTCGCTTTGCGAGAGAGGCACAGCCGAGAATGTCTGCCGTTCCGCCCTAGTCCCTCCTGCTGACTTAGGCCAAGGCTGAGGCCTAGCTGTCTCTGCTATGTAATGCCACCGCTGTTGGTTTTTGTTTGCTATCCCAACTCTACTAAACTAGACTTCATGAAGTGTTTGTGGGTGGATAGAGTTTCTGCTGCTAACCTGTGAACTGAACTACCAATTTCCAGACAACACAGACAGAAGTTGCTCCAAAGAACATTTCTAAACAGGTCTACTTCTCCCATATCCTTTCTTTCCCACTACCTCTGGAGAGTGATGGGCTAAAAGAGAAGTTAAAACATTTAAGAACCATCATTAAAAATAGGTTTTAAAAAATTAAAGTTACACTGGACAGTAATGGTATGCCTTTAATCCCAGCACTCAGGAGGCAGAGGCAGGTAGATATCTGTGAATTTGAGGTCAGCCTGATCTACAGAGTGAATTCTAGGACAGTCAAGGCTACATAGACAAATCCTGTCTCAGAAAACAAGAAGAAAGAAGAATTCGATAAGCATCACATACTGTCATTATCTAACAATCTCTTATAGGATTTGTATGTGTGTGGAATATTCCAAATTTTCTTAAATCTTAGCATCTTTGTTGAAATGATAAATACAGAAATCAAAGAGAAAACAAAACTGCTGAGCATCAGATAGTTCCTGATAGGAAGCATTATTCCCTACAAACATCCTGGCCAGAACTGAATCCACCATAAGGAACTCTTTTAATCATCTGATGATCAAAAAGTCTGAGAAATACAGAATGACTAAGCTTGCATGCTTCCTGGATATCACAATGCACTTAAAATATTCAGGGCAGCCATTATCTGAGTCAGTTTTATCTGCTAAGCTTGCCTGGGCCCTGCCTCTCCTGGGCCCCACAACAAATGCCAAGCTATAGGCATCCACTTCTTTTTAAAGGATCCCAAGCCTACCGCCTCTTAGTGGATACTGAGTCCATCTAAATTAAGTGGTTCTCAACTGATGCAAAGTGAATTGCAACCCATTTGGCCAACCCTCTATCTCCAAAACAATTTATGTTGTGATTCAAAACCAGTAGCTAAATGACAGTTATGAAGTAGCAATAAAAAAAAAATATTTTTTTTGATTGGGGACCACCACAACATGAGGAACTGTATTTGAAGGGTCACAGTGTTAGGAAGGCTGAGAAGCACTTCCATATTTACATTTATTCTAATACCTAAATAAAACTTTGCATTTGCGTTAACTTTGACTTCTAGGTTTACAAAAGCAACAAAATCCCAAAGTAAGGCTTCCCTCAAACCAGTGACTTGCAAATAATTAACTGCTCTGTGGGGTTTCCAAGCACAGAGAAGAAGGACTGAGAAAGGACTGACATGTCCTCAGGAGGAGAGATTTTTTTTTTTTTTTGGTTTTTTTTTTTTTTTTTTTTTTTTTTTTTGGTTTTTCGAGACAGGGTTTCTCTGTGTAGCCTTGGCTGTCCTGGAACTCACTCTGTAGACCAGGCTGGCCTCGAACTTAGAAATCCGCCTGCCTCTGCCTCCCAAGTGCTGGGATTAAAGGCGTGCGCCACCACAGCCCGGCAAGGAGGAGAGATTTATTAATACCTCAGCAGTCAGGATTCGGGAATCATAAGTAAGAAGCTTCCTTTTCACTGCACAAAGCCAAGTGTCTACTCTTAAAGGTTTATTCATGGGGAAGGGGAGAACATATATATTAATTAATATATAAGCTATGCTATGTAACTGTATCAGACAGCTTCCAATTCCCAGGGCTATGAGCATCCCAGAGATGGGAGAGGATCCAGCTCCAAGGGAGAGAGCCTGCAGGGGTAGGTAGGACCAGCTCCGTGAAGCTCTTTGCAGCGTACCTGGAGAGCTAAGTTCTAATGTACCTAAATTACCCAAGAATCATACTGGGAAGATTTTAAACATGCAGCAAGCTGGATTCCATTCCACACTTCTAAACTCTGAGACTTGATCCCAGAACCACATCTCACACACCTCTGATTCTATAATCTCTCTGAAACTAATCGGTGGAGCATTCTGATCGGTCTACACAAAAACTAAACTTGTAATAGTGGAAACCATGTTATGACAGCAAAGACACTTGCAATGGAGAATAAATGTGTCTCAAAGATCTCTATTTCTTTCTGGATGTTTTTTAAGTGTATGTCTCAGGTAGATCATACTCCATAAGATTTTTGTCTTCTATTGATAGTTACACAGAAAGAAAAACTATAAATTACTTAGTATCATTTGCTTTCTTCATGATGTTTTAGTGTGTAGGTTTGTGTGTGTGTGTGTGTGTGTGCAGCGTGCCCATGAATATAGATGCCCAAAGAGGCCAGAGGCATCAGGTCCCCTGGAACTAGTGTTACAGGCAGTTGGGAGCCACCTGACAAGGAGACAGAGTGGAATTTGGGTGCCCTATAAGCGCAGTACATACTCTTAACTACTAAGCAATAGAACCTCTAAAAGGATTTGCATTGGTAGTAATAAAAATTGATTCACTGAGTGCTCATGTGTACCAGACTCTGCAATAAACACCTTAAACATCACCCTCCACTTGCCCTCGTAACGGCCTGTGTTAGAGGTTCTATTGCCATCTTCATTTCACAAATGAGAGAAGTAAGGATTAACTACCCAAGGTCCCATAACGACCAACTCACAGAGATGAGATTTGAATTCGTCATTCACTGACTCCAAATCCTATGCTACAAGTTTTCCCCAAAACGATCAGGTTCTGGTGAACTGAAATAAGCACCAGGCAGAGATCCAGAGATAAAAATGTCCTTCCTTCAGCTGTGACACAAAGGAACTGGGTAGTTTGACCACGATATTTCCCTTCTTTGGATTTCCACTTCCTCTTCAATAAAGAGTGGTAATTGGACTACTAGTTGAATAATAAAATTGCTTCCAACACTAATATATCACAGATTTAAGAGTGGCCACTTTGCACTGAAAAAAAAAAAAAAAAAAGGAATCTATAGACAATGGGAGCCATCTGGATGTGGGAATGATGAATGGCAGAAACTGTTGGAGGGGATAGTCTCAGATGGACATCCCTTGCCAGGGACCCATACACCACACTGCCTCCCCTGCAAATTGCCTGCAGCTGCACATACCAGAGGCCACTTGGAGAGCAGAACCCTTAACAAACTGTTCAAGGCATTTGGTTCGGGTTTCCCTGGAAGCTTCTCTAGGCCTATCATATTAGATGTCTTGTGGTTTTGCCAGCTTTGTTATGAGAAGTAGAACAGAGTTGTTTCGTTTGTCTGACCTCAGTTATCACTTCACTCCAGATGGGGGTGAGGGGCGGAACGTCTTTGCAGATTCCTTCTAGAATCCTTGATTGGGGAAGATTTTTCACATCAATCAAATGTGAAAATCACCAAAAGATACCTGTAAGGATCTAACTAGAGAAGGAAAACTGCCCTTAGTCTCGCAGCGGATATGCTTGTTCTCACTTCTATAGCACTGCGCCTCCAGTACTCTAGATCCTGGACCGTGATGTTCGTGTAAGCTTATGGCAGATAATTAGCATCTTGTATTCTCCTGACTGCTATGTACTCGGACTCAGAAATCCTATCAAAGTCTTCTCACTCATTGAAGTCTCCCTTCCTTTCCTCTCTACCCCATGTAAACCCAAGTGTCTCGCAAATGATGATTCCTATAAAGTAATGCTGATGAACTTGAAAGGAAGTTTTATCTTCACAGACAGACCACAGAAAAACCTCATGCATACCTAATTCAATATACCTAACCTTGCTCTTAAAAACTTTGAAGCTATTTTACTACTGGGATTTTTCAAGGCTGTGTCTGTATTTTTTTTGCCTAGGCATCCTGGTATCTCCCATGTTTGACTTCCTCCCTTACCTCACTGGATCCTTGATTTCTTGGGATAACTGCCTTAAAAGCTATATACCATTAATGTCCTTACTTTGAAAAAAGGAAAATGGTTGTTGCTTTTACCCTCTCCTTCCAGTGTCACTCAGATTCAATTGCTCATTCTTGAAGAAACTGGTGTGCTAACACAGAGAAAGATGCTTGTAGCTCGATGAGTTTCTACCCAATCGTGGCACAATTATGTGACTTGAATTGGAGATCCAAACTGCCTGTTCCCTCTATAGAATTTTGTTCGTGAGGAAATCTTCTGATATTGACTCTGTACATAAGTCAAGAAGCCTCTCTGCTGAACATCGCCATTTCTTTTCTTCCTCTAATTTTGTATTTTTGCTAAAAAGTCTTCCTCTTTTTCTCTACTCTTCATTTTCAAGGAAGAAGATCACCCAATATTTCTATCTCAACAACCACTCTTAATTTATCAGTCTGCTCCAAAACTGTCTTCTGAAATAAGTTGAATACACTTTATCCAATGCTTTTTTTTAATTTGTCTTTTTTTTTTTTTTTTTCATTTTCATTTGCATTTTGAAGCAAGGGTTTCCTTGTTTTCAGTTCCCTATGTAACTACAAAGGCTAAAGCAGGTAGAGATGATTTGAATAGGAATACAATGATAATTTTCATAGTATGAAAAAGGAATTGGACCTTGAAATACTTGCACATCATGGATTTTGCTCATTTTTCAAATTTAACATGTTTTTAAAAAAATGAAAATAACCATTTATTTAAAATAAATTAGGGAGTTACAGCAGAGTCCTGTAGTGTTAAACATTAGACCTGAAACAAAATTCTCTATTACATAATAAAATGATTGACTAAAAAGATATTGAACTGGGACAACTGTGAATTGATTTGAAAGCAAAGGAAAACAACCATGTTCTAGAGATTAAAAAAAAAAAAGAATCCTCTGAACACTGTCAGTAGCTCAAGGCAACATACAGACAACAGAACAAACAACCCAGAATAAAGTAACCAGATCCAAGCCAAGGCTGACATCAAAATGCTCATGCACAGAAACTCCTGACTCTATTAAAGCGTATTGCAAACAACAGAACACTTCCATCTACGTTTATGGAAACAGAATGGGTCTTCAAAGAATGAAGGAATGGATAAAGGGGTTTAAAACTGGCCTTTTCTCCCTCCTACCTGAAATCCTAAAATTAGTTTCTCCTAGTCATTAGTTCAAGATTATGGTGCTTTCAATAGTAATGACCCCATGAATTCATACACTTGAATGCTTAGTCATCAGAAAGCACACTATTTGAAAGAATTAGAAGGATTAGGAGGTATGCCTTATTGGAGGAATTGTGTCAGCAAGGACGGGCTTTGAGATTTCAAATCCATGCCAAACTCAAAGTCAGCCTCTCTCTCTCTCTCTCTCTCTCTCTCTCTCTCTCTCTCTCTCTCTCTCTCTCCTTTCCTCTCCCTTCTACCCTCCCTCCCTCCCACTCTTTCTCTCTCTGCCTATGGATCAACATGTAGCTCTCAGCTACGATTCCAATACCAGACGTCATGCTGTCATGCTCGCTGCCATTACAATGATGGACTAAACCTCTGTCTAAAGCTATAAACAAGCCCACAATTACAGTCTTTCTCTTATAAGAATTGCCTTGGTCAGCAATAGAACACTGACTAAGACAAAACAACTAATATTAACTGTAAACCATGAAGCCTAGGCCTTTGTACCCCATCCTCCAACAGTCTATTCCACCTCTCCTTCCCTTGATTTCCAAGTTGCCACTTCGGCATTCCTCACTGACCATCATCCCTTAACCACAAGGCCTTTGCTCTTTTACTTCCCTCTTTTTAGATGCTCTTCCCTGTCCCATTGCAGTTCAAACTGGTCTTCAGTCCTGAAGACCGAAGTTCAAACTGCACTACTAAGGTAAGCATGGATTTGGATACACACATAAAAATATACATAAAACAGCAAGGCAAAAATATTAATTCTTAACAGGAGAAAGTTTATAAGTTACAAAAAATGTTGAGTGTGGTGGCAGATACCTATAATCTCAGTACTTAAGTGGCAGAAATGGGAGATCCTGAGTTAAAGTTTATCCTGGGCTAGATAGAAACAGTTTCAAAAAAAAAAAAGAAAAGAAATTGAGAGAAAAAGAAAAGGTTACTGTATACTATGGATAAGGTATGAACAATATTTATAGATATAAAATATATTTGTCACTGAACACTGAATCTACTAACCAAACATATGATAGAATTGTATTCAATGTATGACAATGCTGGAAGATGAGGGACACACATAAGGAGAGGGTAGATAAAAAAATAATGGGACACTTGGATGAGCTGGCCCTGTCCTTCACTAGAACAGTGCTGGAGAGATAGTGGGCTGCAGACTAAATTGACTTGCATCCAGGCCTACATCCAGGGCTTTGAGTTGGCCCACCCCAACTTCCACCTCATCTATGAACTACTAGGGCATTTGAAAGAACCAGTCCTGCAGAACAAAAGCTGCAGGAACTCCATGACCCATTCACAACAGGATATCAGAGAAGAGTCCTGATGAGGATCCAGTACTGATATTGCAGCAGAAGCCAGAGGCCTCATACCAAAGCAAAGTCTCACTGCAATGAACATTTGCAAGTAAGGCTGTTTGGACAAAAGAACATACTGTGTAACCGGCCATGATACACTACAGCTTCCACAGCGAGATTTTTTAACTTATTTCTTAATCCTTATTTATTTATTTACTTACTTATTTTTAGGGGGGAGGAGAAAAGTTACAAGGTCAGAGAATAGATATGGAGAGATGGGGAGATCAATGGGACTGGGGTGCATAAAGTGAAATTCATGAAAAATCAATTAAAGGTTAAATAAATAAAACAAAAACCTTTATCTGTTTTAGAATTCTATCAGAAAATGCCTAAGACTGAAAAACAAGATATAATACTGCTGGCAGTTGGTTAGAAGCTTGAAAGTAGGCCCAGAGAGATTAGTGGGCAAAAGTGATTGCTAACTCAGGCCTGACAACCTGGATTCAATCCCAGGAATGTACATGGTGGAAAGAGAGAACTCATTCCACATAGTTATCCGCTGATCCGGACAAGTGCTCTGGGGCACACATATGCTCACCTAGAGATACACTGCAGGAGCATATACCCGAAGTAATAAAGCTAAGAAACACTAGTAAAAAATTAGAAAGTAACTAGATCCATCCAATATATTTACCTTTGGAGAAGTAGTGTGGAAGAAAGCACAAAATAATGATTGCTCTCTTTAAAGTAAATCTACAGAAATTATTACACTCTGAAAGTGAAATACACATTTATCTAAAAGCTTTAAATGATAGATAGATAGATAGATAGATAGATAGATAGATAGATAGATAGATAGATAGATAGATTTTTGGATTTTCTAGACAAGGTCTCCTGTGTCAATGATCTCAACCTTCCTGAGGTCGAAACCCTTTTATGTAGTTCCTCATATTTTGGTGCACCCCCCTATGATAAAATTATTTTCATTGCTACTTCATAACTATAATTTTGCTACAGTTATATATTGTAATGTAAATTTCTGATATTCATGATATCTAATATGTGAGTCAGGTGAAAGGTCATTCAACCTCCAAAGGGTCACAACCCACAGGTTGAAAACCACTGCTCTACATAGTCCTGGCTGTCCTGGAACTCCCTATACAAACAAGGCTGGCACAAACTCATAGAGAGCCACCTGCCCCTGCCTCCAAGACCTGGAATTAAAGGTATGTGCCACACCCAGCCCAAATGGTAGCATTTTTTAAATGGTGAATATGCTAAAAGGAAAATAATATATGAAATCTATAGTGAAGGTAAGAATGAGACAAATACATGCTGCTTAAACACCTGTGCAAAAAGATGGACCTTTATGATGTACTATCAAAACATAGAACTTCTAACTCAAAGTTTTATGCCTGTGTCTTTTAAAAGTAATCTAGCTATGGTTTTAATCAGCATCTCCCCAAGGCTTATCTGCTCAGTGATTGGTTCCTAACCAGAGGCAATATTAAGAGATGAGAGAACTGGTAAGAAATGATGGTTTAAAGAAGGAAGTTAGGTCACTCAGGATGTGGCCATGAAAGGGAGATTTGCCACTTCCTGTCTCCTTGTGTTTCCCATCTGCTGTGAGTTGGATAGTTTCTCCCACCACATGTTCCTAACAATGTACTACTACAAAGGACCTGTAAGTAAAAGAGCCAACTGACCATAACTAATCTCTAAAAGCCTGTTTATCTTAGTGTCTCGTCCCAGTGATAGAAAACTGACCCACACAATTCCAACTTGAGTTTAGGCACTGACAAATACAAAATAAGCCTCATCTAGAATTCTTTTTCTCCAGAATGTAACAGAACTACCGGAGGCATTTTATTCACCCTTCATTATGACCTTTTTTTACAGTGTGTCTGTATGTGTGGTGTTGTGTATCTGTGTGACCATGCACCACTGTGTACATGTAAAGGTCAGATGACAACCTATGGGAGTCAGTTCACTCCTATTATATGAGTCCTGGGGATAAAACTCAGGTTTTGGGGTTTGGCAACAAGTGCCCTTACCTGCTGAGACGACTCAGTGGTTTCAAGTTTTTATTATCTTAAGTCAAAAAACAGGACATACATTTTCAAAGGATCCTTCTATAAAATTTTACAAGTGTAAAGTCCTAAACTGTGCCTGAGTTTTTAAAATATTATATTTGAAGAGGCAGGGAGATAACTCAGTAGGTAAAGTGTTTGCATGATGGATGTACCTGGAATCCAAGAGTTGGGGAGTCCAGGATAGAGGATGCCTAGGGTTAAGATGATTGTTGTATCTAAGGCTCCAGGAAAAAAGAATCTATTTCAAAATACATGGTGCAGAGCTACTGAGGAATACCACCTGAGGTTGACCTATGGCCTCCATAAATACATGCATACATATATATACATACATACACACTCATGTACTCCAAAATATGAACATATACAAGCACACAAGTTCTAAATGTGAAAGGCCAGCAGGATGTCCCTTCACCGTCCCTATTGTGTGAGATGACAGTGTTCTCCAAATTAAAACATTCTAAACTCTGACAAAACTCAGGAGGTAAACAAAATGTCACATGTCTGGGACAGTAGGCACAAGATTCTGAAAGCACCCTCCCAAGTTTGATAGAAGCAGGTCACTGCTTCCAAGAGTCATCACTCATGCTGGGGTAGCCTTTTTAGTGATGTATTTGTTTTTTGAGTCATGACTGCTCCTAAAGGTAAACCCTCACCTATACTCCCATTAACATCCCCCACTAACACTTACGAGTTCACCAAATTGGACATTGTTGCAGTCATTCCTGTCATAGGTAATATTTCAGGGATGAGCAACCATGTGAGTGTGTGTGTATGTATATGTGTGTGTGTGTGTGTGTGTGTGTGTGTGTGTGTTTCCACTCTCAGAAACATTCTCTCACACATGTTCCCACCCTGTTTTATTAACTTCAGTCAGATATCGCCACCAAAATTTTGTATATTTTTGCAACAATATCATTGACAGCTGACCCTCCACACTGTGAGTCCTGTTTCACAGATGAAGAGCTCAAGTTTGAAAGGTTGGGTGATGTTGGAAGATCCCAGAGGATCCATCAGCTTCGAAACTACCAAGATTTACATCTTTCTGTGTCCATAGTCTGAACCTTGCCAACAGCCTGTGATGTTTGGGTGATCTACAGGACTCCTATGGTCAATGATTCAACAAGAGGTAATCCATTCTTGACACTGGAGCTTTTACTTGGTACCCTAAGATATCGAGTTAGGGCATTGTCTCCCCCATTATATGGTGATTCCATTTAAATTCCTTTCATCCATGTAGATATGTTAGAAAGTTTCTGCTGTAATGATTACCATATGGCTTTTCCAAAGGTCTTCACTGTTAGTTGTATCTTCCCATTTTTCTTTCTTTACCCCCTTCTCTCATTCTCCTAACCATTTAATCCTCTTATTCCAGTTTCCTCTTTGTTTTTCCACAACAACATATTCGAGTTCCACTTCCTTGGAACATTCCTTTCCCATTTGCCCCTTGCTACCTACCTAACTTCTGTGGTTACTTGGGTTGAAGCACACATGTCTAAAGCTAAAAAGCTAACATCCATAATAAAAGAAAACATGTCGGGGCAGCCCTGCTTACACTGAAGGCCTAAAATCAGCAATAGGCCTGACATATATGCCTGCTAGCACCAAGTCTTGGGTCTCTGTGGAAAAACACTGAAACAGATGACTAGAAGCTATTGTAAACAAGCAGCTTTGGTGGAAGGCTGCCAAGCCTGAGTAGTATAGACCTTGTAGATAGGTAACCTTGGTGGATAGTACCAACTTAGATAAAGACAAGTGAATCATAGGCAGAGTCATAGTGGTCTGTCCCCTGAACCTTCACCCAGCTGACACTCTGTTCTGGAAGATATCTGTACTCCCCCTGAACACCCACATTCCTGCATCATCCCCTTCCCCACACCCTGCCTTTTTGTGTATATAACCTGTGTGTGAAAAAGTAAAGATGATAATCTGATCAGACTATAGACAGATCGTCACTTCTTTGCGTCGACCTGTCCCCCACTTTCTCTTTCAGGTGATCTCCCCGGACCCTTGTTTAATTTCCTGCAGGCCAGGACAAAAACATGCAGTGTTTGCTTTTGTATGTGAGTTACTTCACTTAGAATGATGTTTCTAGCTCTGTGCGTTCACTTGCAAACTTCATTTTGTTAACAGCTAAATAATATCCTATCATATAAATATACCACATTTTTTTATTATTCATTCAACAGTTGATGGCCATCTAGAACAGAGACCTGCCTGTCAGATTTACTAGTATAACTGTAGCATAAATATTATGGGAGTAATCAACCACTTTTGACTGAAGTAAGGCCTACTCCATGAAATGAAACCCATATCTGACACTGCTAAATGGGCCACAAACCTGAGACTACATAGGTTATAGGCCAGGGAAGAAATCTATTATTATTCTACTAAGGGAACATAATAATAAAATGACTTCTGAATGACATATTGCTATACCCATAGAGGAAAGCATGGTTTAGCCCTCTTCAGAGAAGCTTCTTCTTGGAGTAGTTAGTAATTAACGCAGAGACCCACAACTAGACAATGGGCAAAGTGTCAAAGATTTTGGAGCACTTGGCCTTAAATAGACAGGATGTCTTTGTCAAACACCTCTCCTCAAGGCTCTGGGAACTATATAGAAGAGACAGAAAACAATTTCAAGAGGCAGAGGTGATGGGTGACTCCAAGAACAGAGTATTATCCAGACACACAGCAGGACTGATACAGGATGAACTTACGGAGACTATGAGAGTACACTCAAGATCTGCACAGGTTCAAACCAGATAACATCTCAACCCCCATCCTAACCCCGAGAAGAAGTTGAAGCAAAGCCCCACCCCTAACCAAGAAGCTATTTATAACTGATACCTACTAGAAAAGGAAAAGTCACGTTTACCCAATTGAGTGTCACAGGGTCCTCGGACCAGGAGCAGTTGAGCAATAAAACACAGATATTCTAAGGGTGTGTGTGTGTGTGTGCACACTCGCGCACTTTCTGGTTGATTTGGTTTTTTGTTTTCTTGTTCTTTGGTTTTGGGGTTATTTTGCTTCGTTTTTTAGTTTTGCTTTGGTGGTTTTTATTGATAATGATTTTATTTCTTTTATTTGTGGGGGGTCTGTTTCATTTTTTGCCTTTTCAAGATTTTTTTAATTATTTTTTGGGAGGCTTTAGAGAGATAGAACATGAAATTGCATGGGAAGAGAGTAGAGGGTATCTGGGAAGAGTTGGGAAAGAAAAGTGAGTATGATCAAAATATATTGCATGAAAAAATACTTTAATAAGAAAATTTTAACTAATTGTGGTTGTTTCAATGAGAATGGCCCACATACTCACATACCTTTGAATACTTGGTGCCCTGTTGGTGACACTTTTGGGGAACGATTAGGAGATATGTGTATGTCTAGATGACAGTAGGGACCAGTGGTTTCAGGTGTCTCCCAGGACTAGAGGTCGAGATGGTTGTTATCTACCATGCTAACGTACTTGAAACTGAACTTAGGTTCTCTGCAGGAGCATACTTGCTCTTAAGCAATGCTATCTCTCCATTCTCCAGAGTTCTAACGTTTATATTTACAAGACACACAGGAGCTAGAAAAAGTAAGAAATCATCATAAGAAGAAACCCATTCAACATTTCTAGAAGGTAGCAAACTTTGTAGAACAAGAGGTTTTGTTTATTCAATAAACAGCATTCGATAGCTCCTTTGTAAAACAGTTTTATGAAGAAATTCTTGTAAATTGAATTAAGAATATGAAAAAGAAAAGGGTGGCATACCTTCTTTGGTACCTCAGACAATGAAACAAAGAAAAACCTCTAAGTTCCGTTTCTACGATTGTGGAGCCTGCATAGGCCTATGGAAACTAACTTTCTAGGCCACAAATATTTGTAGAAGGCTGTGGTATAAAGCCATTTTTGTTGGCTATAAACTGGCTCTCCAGAAGCAAAAGGAGCAGATGACTCTTCTAAAAACGAAAGACACTAGCACCTAAGATGAAACTAAATTCTACTTTGGCAAGAGACAAACTTACATGCAAGGTTTGAGAGAGAGAAAGAGAAAGAGAGAGAAACAGAGAGAGAGAGAAAGAGAGAGAGAGAGAGAACAGTAACTATGGAAAAGCTGGTAGCCATGGAAACAGTAGCATCATCATTTGTGCCAAATTCTAAAGCAAACATTTTACTAGGGCCATTGAAATATCTATTATTGTTGTTACCTCAAAAAATTGAAACTAACAAAGACTAAATGTTTTAAGGGGTGGTCATTTGTACTCTTGCAAAAAACATAATATTTAAATAATCAAGAAAACTAAAAATGGTAAGTAATGCCAAGAAATGAATGCCAGCCAGGCATGGTAACATATGACTTCAACCCCAGCACTCAGGAGGCAAAAACAGGTGGGTCTCTGTGAATTCAAATCCAGCCTGGTCTATATAGCGAGTCCCAGGTCATCTAAGGCTACACAGTAACTCTCTTTCTCCAGAAGAGGAGGGGAAGGAGGAAGAAGAGGAGGAGGAGGAGGTCTATTTGATTAGTAAAATGGCAGTGTGGACATATATTTAGATGTTATTGCATAACACGTATGTATAACAAACTGTAAATTCAAATCAGATGAAATATCCTCTGTGGCTTTCTATGAAAGAGAACATACACACTAGCCAAAATAATAGCATCACCACTGATATTAGCAGTAGCAGGGACAGGCTGTAAAAGAAGAATGACAAAATGTTTATATTCTCAAAAGTGGGAGACAGGAATGTTGGAACACCTTACCTGTTTGTCCTTCTGTTTATACTTGAAAGTTTCTGTAATAAATACAACTTAATGCTTGTGTCAAAAGCTTGATGCCTTTAGTTCAAGCTCCAGAAACCACATAAAAATACCAAGCATGATGATGCCTCCTTGTAACTCAGCACCAGAGAGGCCGAGGCAGGACAATCCCTGAGGTTTGCTGGCCAGCCAGTCTAGCATAGTTGACAGGCTCCAGACCAAGAGATATTGTCTCAAAGAATGTGGGTGATCTAGGTGTGGTAGCATATGCCTTTAATCCCAGAAGTTGGTAGGAAGAGACAGATGTATCTATGTGAGTTCAAGGCCAGCCTGGTCTTCAGATTGAGTTCCACAACACAGAGTTACTCAGTGAAACCAAAGGAATCGAGTGGTATTTCTGAGGATGACATCTGAGGTTTGTCCTCTGACCTGCACACACACACACACACACACACAGAGACAGACACACACACACATGCACACACCCTCACAAACACAATTACACGCAAACATATGCAAAAATATACCTTAAACCCCAAATAATTTGGCACCAAGGCTCATGATTAAAGTGATAGGTAATTAAATGTGTCTTTCTATACTGTGATGAATGTTTTTTCTATGTGTTTCTAGAGGCAATTTCAAAAGAGAACTGAGTTTGAACTGTCACTCTGGATGATCTTGGGGAGCTGTGCCTCTCTTTCCTTATAAGTCGGCTAATTTAATCATCATGGCCTTTTTTAGAATATGTCTAGCGGTGGTTCACACTTTGCTCAATTGGCAAAATGATCAGATAAGGGAATGACTTTTTAATGTCATTATATATATATATATATATATATATATATATATATATATATATATATACATATATATATGTATATGTATATATATATACATATTAAAGTTAATTTTAAAAATGGCTTCTATACAGGTCATAAATTTTCTAAAATGATCAATTCTATAAACAATAGCTTAGGAGGAAACTGCTTTAATTTATTATTTTATAGAAAGATTGAACTCTTGCCCCTGAAAACTCCTACCTGCTAAGAGAAATCTAATCATGACTTTCTGCATGGTTCAGGTCACCAGGTAATGGCTTGACTTAAATAAAACAGTTATAGTATCACATGGCAAAGATTCTCTCCAAAAAGCAATCTAGTGCTGTATAGACTAGAATTAAAAGGGGGCCTCTGTGGCCCTTCAAACAGCTGCACTGTCAACATGTTGCTAACTTTATGGTTCAGACATTTAAAGCAAGTACAATTAACTATACAACCCCCTTGGACAACACAGACTTGTTGAGGCCAGCAGCAGAACCCAGTTTTGAGTTTTATTGTTATCTTATTATATATGTTTTATACAACTTCTCTGTACTCTTTTGTTCTTAGGCACATCTTTTATTTAGGGTCAGAAGAAAATCCATTAAGAATAATTGTTCTGAAGGATAAATGATGCCTCAGTCAATGAAATACTTTCCATAAAATCAGGAGACCTGGAGTTCAGTTCCCAAGTACCCATATAAAGAGCTGGGCATGTACAAAGGCCAGTGTTTGATCCCAGGGCTCCAGATACAGAAATTGGCTCTTCACAGAAAGCTGGCTAGCTAGACTAGCCAAACTGATGAATTTGGGATCTGGTAAGACCATGATTTATTTACTGAAATAAAATGAAGAGGGATTGAAAAAGACATTCAATATTAACCTGTGGTCTCTGTACACACATAAACATACACACCATATACATGCACACATGCAAGTAAGAGAGAGAGAAGGGAGGGAGGGAAGGAGGAAGGGAGAGAGAGGAAGAAAAGAAGGAAGAGGAGGAAAAGAAGAAGAGGAAGAAGAAGAAGAGGAGAAGGAGCCTCTACAGAGAGGTATGATAATACACACATATAATTCTATCACTTTGGAGGCTGAGCAAGGAAGACCATGAGTTTGAGACCCAGCCGCAAAACTAAGAGGGCAATCATTCTGGTGTATATGATACACCCTTTCTTTTGAAAATTGACTCAAATTACCAATGGCACTATTTGATTCTTCTTTTTTAAGGGGAGTGGAAGTGGGAAGTTGTGACAGGGTTACCCGGTACAGCCCTAGATGTCCTGGAATTTACTCTGTAGACAAGTCTGGCCTCAGACTCAGAGATCTATCTGCTTCTACCTCCAAAAATCTGGAATTAAAGGCATGTACCAACACCACTCAGCTAATGATTTGATTCTTAAGCTATTTTATAAGGTACTTCAAAGTTATAGACTTTAATGTATTATAACTGTGTGTGTACATGATGTATATCAACACATATGCCATGGTGCACATGTGGAAATCAAAGATCACTTGTCTAGAAAGTTCTTTTCTTTCACAGACACATGGATTATAGAAGTCTAACACAGATTATCAGGTTTGAGAGTCAAATAACTTCTCACCCCCTTTCCCCCAAGTTACTGTCTTATAACAATCACAGAAATATAACTCAAAATTGATAAGATAATTCAATATTTGTGTTGGAACATACAGAGATAATTCACCACAACCCTAATTAGAATTAAATCTGAAATCTCTATTGATGGTAAATTATCTTAATAAATAAAGTTGTAGTTATTTGTCTTTATTGCTGAATATGAATGCTTGTTTTTCTTAATTTTAAGTATGAACCAATATATCAATAAACTCTGATGTTAAATGACCTGAGTAAAACTAGAATTTCATGATGAAGTTTCTAAAATTTTTTAAATTGTTTCTCTTATGAACTGAAAAGAAGCCAGTTGAGAGCACTTGCTGGTCTTTCACAGGACCTGGGTTTGTTTCCCAGCACCCAGGGATTTAGCATCCTCTTTTCGTCTCTGGATGCTCCTCTCTCTCTCTCTCTCTCTCTCTCTCTCTCTCTCTCTCTCTCTCTCTCTCTCTTTCTCTCTCTTTTCTCACACACACACACACACACACAAATAAATAAATATTTAAGTTTCTCAGATTAATAAATATCCTTACTTCAAAAACTAAAATGACAAGAAATAACCTCAAGATTTTATCTAATATGATGGAAATAAAGAAAATGCATTAAGGATGGGAATTTGTTGTATTCGCTGTTCACAGAAAAGATTATGGTTGGCACTCTTTGACATTTTCTTAAAAGGGCTGGAAAACCATACAATTTTATAAATTTAGAATGACATTTTAAAGTACATTGTTCTGTGTAATTCTGTGGCTTTGTTGTCCCACTGTCAGTTTTGATTGACACTGAATAATTAAATGTGGAGATTTAATTCACCAGTAACAAAAAAAAAATCAAACAAACAAACAAACCATAAAGAGCTTAAAGTAAAAAATTTTAATTGCGGAAGTGTGAGATCCAGTGAATTGCAACAAATTCCATATAGAGCTCTTCATGACCTTCCCATAGGACTACAAAAATTTCTAATGGGTAATTCTGCTTTGAAATGTGTGATCTTCTCTCAAAATAAATTCCCCAGTTCACATAATTATTGTTTGCAAAGGCCTTTCACAACTCAACTCAAAATTTTTCCAGACATTAAATGCTAAAGTGTACCATGCACACATTCCATCTCCTAGATCCACTATATCATCTGCTGCTAAGTGGCGGCATCTCACCTGAGTCTCAAGTGATGCTGTGAGCTGTACACATGGCTATGTGCAGTGGCCCTCACCTTGGGCACCCATGTGCACAACTGATAAAAATCTTTCCCAACAGTAAACACTTGATAAATATCTGTTGATTAACCACAAATTCCCATAGAAGCAGATATAGTTAAATCTCAGCTACAATATCTTAATGTAAGTAGAATGAATATCCCCTATCTAAATATATACCAGCTATTTGTTAGATATTTTTTAGGATAGTAAAATAACTGCACATGCAAAAATGAATGAGCTATCTCAGAGGTGAGAACCAAGACTAGACATGAAATGCATTTGTTTTATATGCCCTGAATATACAGCCTGAAAGAAATTTCACATATTCTTAGCAGACCTATACTTGTGCTCTGATGACATGAGATCAGGTATAGAATTTTTCACTCAAAGCATTTCATATTTTGGGTGCTCATTTAGAGAAACTTGTGATGACATATAAAACTATCATTTTCAGGTAATTTTAAAGATTTGTTTCTATTTATGTATATGAATGTATCTGTATGGGGGACACGAACAAGTGTCCAAGGGGGGATGCAAAGGGCATCAGATCACCTGCAGCTGCAATTATAAGCAGTTGTGAAGTATGTAGATTCTGCAAACCAAACTCTATGGTCCTCTGAAAGAGTAGAGCAGCAAGCACACAAAACCAATGAGCCATCTCTCCAATTCCTATTTGTCAATCTTCTACTTCACTTAAGAAGATACTGACAGAAGCTGGAGAGATGGCTCAGAGGTTAAGAGCACTAGCTGCTCTTTCAGAGGCCCTAGGTTCAAATCCCAGCACTCATATAGCAGATCACAACTGTCTGTATCTCCAGTTCCAGGGGCTCCAACACCCTCACATAGGAATGCATGCAGGCACAACACCAATGCACATAATATTAAAATAAAAAAAATTAGAAAAAAAGAAGATACTGACAAATCGAACTTGTCATTCAAATCCACAGTATGTTGGTGTTGCCTATCAAATAGTATGCCCATCAATGATACAATGAGCTTTATAAAAGAAAAAAAGGAGAGTTAACAGCATAGATTAGGAGACTTAAATCTGCCTCCTCCTGGGAGGAATTTAGAGATATTCTCAGGATAAAGAAGAATGACTTAATAGGCCTCCCATCCAAGTACTAGCCAGGCAAAATCCTTCTGAGTTTCCGAGATCAGAGGATACTGGGCACAATCAGGGAAGTCTGACAATAGACAAGGCTGACTTCATGAGATCAAACCACTGTTAAAGTGGTGAAGAATGTGAGACTAAATCGGTCATGGGCCCTATCGAAAGAGCTACTATGATTATTCTGCTAAAGGAACATAATAATATGACTCCTGATGACATATTTCTATACCCATAAAGGAAAGCATGGCTCAGCCCTCATCAGTCTCATCAGTCCTTCTTGCAGTAGATGGTAATTAACACAGACAGCCACAATTGAACAATGTGCAGAGAGTAGAAGGCATTCAAGTACTCAGTCCTAAGTAGAATGTCTTTATCAAACCCTTCTCCCCAGAAGAGGAGGTTAAAAGATTTTGATTGAAGGGTAGTGGATTACTCCAAGGAAATAATACAACAGAACTGATACACATATAAACTCACAGGGACTTCGGAAGCACACATAAAACCTTCACAGGCTCAAAGAAGGGGGAAAAAAATCTCAGCATTGAGAAAGGGAAGCAGACAAAAAAATAAAATAAAAGGAATATCACCCCTCACTAAGAACCTATTCACAACTGATGCCCACTGAGAAAGGGAAAATCCGTTTTCTCCAATATAGTGTGTAGTGGTTTGAGTAGATTTGGCCTCTCACTGATTCATGTATTTCAATGCTTGGCCATAGGGAATGACGCTATTAGAAGGAGTGGCCATATTGGGGTAGGTGTGGCCTTATTGGAGGAAGTGTCACTGTTGAGGTGGGCTTTGAGGTCTGCTAGTGCTCAAAGTCTGCTTAGTGTGGAACCAGTTTCCTCCTAAGTGCCTGCAGATCAAGATGTAGAACTCTTGACTCCTCCAGCACTGACTCCATGCTCCCCATCATAATGATAATGGATTAAACCTCTGAACCTGTAAGCCAGCCCCAGTTAAATGTTTTCCTTTCAAAGAATTGCCTTAGCCATGGTGTCTTTGGTTGGTTGGTTGGTTGGTTGGTGTTTTTTGTTTGGTTGGTTGGTTGGTTTGGTTTGATTTGGTTTGGTTTTTGTTTGTTTTATAGTATTTCTTCACAGCAATAAAACAGAGTGTCACTGAGTTTATCAACCACATTGCAGGGCAGATCCAATGCCCAGGTACTTGACTAACAGAAAATGGATCCCATGGTTTTTGTGTGTACTTTTTGTTTTGATAATTTTTGTCTTATAAAGGCTCTTGTTTGTTTCCTTTGATTTTTGTTTGTTTGTTTGTTTGGGATTCTTTGAGAGAGAGAGGGGGAGAGAGAGAGAGAGAGAGAGAGAGAGAGAGAGAGAGAGAGAGAGAGGAGAACACAAAGTTGGGTTAGTACAAACATGGAAAAAAATGTAGGTGTAGTTGGTAAAGGGGACAGAATGTGATCAAAATATATTGTATGAAAAGAAGTTTAGTAAAAGTGAATGAATAAGAAAGGAAACATACTTAAGGCACGGGCAAAGGTGGTTGAAGCATCGATGATCAATGGACAGCAGAAGAATAATCAGGGTAACTGTGCTGGACTAGAACTTGTTGTGTAGCTAGGGACAACCTTGCCCTTGCCCTTTCCTGCTTCTGCCTAATACACACTGTCATTACAAGCAGGCACCACAAAATCCCATGCATCATCAATCCTCAGGGCTCTTTGTGGGATAAATACTCAGAAAATGATGGTCTCAGCATAATGTGAAAGTGAACATTGCAGTTTCCTTCATCAGAAAGCACCCAGTGCACAGCTGCCATGGTGGTTCCAACAAATATGGCCTCTGCGATCCTGATATTAAACACAGGCAAACACTGTCATCATCACCTATACATCATCAGAAACAGAATAAAAATCTTGGAGAATTAATAGTATAGCTCAACACTGTGACTTCCAAAATTAGTCACAGACAACTAAAACAGAATAATTATGTAAAACATGTGTAAGGGGTTTAGTCTGCATGAGACATGGCAGATGATCCAGGTTCAGTCCCAGTGCCCACATCCAACCACTCACAACCAACTGTAACCCCAGTTCCAGGATATCCAAAACTATCTTACCTTCAATGGCACCTGAACACATATGGTGCATATAAACTCATGCGAGCACATATAAACATACACCTAGACAAAAATAATAGTAAATAAATGAAATCTTTTCAAAGCTGAATCTTTTGGTATCCTACAATGAATGGCTTCGAGCACCCGGTCCAATTATCTTCAACTAATTAACCATGTATCTTACTCACATTCCAAGCCTGATGGCCAGCCTCGATTTTATTTTTTTTACAGGACTTTTAGCTGAGAAGGTGAAAGGGAAGAAATCCCACGTGACTTTTGTTAGCCAGCCCCATTAGTGTTGAGTCGTTCTTTCTGCTGTTGTTGCCACCAACATACGTGACTCACACAAGAGAGATTGGCTTTCCATCTGAGAAAGTTGAGAGAAAGGTACAATGGCGCAACAAATAACAAAAGCCATAACAAGCACGGCCTTTACTGATAGCGTCAGAATAGCGCTGTAGAGTGTTATCATTACTCCGGTGAGGGGATATGATCTCTAAAATGAAGTGTCCACAGTTAATTGAAGTGGGAGGAAATGGAACGAGTCGAAGCTTTTCACTTTGGGCATGGGGGAAAAAAAAAAGAAGAAATCCAGTTCACACAGCTGATCCATGCTGAGTCAATACCCTGTTTGGCACTTCTGTTGCTACGTGTTTCTGAAAGTAGAAACTTGCTGAGATCCGCTACGGTGACTCAACACAGAGACACAGCCTTCCTACTGTAAATAGGCCCGATTTTCCTACTAAATTGGCATAACGTAATGTCTTTTCACTCACCAACTCCCTAGACTCATTTATTTTATTTTATTTTTATTTCACTTATTTTCAGTCTAAACCTCATGTTGTAACTTGGTCATTAAGATTTGAAAATAGATACATGGTGAGAAAAATATTAGAGACTAGTAGGCACTATTGGTGTGTTTTGAGCTGCCTAGACTCAGAGCTACCAAGAAAGAAAGGGAAATTGATTTTTTTTTTTCTTTTAGTAACAGATGGATGAAATAGCAAAACGTCATATTGGATTTATTTTTTTTTTTTTGTAAATGTTCAATATCATCTAAAAACTTTTTCGGATTTCCAAATATTGCAAGCCTCTCACTGAACCGAAAGAAGCTGAATTGTTTTCTAAGAAAGTGAAGATAATTAAAATCCAGTTACCTAATTCCAAGGTGAGTCATCGCACAGACCAGCTTCAGCCGTCAGCTTGCCTTCTCGAGGCTGAATCAATTGCTTTGAACAATGAACACAGAGTGCTTCCAGCTTTCTTCCTGCCGAACAGAAACGCTTAGCATTGTTCGGTGGAAGGACGCAGATGAAGTCGGTACCTTCTGAGTTAACTAGCTCTCTTCTATCTCACAATTAGAATTGTTCAACAAGCCTGTAAAAATGACCCAAGAAGACAGGAGTTGATGTAGCACCGGGAAGGTAGGAGAGACAGGGAATTTGAAGTTACAGATGGATTCCATGGCCAATAATGAACACAATTCCAAAGGCTAGAGAGAACTAAGACTTGCCAATACATTTGCAATAAAGTACGAAAAGAGAATCTCAAGGACTTTCCTTAATATTTATCAACAAAATTCTCCTCTCTGGACCAAATTGGGCTGTCTTCCTCTAGTCCTCCCTGGATTGACTATAATCTAGCCTTAGACACTCCACTCAAATTTAACCCATAAAGGAAGTTTACAGTGGTGCCACCTGATACCGCCCACCTTGGGGTTAATCTTGCTCACACAATCTAAATCACTTAGTTAGCAATGTGCCTAGTACCACAGTGACAGCTCACAAGGTGACAGCCATTATTGTGACTATGACTTACGGGAATGACAGTGCTGCTTTAAAACTGGCTTTGAGATCGCTCCTAACAACTTATCTTTGGTGAGAGACATAGTTAAAAGCATCCCAGTCAGAAAACAAAGCTTCTTGTAGGAGCTGGGAAGATGACTTAGTGGTTCATACAACTTGTAGCTCTTTCAGAAGCCATGGCTGTTGCCAGCATTCACATAGGTGTTGGCTCACAATCACCTTAACACTATCTCTAAAGGAATCTGACTCCCTCTTCTGGCCTGTACAGGCATTCACATAACACACACACACACACACACACACACACACACACAGAGGAATGAACACATATAAATAAATGAATGAATGAATAAATAGATAGATAAATAAATAAATAAAAAGACATAAAACTCGATAAAATGTAAATGTTTTGTCTCAGACTTTTGAGAGGCCAGAGAAGAGTTTGAACCCCATTCCCCAAATATAAGGAGACACAGGAGTCACAAGGATACACTGAGAAGTGAAACCTATCCAATAATGGAATAGTAAGAAAGAAGAGAAACTATGTTACAAACAACTTCCATATAAAATAAGAATACAAGAACACCATGTTTCAAAATACCTTCCAGTTTTTGTTACCCAAGGAACATTTGTTACCCAATGTCTTAAGCTTTTATTCTTCAAATTAATCTTTTTCTTCTTTTATGGACTATATTACTGTTGCCACAGACAGAATACTAGCAAAAAACAGTTTAAGCAATGACATGACTTTATTGGCTCATTAATTTGACCTCCAAAAATTCAAATCACATTCTTTTTATTTAATTAATTAATTTATTCTTTAATCCTTTTTTTACAGTCCAGACTTCATCCCCCTCCCAGTCTGTCACCTGACCGACCCCTATCCCACACCTCCCCCCCAACACACACCACCACCCCTCCCTACCAGGCCTCCCCACTCCCTGGGCCTCAAGTCTCTTACAGGTTAGGTGCATCTTCTCTCACAGAGGCCAGACTAAGCAGTACTCTGCTGTATATGTGTCAGGGGCCTTATATCAGCTGGTGTATGCTGCCTGGTTGGAGGCTCAGTATCTGAGAGATCTCAGGGATTCCAGGTCAGTTAAGACTGCTGGTCTTCCCATGGGGCCACCCTTCTCCTCAGCTTCTTCCAGCATTTCCCCAGTTCAACCACAGAGGTTCCTGATTTCCGTCCAGTCCATAGGTTGGGTGCTAGAATCTGCATCTGTCTCTTTCAGCTGCTTTTTTGCCTCTCAGAGGGCAGCCATGCTAGGCTCCTGTCTGCAAGCACACCATAACATCAGTAATAGTGTCAGGTCTCTGGGCCTCCTCTTAAGCTGGATCCCAATTTGGGCCTGACACTGGATCTCTCTCTCTCTCTCTCTCTCTCTCTCTCTCTCTCTCTCTCCTCTCCTCTCCTCTCCTCTCCTCTCCTCTCTTCTCTTCTCCTCTCTCTCTTTTCTGTCTGTATTAGTGCTGACTATGTTATCTAATCATTTCCTGTCACTTTCACTCAGAGACCTCTGCCATAAGACATTGAGCAGGGACATGGTTCCTACAAGAGTAATCATCCTCATTAGTGAACCCGAATGGGAAGTGGAAGTTCTTCCCAAAACTCATTCTTTTATTACATAAAATCCAAGGCATGTTTCAATTAACCAACCTGCTTCTAGGCATCTCTCACCCACCAGTGTTATAAGCTGACATGATCATATGATTTACTGATGACCCCAGAGTGCATTCCTACAACCAGCATCGCCAGCCGAACCTGTAATTAAGAAATGGAAGCTCCTATAGAGCAGGAACAGTGATGTAACACAAAAGAGCAGTAAACATACTGTTTTTGATTGAGGAAAAACACAATTCTCCATTACATGGATGTAATAAGTGACTTTGTTTGCAGGGTTACCATTTGAGCAACAAGCATTCACACTTTTAAGCACTATATGCGTATGCCTTCTTTCCTCATCTCATTTCAGCAAAGCACAAGCTGATGTGAGACATTACAACCTTTGAAGGGTTAAACAACGCTGACGTTGGATCGGTGGTCAGGGATTAGCACTAGCAATACAGCTAGCTCACCCTTGCTGCAGACCTAACATGAGCAGCAAAGGCAGAAGGCTCAAGCAAGGACATGTGACTCTAGAGGATGCAAATAAAAGATGTAGACAAGAACCATGTGGAAAGAGGATAAATTTTCCACTCCTGCACAGCAGATTTTATTTCCAAACATCTCATTTTCCTCCCCAAAACTGCAGTGCAGATTTTGCAAACATGATGGGTTATATAAGTAGGATTATGTGCTCTTCGTGCAAACTCCACAGCCAGCTGTCCATCCGGTTCGACTTCCCAAATAGGAAAAAGGATTACTACCCAGCTCTAACACAATGCTGGATAGATATTGATCAACTTCAAATTAGAATGGAAAAATTCTTATTCAACCAGAGTCTTTTCAAAGGCAATGGCATTTTGATTACATGATTGTGGCTTATATTTATAGAGTCGATGTGTGTATCAGAGAACCACACAATTCATTCAAGTGTGATTAGTTTCTTCCCCCCAAATCCGAATGTGAAAGTCTTGTTCCTTTGTTTTTGTGTTTGTTTGTATGAAACAGCAGCTCCATGGAGCCAGAAGGGATCCTAAAAATGGATTGTTTTATATCTGTTTGTTTTAAAGCAAGATTTCATATAGCCCAAGAGAGCCTCAAACTTGCTAGGTAGTCAGGCATGACCTTGAACTGACAGTTCTCTTGATTTTGACTCCAGGATGCTGAAATTAAATTACAGGCATATACACCGACATACCCAGCTTTGAAACCATTAACCACACACATACAACATACAGACACACACACACACACACACACACACACACACACACTCAGAGAGGGGGGCTCAGAATGTGGCCTTATCAGGATATCGGCCTTTGTGCAGGAAGTCAAGTTAAAATAAGGACACGAGTGAATATGGACTCTAAATGAATAGTGTATAGAAAGAAAATATTATGTGAAGACAAAGAATGAGAACAATGAGATAGTCCCCCACAGAACATGGAAGATGACTAGCAGACTACCAGAAGGTAGTGAGAGCCATGAAACTGATTCTCCCTCCCAGTCCTCAGCAGGGGTCATGCTTGCCAATATCTTGACCCCGCACACCCACCTTCCAGAATAACGATGCAATAAATATCCATTGTGTAATTTATGGTGCTTCATTACAGCAACCATAGAAATCTATGTTAGGCAAGAAACACGTGAGAAAGAAAAGTATTACCTATGAGAACAACCTGACTATTTCCTTATTGTATTTTCTCTCACAAAGAGTTATTTGCTTCTCTCCAGACCAAATAAAAATCACTAAGTGAGAAAATTGCCTTTGTGACACAGATTCAAATCTCATCTGTTTTATTCGGTAAAACTAGATTTGCTCCTGATGTAACTTAGGGATTATCCAGGTAAGAACCTTAGCTGTCATCTTTGGATGTTCATTATGAAGTACGCATGACCTCAAGTAAACTAGCTCAGGCCACCTTGGGCTGTGATGATTTAATTTCTCTAATTAACTATGTTCATTGATCCAAAAAGCTGGGGACAAAGGCCAGGCTTTACACCCTCTAATCTTCTCAGTTTAGTGACCAGCTTGGCCCTACTTCTAATGTCTGCCATGAACATTCTTTCAATGCTACCTGGGTCCATGTGTTTTGCTCTACTCAGGATGGTGTGAGAGAAAGGATACCATGGGAAGGGCAAATGAATCTCAGCCTCGGTGAGAGTTCACTTGTCAGGTAACCATCAGGATGCTGCGTCTGCCTAGGAGATTATCTAAAGCTTCTCATCATTTCTGCTGTAAGTGCATCGGCATCCCACCTAGCCAAGAAAATGAGATGATAAATCTGTTGTTCCTAATATCTCAGCAGCCACCAGTTTCTCTTAAAGACTCCTTTACTGGTGGAACAGGAGGAGTCCTAGCTACCTGCTCAGTGCTGAATTTGGGCATGAAACTTATTTTTTGTTTTTTTTCGACAGCAGGTAGCAAGAAAGCAAAATTCACTGAAGGTGGCTGTCAAGATTCCAAGACAGCCTGGGGAATCTCCGATTGCTGTCATTGCAAGCTCCTAAGGAAGCGCAAGCAAAAATAAAAGCAAAACGTGGTTGGGGTATAGCATCACCCAAGAAATAAGCACACAGTTTTGTTTTTGATATTGTTATCTTCTTTTTTTTATTAGAAAAGATGGCTCTTCATCAATAGCAGGGGCCCACTCAGGAATGCAAAGAACACGACAAATCTGCCAGCATACGCATTTACCATTTATGATGACAAATGCCAAGCTGTTTTATGTAAGTAGACTTCGAGATACATATGGCTGAGGCAGAAATAACGCTGCAAAGCCTCAAGGAATGTTTTCCATTTCAGCACATTCTTCCTCATTCCAAGCCTGCCCAATCCAACCAGCAGACATGCTTTGCTTCAGGATTGCTTATGCCTTTCCGTGAGCCCACAGGATTTGCAATTGGACCTCTCCTTTTGATTCTGCAACTCTTTTTGCATAAATTGCTCAAATCATTTCAAATTCCCACCCCTGCAACCTAAGGTCATCTTTACCCTCATCCATTACCAACTAGATGAGCCAAAGTCCTTGTTGTGGTTTCATTAGACCCGCCCTGTTTTAAGAAAAAAATCAGTCATTGATCCCAAATGCCATATTTTAGTTGGCAGAGGCTGCCTCAGCTGCCACGTGTAGAGGAAAGATTCTGAGACAGAAGAGGGAACGTGCAACACAAGACTAAGCCATCCTCACTAGGAAATGCAAAAATAAAGCACCTGCTTTGCCATTGCATCTCTCCTGTGTACCGCTGAATTCCATATTCCTTTAATTATTATCACAAACACACGGGTCATTTTAGTTAGTTCTATCTTCTTATATTTAGTTACTTTGCCACATGATTAAGTCCTTTTTATCCACGTAGTAGCTGCCTGGTATTGCTCAGAGCTTTGGAAATGAGGTTAGCAAACTTAACTTAGAAAAAAACAATGCTAACCTGACACATTATGATACATTAACACATACACTTACACTCTCTAGGCAGATTGGCTCCAAAGGTGATGAATAAAGACAGAATCAAATGAGTTGTGTTCATGCAGCAGCAGATGGAAGAGGTGCTTTCTCAAGCATGGGTATAGGTCTATAGGGTCAATATTAATAAGATACAGGGACTTCAGATGATGAGACTTATAACAGTCCAGAAAATTCTAGAGAAAAGGAAGGTGCTTAGGAAGGAAAAGGCACCAAAACCAATCTCTTATTTTTGAATTTCTGAGTGTAGATGTTGAGTGTAAGGAACATCCTGTGAACAAGCTGGTGTTATATTCAATTCTGGAATGTATAGCCTTGAAAGTGAAATTCACAACCAAAAACCCCACATGAATTAAAGCTTCCATAGTCTATTTTTAAATATATTTTGGGGTGGGGTGGGATTAAAACCAGCATTTAGAAAAGCATCTTTCTCTTGGCACAATGATTATGTGTTTCACGTTGGCAGGAAGACTTCACTTCCAGTGATATTTTCCAATTGTTAAAATAAAAAAAAAAAATAAAGTCCCTACTGCTTTCTTTGCAATCCATAATTTTGTGTTTTTAATTTAGATAACTGAAATGTCTCAAAGCAGAAATAAGCTGCATATTCATGAGCCTTGATTTGCTGTAATCATTAATTCTAAGACTGTGCATCAGTGAAGAGTTGAGTACCAAATCCTATTCTCGGGCAATTAGATCAGATGACTAGAAACTGAGGGAACAGGGACCTTGTTCTTCCTTTCCTCTTTGAAGAATTCTGTTGGTCTATCAGAGGTCAATTTTCCTTGCTCGCAACCAGGGTTGATAATTAGTTTTTTCAACCTCGGCAGGAGGGATAAAAGTCTATTTAATATACTAACTACAGGACTGGTAACTTTTCGTCAATCTGTCTTTAGTCATAGACAATCAAGGGACCAAAGGGAAAGTGGTATGTTAAAATGAACTGAGCAGGTACCTGGAGAGATGGTTCAGTGGTTAAGAACACATGTTGTCCTTGCAGAGAACCTGGGTTTGGTTCGCAGGACCTACTTCAGACAGCTCACAGTCACACTCCAGCGTCAGGGGATCTTACAACTTCTTTGGGCCTCTGTGGGCACTGTATTCATATGCACATACCTACTCAGAGAAACACACATATCCACATCATTAAAATAAACTAAAAGTCTTAAAGAGATGTCACAGCTTTTTTAGCCATCATTCTAGACTAGAACAAGCATTCCATTTAGGTTCATTCTTCCAAAAAGAAGGTGTGCAGAAGAGAAAGGGGTTCTAGGTGCCACCATTGATTTATCTTCAGTAAGCCCTCTGTAAAAATAATAGACAGAACACAAACCAGGCCATGTGACACAGATCTATTATTTACTAGCTTTAGAACGTTGGGATACTGAAGTACTTTATCTGCTTCATTAAGTTACTTCATCTGCAAACTAGGGGTGAGATATTTATACCATTACATACTCCATTATGATTAAAAGATTTACATTATATGAAGAGACCACCACAGTAATTGAGCAAAGTAGTAGATCAAATGATATTTATTTGTATTGTATCTATAGTTACTTTTTATTTCCTCCAAGAAAACACCAGCAAGAAGAAACAAACATAGTTGAGAACTGAAATTTCTTGAAATTTTCATGATTTTATTTTTTTTTTCCACAGTTGAATAATATGCCATTATGGTGCATATGCACACATTTTCATTATCTGTTCATCTGTGGACGGGTGTTTATGCTATTTCCTTCCCCTTGCTCTCATGATTATAGCAACAATAAACACGTGTTAGTGTCTCTGTGGTAGGATATGGACTCCCTTGGGTATATGCCCAGGAGTGAAATAGTTGGGCCATATGGTAGTTCTATTTTTAATTTTTGATGATTCTCCACACTGATTTCCATAATGGCTGCAGTAATTTGCACTCCCAACAGCAGTGAATGAGGTCTCCTCTTCTGCAACATTTCTTTTAAAGTTTGTTGTCAGATTTCTTAACGATAGTCATTCTGACTGAGATGATGTGGTACCTCGAAGCAGTTTTAATTTGCATTTCCTGGGTGGTTGGTGATCTTGAGCATTTTAAGAATGTATACTGGCCACTTGCATTTCTTGTTTTGAGAACTACCCGTATGTATGTTCTGATTCCATCTTTAGAATAAGTCTTTTCAAAGGTCTTAAGCCAAGCTCTCTCTGTGATGAGCACCTGAAGATAAATAAGCTTAATGCAATCAGTCTATAGAAAAGTATGATTCAGGGCTGACTAGTTTCAATAGAATGGCTATCCATAAAGCTGCTGGCCGACTATGCTGAAATACACACTAAACCAAAGTAAATAATATTCTCTTCTGTACTATTTTAAGACTGGTGGTAGACAATCTTGAAAATATGCACTAGATAAGTAAGTAATATTCGTGGAATAGAAAAGAGAACAGACTCTTGACTCTTTCCAAGAACAAGAGTGGTATAACGATGATTATGTTTAAGGTATGAACATCCCTGACTTTGGATCTATCTGATGGTAAATACTCAATTTTTTTATCCAAGATAGTTTCTATATATAGAATAGCCCAGACGTAGCAATTCTTCTGCCTAAACCAAATGATTGTATATGTTCACTTGGTAATGTATGTATGTACGTGTGTGTGTGTGTGTGTGTGTGTGTGTCTGTGTGTCTGTGTGGCTATGCACTTGTGTGCATGCCTCCAGTCATTTGGAAAGTTCGTATTACTAAACCTCTTTGGAAACATTGTTATTCATTTCAAAGAAATAGTTTACATAGGAAACAGTCTCACATATACACTGGGTTTCTAGTCAACTGTAGTTTTTTTATAAGTGTGCTGAGTGCAGTTGAGATTAAATAACCCTGAGAATGATATATCCATATTTTTATTCCCTAACAATTTGGTATTAGCATTCTGTGTAATTTGACTCAAACTTTTTAAAGCACTTTGGTGATTAGGTAATTTTCCTCTTTAGCTATCAATTTTTCTGAAGCTCATCTCATGAATTGAGTGCATTAATATTAAAGTTTTCGAAATAGCAACCTTGGGGAGGCGGGGGATGTATGCCCTAACTTTTCCCTTCCAGAAGTGACTTCATCATTGCCCCAGCTATCTGATGATCAATCGGTTGAATAATAATGATGAGAATTAATATTAATTAAGCAGTTAACATATGCCACCACAGTGCCAAGCACTTAACACAGCTCATTTAATGCCTACCGCAACACTATGTGACAAATATTATCTCTATTCTGTAGATGAGAGAACTGGAGCTCAGAAAAATAACCTAATAAAGTTTCATTTCTAAGAAATGGGGTAACTGGAAGGTAAAGCCAGGCAATCTGGCCCCAGAGCTCACCTATGTAACTACTTATGAATAATTTCATTTAACTGATTGTTTTCTGGTAAAGGAAAAAACTCTTGACGGTGATGGATCTTTTTTCTATATGAAGCATTATGATAACGAAGTCTCTACAGCCTGAATTTCCAACCACTGAATTCAATATTTCTTATGGTTAATTATTCAAAACAATTCAACTGATAGTGAGTGTAGATAAGTTTTCCAATTGTGCAGCAAGGCACCAGACACCCTTGTATCCACTACATCAGCTTAAAAGATATACCTTCAAAAAGACACCGCTTTTTATCTCCAACGTAAGTATTGATTGACAGCGGGATTCTTTTCCCCTATAACTGGAAAAGGTCGTAGAAGGAAAGTGAAGGAATAAGTTAGGCTAATAGGATCAAGAAGCTGAGGATCAAAAACTAAAAGAAAGAATGTCTCTAATCACCCTTCTGTTATAATGTTTCTCTTAGTCGTGAATATCCCCCATGTAAGCTGGGTAATTTGTCAGGGAAACTGATAGACACCCTCTTGTGAAACTCTCCATTCCTTCGTGAGATGTATTAATCAGTACCTTAGTCTTTTGGTACTACAGGAACAATCACTTGAGGCAGGGTGATTTAGGAATAATAGAATTGTCTTTTCTTTCAGTTCTATCAGCTGGGAGTTTCCAGACCGAGGCTCAGGCAAGGGTGGCTATGTAGGAAAGCTGGTCTCTGCCCCAAGCTGGAAACTTGTGACTGCTTCATCACATAATAGAAGGTGGAAAGGCAAAGGAGCCCGACTTGCTTCAAACTTTTCATGAAGCCCTGGTAACCTATTCACCTCTTACTTTCATTACATTGACCACTAAGTTTCAATATCTGAGTGTTGGTTGGAGGGGACGTGTTCAAACTATAGCACAAGGGAAGCACTAAAAGGCTCATCAGAAATCTGTGGAGATCCTTGTGTGGTACAATCCCCCACCACTACCCCCTCTCTCTTTCCCTCTCTCTCTCTCTCTCTCTCTCTCTCTCTCTCTCTCTCTCTCTCCTCTCTCATTTGTCTCTCTCTGTCTCTGTCTCTCTCTTACACTATACATATATATACACATATATATGTTCCTCTGTCTCTCTGTGTCTTTCTCCCACTCTGTCTCTCTGTCTCTCTCTCTCTGTCTCTCTCTCTCTCTCTCTGTGTCTCTTTCACACACACACACACACACACACACACACACACACACATAGGCGGGAACACAAAACCAAAATGATCTTTCCTTTAAAAAGCTGTATGTTACCTCAACTTCTTATAGACATCTATGATCCCAATATTGATATTCATTCATTGCCACATGATCTCATCAAATACATATTAAGCTATGTGTCAGCATTGCACCATGAACATTATCAAAAATAAGAAAGCAAACATTTCAAGGCCAGCCTGGTCGACAGAGTGAATTCCAGGACAGCCAGGGCTATACAGAGAAACCCTGTCTCAAAAAAAAAAAAAAAAAAAAAAAAAAAAAAGAAAGAGCAAACATTGCTGATTTTTAAGCATCTTCCAATAAATGCATTTTTAAAATAGAGATAATATTTTTTGATGATTTCTATGCCAAACTATGTGATACCTGTTTTCACTACATTAATTACCTCCAGAGCCTCCTGATGCAGGTTCTGTCATTTTCTCCGTTTGTCACTTGAGATAAACTGAGCTTCAGATAAGGCAAGTAACTTAGTTATTTGCCCCGGATCACAGCCATAATGGCAGAACTGCTGCTACCTTTAGCAAAGACATTCACATCTATCAAGCATCCACTGTATACTTGGGAAATGTGTGAAGCACTTTATATAGTTTCCCATGTACTCTCATTATTCTTATTATAATAACAAGAAGATACCTTTAATCCAGCACCTCAGAAGCAGAAGCAGGCTCTATGAATTTTGGGCTAGCTAGGTCTACATAGCAAGTTACAGGCTAGCCAAGGCTAAATAGGAATACACTGTCTCAAAAAAAAAAAAAAAAGTTAACAACTAACACTATCACAGTAGGATATCATGATGATAATCTTCCTAGCCAGAGGATACTAGTGAAAAAAAGTATTTCAGAGCTATAGTTCTGAAAACAAATCAAATTTCTTTCATAACTTTTCATAACTTTTATCCCAGTCTACAAAGTATACTCTGAGGTCACAAATCAGCTGAAAAGCGGGGCTCCATTCAAGTGCAACCACATAGATTGCCACCTGATGCTAAAAGTAAGTGGCTATTAACCATGTGTCTCAGAGCAATGCCTTCCAACCCTGAACACTGTATTTCATTAAACACTGTGATCACAGAAATTAAAACCATTTACTATTGTCTTAAATACTGTTCTAGAGATGTGACTAGCCAGTAACTTTTTATTGATAAAAGTTGGAAAACATTCTGTATAATACAAACACTTTGGAGTACTTCAGAGGCTGGCACAGGGCAAGCAATTGATGCCCCTGTCCAGGTACAAATTTATAGAGAATCAGGAAGATTTCTTTGTGCCACTATGCTTCTGCATCACACTGACAGGAATTATGCATTTGTCTAAAAACAGTTGTTTTGCTCACCATGATGACTTTGCATTAATTTTGACTTGGTCAGATTTCACATGCTCTCACTGTTGCTATCACATGGACATTAAAAGAAACTGTCCTGCGGGAAATCAAATAAAAATATGTAGCAGTGGGGGATGAGGAACTGGGGGTAGCCACTAGAAAGTCCCGGCCATCGAGAGGTTCCCAGGACCCAACAGGATGACTTTGGCAGAAATACACAACAAAAAGGAGATAGAACCTGTAGAGACCATCTCCAGAAGATAGGCATGGCCCCCAGTTGAGGGATGGGGCCACCCACCCATCTCAAAAATTTTAACCCAGAAATGTTCCGATCCAAACAAATGAGAGGGACCAAAAAATGTAAGAGACTGAAGGAAAGGCCATCCAGATACCACCCCAGCTAGGGATCCAGCCTATCTGCAGACATCAAACCCCCACACTATTGCTGATGCCAAGAAGTGCTTGCTGACAGGAGCCTAGTATGGCTGTTCCCTAAGAGTTTTCTACCAGCACCTGACCAATACAGATGCAAATACCCAAAGCCAACCATCGGACTGAGTCTGGGGACCCCAACAGAAGAGCTAACGGAGGGACTGAAGGAGCTGAAGGTGATTGCAATCCCCTAGGAAGAACAATATCAACTAACCTGACTACCCAGAGCTCCCAGAAACTAAACCATCAACCAAAGACTAACAATCCCAGAAACTAAACAATCAAACAAAGAGCCATGGAGGGATCCATGGCTCCAGTTGCATACATAGCAGAGGATGGCCTTATCTGATATCAATGAGAGGGGAGGCTCTTGGTCCTGTGGAGGTTTGATGTCCCAGTGTATTGACATGCTAGAGCAGTGAGGCAGGAATGGGTGAATGAGTAGAGGAGCACTCTCATAGAGGAAAAGAGGAGGGGGGAGGGGAGATGGGTTGGGGAATTGTAGAGGGGTAACCAGGAAGAGGGATATCATTTGAAATGTATGCAAATAAAATGGTTAATATAAAAAGAAAAAAGAAAAGAAAAAGAAACCATCCTGATACTCCATTCTTCTTGGATAAAATGGGTATAAATATTTAATATATCTAATTGTTATAAGGAGTGACTGAGATATGTGCAGTCTCTGGCTCAACACCTGGAATTAGCTAATAATATATTCAGCTTCCATCCCTTGGGTAAGAAGTGTCTATTGAGTATTTTCTTGGTTCATCCTTTCATTCCATTGTTTTTATAATTTAAGAAGATCAAACGATCTTTATAATATCTGTCATTCAAACTAAATTTCCTTCCCAATGGGAAGTTATGTCAGTCAGTATGATGCCAAGATAGTACTTGATTCAGAAAATTCTACTTAGGAGAAAGAGCAGCCAAATATTGTTTTGCATGTTAGACCAACTTCCACAATCTATAGCATATACCCTGTGGTTTCATTTACCAATTAGACTCACACCATCCAGACCTAGCATAAATTCTTCTACCGGATTTACTGCATAAAATCAGAAAGTCTATCCTCTCTCAAAAGTAGGCAGCCCAGTAAACAGGACATTTTGAGTGCTAGAGGCTCCCATATGTACTGACTGGATTTGTATTAACTTGATACAAACTAAAATCATCAGGAAGGAAGGAGCCTCACTTGAGGAAATGCCTCTGTGAGATCCAGCTGTAAGGCATTTCCTGAATTAGTAAGCAAGGGGGAGGACCCAGCCCATTGTAGGCGGTGCCATCCTTGGATTGGTGGTCTTTGGTTCTATAAGAAAGCAGGCTAGGCAAGGCATGAAGAGCAAGTCAGTCGCCAGCATCCTTCCATGGCCTCGGCATCAGTTCCTGCCTCCAGGTTCCTGCCCTGTTTGAGTTCCTGATGTGATTTCCTTCAGTGAAGAACAATGAAGTGGAAGTATAAGAAGAATAAACCCTTTCCTCCCCAACTTGCATTTTGTCATGGTGATTCATGGAAGCAATAAAAACCCTAAGACACCATGAGACTTTATGTGACTTTATGGAATACCCACACACTTCTGTTCTCTTCAGCTGAGTTATAGACTTATTAAGGGTATACATCTAATTAGAAAGTACAATTAAACACTGGCAATTAAGAAACATGAATATAGGAGGAAGAGAGAATACATTGTTTCCATAGTAATTATTTAAATTACTTTTAGCATTTAGCTTTGGGTAAAACTCACCAAAGGCAAGAGAAGACAAGAGTATGGGGAGTTAACTGAAGGACAAATCTCATCATTCCAAATTTATGTACAAAAAAAAAATTTAATACAAATAATTTTTGCACAAAATAGAAAGTTGTCCATGCTGTAAAAAGAAAAAAAAACCATACATTTTTTTTTGGTGTGGATTTGTGTTTACAGTCTGTTGGCAGCTCACAGAAACAGGAGTTCCAGACTCAGGCTGGCCACTCAGGTGAGTGGTTGTGTAAATTTCATTAGTAATCCGGGATCTTGGCATCTCTCAGTGTAGAACGAGAAGTGATAACGCCTGTCTCAGGATGCTATTGTAAGGACTAGATGAAACAATTTATGTAAAGCCCTCCCCGTGGTGAATTACCTCCTCCAGCTTGAATCTACACCCCTCCGGGTTTAATTAAAGCTCTGGCTTTCTTCTCGGTGAACAAAAACTTTGAACCTTGGTTGTCAAAAGGAACCAAGAACTCTTTTAAAACAAAATGTTTTAAAAAAAGTTCATAACAATGTGCTTGTAAGAAAGGTATGAACTAGCTAGCATTCTTTTCAAACTCATAAATTCAGATGGTGCCGATTTTTCAGGAAGCGGCACTATGCTGCCATCTAGTGGTCCTTTAGAACCTTCCAAAAGTTTTTGTAATTTAAAAAAAAAAAAAAAAAAAAAAAACCACTCAGAGTCTCAATTGGCAACAAAGTAGCAACTTCCTCCATCACAGCAGCAAAGCTACTGCCAAAAGCAAGCAGCTTTCTTAAGTTCTCTTCAATCATGTGCCCACGCTTCAACCCAGGATCTATCTTAGGTATAGTTTCAGTATTTATTCTGTCTAAGAGGTCCAAAAACCATGGGAATGAAAAAAGTTTCAGTTTCCCAGGAAAATGAACAAGGTTCCTCAGGGGAGCCATGAACAATGGGCCATTAATCAAAGATGGAGCTGACATTGAACCAAAAGGGAGGAAGACTCAGAGCTGAGTTAGTTCTTGAGCTTTTCTAGTGGAAGAAGAAAACAAGACTGGAACTGAATCAGTTCTTAAAATGCTTCAAGGCCTCATCAGAAATAATAGAACTAACATCAATGATAGCAACCAATCAAAATTGTACTAATGTCACTGCTGCACTTGTAGCCAATCATGTTAGAGGTTACCTAACCCTTCTAGAAAATTCCTCTAACCCTGCATTAAAAGGGGCCCTCCTCTCTGGTAGTCATTTTGATAAATGGTTGATGAATCAACTGCCTACTGGTTGCTTCTGCAGAATAAATGTTGTTCACCTTTGCATATTATTTGAGTCTGGGGTCTTCCTTCAGCGATTCTTGAACACTAACAGTCAAATCCTGTTGTCAGTCAGCTATAGTGCTAAAGTAATCTAGTTAATTCACAATGTGGTTTGTTGAACATCTATACCTCGGAATTATTCCATGGGGATTTGCATTTTGATTTGATTTCATTTCGAGCCTATTTCGGTTTGCATCCTGTTTTATTCTGTACTTAGTGAAGGAGCTACATCCTTAAAGCAACCTCTCAAACTTTTATGTACATCAAAGTATTCTGGAAAGCTTTCTAAGGCTCAGTACACTGGACTGCATGGCTACTATGCTTTATGAAATGTCAGGTTGTAATGGGTCTTGGGTGATAAGATCACAGTGGTCCACGGCCCAAACGTGAGTACCAATGTTATCACTTCACTGGCCTCAGGACCTAATTCAAACAAGCTTTGTAAGAACCTTTATACATAGTCCTTCCTCATGTCCACTCCAACTCTGGACATGACTTGTTCTTCATTCATTGTGTTCTTGCTATCACGGGATTTCACAAGTCTTGTCTCTTTGCATTCTGACTGAGACCACTACAGAAACTACAAGCAATCAAAATGCAGAGTTGTGGAGCATAGTCAGAATGGACACATCTACACAACTCCCACAACTAAGACTCAAGAAACACTAAAAAGTTGGGATAGAAAGATTTTTGGTTTGTGTTTCTTTTGGAGGGGTGGGGTCTGTTTGGTTGCTTGGTTAGGTTTTTGTTTTGTTTTTGTTGTTTGTCTCTCTATGTAGTCCTGTCTGTCCTACAATATCCTAAGTAGGCCAGACTGGCCTTAAATTAACACAGATCCTCATGCCTCTGCCTCCAGAATGCTTAACTTAAAAGCATATGCCACCACACCTTGCAAGGGGGTGAAAAGATTTTAAGAGCCGGAGATCATGGAGTTTGCTATGAAATTGTATCCTAGTAATGTCAGAAACTACATCTATAAAGTCTCACCAGTATTACTGCCCAAACATGATGTGAACAAGAACACCACCAATAGATATGTCAAACTGCACCAGAAAGGCTAATGAGACTTCAACACTACAAAAACAACTGTAGGAAAACTCTGAGAATAAACGAAATAATTTTCTTCAGAGAAGATCCGCAGGCTGTTTTTTTCAATACCAAATGGTCAGACCCAAAAAACATACATATGAATAACACAGAGACTGAGCAATTTACATTTAGGAATAAATAAATAAATATTATAGTATATATAATAGCAATTAATGAAAAGTAATGGCATGAATTTGAAAAAAGATCAGGGAGGGGTACATGGGAGGTTTGAGTAGAATGAAATGCTTGGTTGGAATCCTTGCTTAGCCCTGCATAACCTAAAAGCCCTTATTCTTCCCACAACCACTGTCAGCAAGAAAAACTTCCAAACTAACATGTCATCTCTCCCTGTCTCCATGTTTCCCATTACCTACCCACCAGTGCTTGCCCAGGGCTCAGCTTTTTCACTTATATGTACATAACCCCAGCTCCTAGCACATTCTTCATTATTCTGCACTCAAGAAAACCAATAAAATCCCCTTCTTTTAGCCCCAGAGTGTGACTTCCCTGACCTCTACCTGTAAGATCAGTGGATTAGCCCAGGGACTGCCTCTTAATAAACCTGACTTTATAGTTTTGATTTGGCTTTAATAGGTGTATATTGTCAGTGGAGAAACCTGTTAAGGCTTAGGTAAAATGTTAAGGTCTAGGTAATTGTTACTTGGCTAGCTGTTACTAGGAAAGTAATGCCAAGATTGATTACATATTCTGCTATGTTTTGTGCCTTGAAAACCAATCACAGTAAAGGTTAATAGAACTATTTTGTAAAGTTACCCACAATAGGCTTGGACCTCAACCAATCAGCACTTCCTATACATGTGTATAAGATTTTATGGTATAAGCTTCCCCTGGGACAAACCCCAACGTAAGAGAACCAATATAAGAAACTATTTGGAATAAGTTTTCCATTTTGAGTAGAGGTCCAGCAAAGTTTAAGTTACTGAGACCACTCCAAAAGCTGACATCCTACTTGGAGGAAAGAGACATGTATGTAGTTAACTGACATCCTGATTGGCAAGGTGAGACATGAATATTAGACAAGTCCTACTCTGGTAGACAAGTTAGGACATGCATATTAGCCAAAGCAAGTCCTTTGCCACAGTTGAATACCCCAACCAATGGTAGCAGAATAAATGTTCAACAAAGACATGTTCCTAAGGAAATCTTCTATCCCTAAATCCTTATTGGTGAAATAACTTAGCACAGATGCTTGTAAAGTTGGAGCTTTAAAATCCTGTAGGATCTTCACTCAGGGTCATGATTCAGTTCCCAAGTCTGGATCATGGCCCTGGTCGACTAGTCCTTGGGTATATGCTCAATAAACTCTCCCTGTCTAACTGAGATTGGTGTCCGTGTGGTTTGTGACTGTGGGTTAATTCCTGGACTCCAACAAAACCTATTAGAAAAGAAGAGAGAAATTATGTCACTATATTGTAACCTAAAAGGATTTTTTTTTTTTTTAAATAAGGCATAGAGTGATAGAGAAGGCATCTAATAACCTCTGCTCTTACAGGTGAACACACAGGTGAGCATGCCTGCACACATGTGTGCACATACACCTACAGCATACATAAAGAAATTAAAAATCATGCAGAGAGAGAGAGAGAGAGAGAGATCTGCTGTCCAAGAGAATAATAAAAGTGAGTTGGTGAAACAGTCTGTTTAACTGACAATGTTAGGGTTTGCTTACCTCTAACATACTGTTCTCAAGAGTAAATAGGAGACTAAAAACAAGAGTGTAATATTATGAAGAGCCACACAAGAGCACCAAGCTTTAGTTCTCAATCTAGAATAGCAATACCTCACACAGCTCCATATTCATCTAATGCTCTTGTCCAGTAACCTTCCATTTTTAGTGCAAATAACCAGACTGATTTGCATGAAAACACAAAATGTGTCCATTTCTAGAACTCTGGGAATGACATTTAAAATGTTTCTTTGTCTTCCTCCCACACCAGTCCCTGCCATGTAATGCATTCTCAATAGGTCTGTATTTAATGAGAAAAATTCAAATGCCAATCACTCAGCCCTTAGTTCAAACCCAGCATGAATGTCACTGCCAATAGTCTCAGCACACTGCTGCAGTCTGATCATTCTCTGTAGGCTCCTGCGTGACATTAAGTCCATTTCCTCGGTCTTCCTTCACACATTAATATTTTCATCATTCATCTTTTGCTTATTTTTAATAATAATTTTAGAATGTGTTTAGAATAATGAGTTTCTTTTTATCATATTCATGCATATATAGCTTTCACTTTGTTCATATTTACCCCCATCACCTTCCCTTGTCCAACTTCTTCTCCCCAAATGCTTACTTCTCCCCCTCCAAAAAATATATTTTTTTTCCAAATGCATGAATAAAGGCTCTGAAAGAACCTAATTATAAAGTTAGTAAAGATGAGACAAAGATATCTGAAATATGCATCTTGCAAATTCTCATCTTTACACTAGCCTGATAACTATGTTGTTTCAGAGCCTTTAAGAAGCGTCCACACTGATAATACCACAGCTCCTTAGAAATGTTTCTGTACAAGTTTAAGCATCAATGACAAAAAGTTACTAGAACATCCTCATCATATTTTGATATTCATGAATTTGGAAGTATATGTACTGGGACATGTGTGTATATATGTATACTTTGCAGTGTTCTCCATTGAAAACTTGCTTCAGTCAATGCTAAGGAAAATATATTATTTTCAAACAGAACTAGTCCATGGATTATTTATTGGGGCATATGTGTTTGCCAACCTAACATTTGACCAGTATTGAATAAGCTATGTAAATAATTCTCCCATAGGTGCCTGAAATATCCACCACTTTGACATTCATTTCTTTAGAATTCATAGTTACTGTTTTAAAAATTCACTTATTACCATTGAGGTGTATGGCAGATTGTGTGTTTTCTAAAACTAAGCCCTGACGTATTCACAGGTCTCACATTCTGTTTTAGAATCTTGTCACTCACATAAAGAAGTGTAGCCACGTTTCCCGCCCTTTGAACTAGGCTGTGGCTAACAGCCTCATCAATAGAGAACAGAAGACCATATGCTATATTCAAGACTAGTTCACAAAGCATCAACCCTGGTCACATCAGTCTGACCAGGCCAGTATGTGGTGAGGAAGCGAAACTAGCCATGTTGAAAGGTCACAGGTAAGCACTCTGTTCAATGTGGTGGTTCCACAGAAAGCCAGAAAAAAGGACGTGTAACATAAGTGAGTGGGTGAGCCTTTGGAGAACTGTAACAGTGCTAATTAAAGAGGAGGTCATGAATTTGAGAGGGAGTGGGGCAGATGTGGAAGGAGTTGGAAAGGGGGAAGGAGAGATGGAAATTACTCATGTATAAAATTCTAAAAAATAATGATTAATTTAAAAAATCTTTAAATAGAAGGGAAAATTAAAATCAAAACAAAAAGGATTAGTATTTGTGTCAGTAGAGTACTGACACATGGATCCTCCCTTGGGAGCAAGGCAGGGCAGAAAGATCAGGTGTAGGGACAGCAGAGAAGAGAAATTGGTAGTGAGGGTGGCAATCTCTAGGTATCAGAGACCTGGGATGAGGCAGATATCCCAGGGTTTCTATATGGAGATTCTAGCTGAGACTCCTAGCAGTGCGGGATATGCATCCTGAAGTGGCCACTTCCTGTAGCCAGGCAGGATCTCCAGTCGAGGGTTAAAGACAGCAACCCACCCACATAACCTTCAATCCAAAATATGTCCTGCCTACAAGATGTGCAAGGACAAAGATAGAGCAGAGACGGAAGGAATGGCCAATCAATGATTGGCCCAAACTGAGACCCATCTCATGGACAAGAACCAATCCCTGACACTTTAATGATACTCGGTCATTATGCCTGCAGACAGGAATCGAACATAACTGTCCTCTGCGAGGCTCTACCCAACAGCCAATGGAAAGAGATACAGAGATCCACAGCTAAATATTAGATGGATATCCAGGAGTCTTATGGAAGAGTTGGGGGAAGGATTGAAGGACTCAAAAAGGACAGGTACTCCACCGGAAGACCAACAGAGTCAACTAACACTGGACACTTGGGGGGCTCCCAGAGACTGAACCACCAACCAAAAAGCAAACACAGGATGGACCTAGTCCCCCTACACATATGTAGCAGATGTACAACTTGGTCTTCATGCAAATCCCCAACAATAGGAGTGGGACTGTCCAGAATCTGTTGCCTTCTTGTGTATCCCAGGCCCCTAACTGGGTCTTTTCTGGCGTAAGTGACAGAAGATATGCTTAGTCCTCCAGTGACTTGATGTGCAGGTGGAATGGTGTGTGTATGTGTGTGTCTGTGTGTGTGTGTGTGTGTGTTGTGTGTGTGTGTGTGGAGAGAGAGAGAGAGAGAGAGAGAGAGAGAGAGAGAGAGAGAGAGACCCAGAGGGGGGCTGGATGAGATGGAGGAGGGAATGAGAGATGATCTGCATAAGAGGGTACTAGGTACTGGGAAGAGAGGGGACTGCTATTAGGATGTAAAGTGAATAAATAAATAAAATTTTTACAAAGAATCATACTACTGAAGGTGATGCTGTTTAAGGAAGTGACATTATTAAGAAGACTAAATACGACTGTAAAAGAAATATACAAATCATGAAACAGATACCAAAGTGACATCACAGAAATGGAAAGATTTTATTTCTACATTACATTTGCAATGATAAAGCATTAGGGGCTACACGTTCTGTTTTTATATGGGCTCTTAACGTGCTTATTGAAGTCTTTACACTGTGGGAGACGTTGATAGAAGGGTGGTATACATCAGTTTGCCTACACTGGTAGGTCCTTGTCTTCATCTTTAAGGACAGGATTCTCTTCTGCATCTCCTCCCATGTTTCTTGCTCTTTTCTACCCTCCTTCTCCCAGCATTCCCCTTGCTTCCTGTCCAAACTTTTTGAATTTTTCCCACACGACTTCAGTGACAGCTTGTGTGATAACAATTCCCAAGCTCTCCGTCCCAGTCTTCAGAGCTTTCCTAAACCCTTCCTGCACATACGCGTCCTGCTACCATCTGGGTAGTTCCTTTGTAGGCACTTGAACTGATGAATAATATAATTCTCGGCCATGTCTGTTTAGTTCCTTGTTTCAAATTTAATTCCATTCTATTCCATAAAAAGAAACAGAGAAGATCTTTGCTTACAAATTAACAGGAATCATTCCTTCTGTTGAGGGCTAAATGGGTGAAACAAAAGAGAAGTGAGGGAAGAGGAAGAAAGAACTAAAGAAAGAAAAGGAAGAAGAAAGGGATTGAAGAGGGAAGGAGAGGGCAGAAAGGAATCGAGAGGGACCAAGAGACTAAGGGGACTGCAGAGAAAGCTCAGCAGTAAGAGCTCTTGCTTCTCTTTGACAGGACCTGAGGTTCCCAGCACCCACATTAGGTGATACACAGCTGCTTGTAACTCCAGCTCCAGGAGATCCATCTAATGGTTTCTGCTGCCACCTGTACTCACTTAAGCATAGACATGCACATATACACATAATTTCAAAATTTTTTAAAAGCTAAGAGAAGAGGGAGAAAGAGAGGAAGTGGAAGAAGTAAGAGAGAAGAAAGGGGAATGGGTAAAGTCTGTGTTCTTAAGACATTGATCACCTCTTGCCCTTAAATGCAAAAGCTCCTTGTTATTGGCTTTGGACTCCAGTCTTACAGCAGACACTCCTTGTTTCCCCAGTTCTCAGATCTTAAGATACAGATTGAGGCCCTGTCTCCTTTCTCATTTCTCCAGCCTGCAGATGGGAAACGTTGTAGACAATGTGACCACTATTTCTCTTGAGAGTCCTGACAAACATAGATTTGTAATTATAAAGAAAAAAAAAATGTGCACTTGCAGATTACCCTGTATGGAAAAAAATAATCCTGATGATTTCACACAAGAAAAATCTATATAATAAACTCATGAGTTGCAAGATGTGAAAAAAAATGCACAAAGATCAATTGCATATAAAGATACAACAAATAATCCAAAAGGAAATTAAGAAACAAATTATATTTATGGTAGTATCTGAGTGAGTAAAATGGGAGCTGGAGAGATAGCTCAGTGGTTAAGAGTACATGCTGCTGTTGCAGAGGAAGGAAGTTTTGTTGCCAGCATCCGTGTCAAATGGCTCATAGTGGCCTATGACTCTAGCTCCATGGGATTCAATACTCGGTTTTGGCATCCTGAGGCACTGCACTCAGATAATGTGCAAGCACACACGTCACACAAATAAAAATTACACAAATATTTTAAAATGTATATGCATGTGTGTGTAAGTGTGTTACTAATAATGAAAAGTAGAAAAATATAATGTGAATACAGGATGTGGTGCAGTGTCCAACAGGATTTTAAGAGACTGAAATACTGGTATACAGTACAACAGGAAGCAGCCCTGCAAACATTATTCTAAGTGTATCAATCCAATAACAAAGGACTTCATATTACATGATCCCCATTTATACTAATGTGCAGAACAGACAAACATACAGAGTCACAAGGTAGATTGTTGGAAGCCTCCATCTGTGGATCTGGGGGTAAGTAATACAGAAACTCATGGATATTGGGTTTCTCTGAACGGAGAGGGGTGTTCCAAACTGACCCTACGGTAAGAGTTTCACAGTTCTGAGAATATAGTAAAATCCACTGAATTGGACAGTTAGATAAGTGAATTTTATGCTATGTCAATAGAACTCTTTTTAAAAGATGATTTGAAAGTGCTGGCTGACAGGAGCCTGATATGGCTGTCTCCTGAGAGGCTCTGCCAGAGCCTCACAAATATAGAGGCAGATATTCGAAGCCAGCCGTTGGACTGAGCTCAGGGTCCCCAATGGAGGAGCTGGAGAAAGGACTGAAGGAGCTAAGGGGGCTTTGCAGCCCTGTTGGGGGAGCAACAGTGTCAACCAGCCAGACCCCCTGGACCCCCCGGAGACTGGATCACCAATCAAAGAGTACACAAGGAGGGACCCATGGCTCTGGCCACGTATGTGGCAGATGGCCTTGGTGGACATCAGAGGGAGGAGTCGCCCTTGGTCCTGTGGGGGTTCAACGCCCCAGTGTAAGGAATGCCAGGGCGGAAGGTGGAGGTGGGTGGGCGGGAAGGTGGAGGTGGGTGGGTGGGTGGGGGAGCACCCTCATAGAGGAAGGGGAGGAGGATGGGATGGAGGGTTTCCAGAGGGGAGACCTGGAAAGGAGCGATGTATATGGTCATGTATGGAAAGCACATTCAAGCGAGGGGAAGCAAGCCAGAAAGACTCACATGCCCATAGACTCAATACATTTCATCCATTCTGACCTCAATCTCAAGAGAGAAGACAACAAGCAGCTCTGCCCTGGGCACGGGTGTTTCCTCCAACATTTTTTCTTTTTTCTTTCTCTTTCTTTATTTTGTTGTTGATTTTAGTATTTGATTTGGTATCAGGGTGGGGGCTGGCTATGTAGTCCAGGTTAGACTCATGCTTTCAATCCTCCTGCCTCAGATAGGATTACAGGCTTCTACCCCTCCTCTTGGCACAGGTGTACATACCTTTCTATAGATCACCCCATCTTGGGAGAACGATGACTCAGGTAATACTGGCTATGTAAATGTCTTCCTTTTTTAAAGTTTGCAGTGAATCGGGCTTCAGAGACAGGTCGGTGGTTAAGAACACTTGCTGGTCTTACAGAATGCCTGAGTTCAGGCCCCAGCACCCATCTCAGGTGACTCACAACTGCCTGTACCTCCAGATCCAGGGAATCTAACACCCTCTTCCAGGCTCCATGTTCACCTTCACACACATGTGCATACCTACACACACACACACACACACACACACACACACACGAAAAATCTTTTTTTAAAAAAAACTACAAATTTTCAGTGAACCAGATTATATAAAACATCCTTTCATTTATTCAATGAATCAAGATTAAGAGTATAAGAAAAATAAAGTGTAAACAATAGCTGATTAGAGGAATGTTTTGAGTTCAAATACTAACAAGTTTTGTCACTTGATACAACAAAAAATAGTTTGAATTGAGGGCAGACAAATTTTTGTGTGTTCATGCAGGCTTATATAAACTTCATTTTCTTTACATAACTTACTATAGTCACAATGCCACATGTTAGACTCCCAGAATAGTAGAATGTGTTTGCCACAGGCTAGAGTGTGTGGGAAATTGGGAAATGTTGATCACAGGATCCAAACTTTCAGTTATCAAATGAAAACTATAACATTTTTGTGCCTTAGGTGAAGCAGGAATTAAAGCAGCCTGCTCCTGATGAATTGCAAAGTTGTGAAAGGCAAAACTGACAGTCTGTGCTCCAAAGTGAATGCTGTATTTGTTTTGACCCACAAAAGATGTCCTTATGAACTTCCCTGTTTAAAAATGAAGTTTAAATCAGTAGCAATAATCTGACCCCAAAGAGGTTCTTATCACACTTGTCACCAGGAATTACATAACAAGGGCTATTCCTTCTTTAAATGCTTTGTGTTAAAAAGCTGTGTGAGAGGAAGTATTTGCATAAACTAGTCCTTGATATCTTACTGTGAAATGGCTATCTAAAAATAGTGATGACTCAAAGGTTGGGTTTAGTTTAATAAAAAAATTTCCTGGAGAGATGGCTCGGAGGTAAAGAGCCCTGGCTGCATTTCCAGAGGTCCTGAGTTCAATTCCCAGCAACCACATGGTGGCTCACAACCATCTGTAATGGGAATCCAATACCCTGCTCTGGTGTGTCTGAAGACAGCTATAATGTACTCATATAAATAAAAATAAGTAAATCTTAAAAAAAGAAAATCCAGTTTAAAAAGAAAAACACACACACACACACACACGGGCACTATTCATTTCATGAAAGGCTGTGATTTGTGACAACTTGGATGGAAATGGAGGTCATTATGCTAAGTGACATAAACCAGGCACAGAAAAATGAATGCTAGCTATCTTGTTCCCATGAGGAGTCTTAAAAAAACATTAATCTTATAGAATATAATAGTAGAGCAGTGGTTTAAACAGGCTGGGGAAGACTGCCCTTCTATAGGAAAGTGAATCAAGACACTCCCCAAGCATTAACGTGTCTTGCAAAGTTCATTCACCTATATCTTTCTACCCAAAACTGCCAGAATACGGTATACATTTTTAGGGCATTCATTTGCTAGGACTGCCATAACTAAATCTAAAATCCTTTAGACCAAGGTGGCTTAGCAATGGTTTATCTCTGGAAGCCGAAAGGTGAAAGAAAGGGTTCAGTATGCTTGTTTTTTCCATGGTCTCTCTGTAGTAACACATGTCTTTAAGTGGTTTCTGTGGACCCTCCCCCTCTTCCTTCTTTTAAAGATTTATTTATTTATTTATTTATTTATTTATTTATTTATTTATTTATTGTATATTGGTGCTTTGCCTTGCATGAAGATCTGTGGATCTTGTCCCTGCAGTGTCAGATCCCCTGGAACTAGAGTTACAGTTTATATTAACCCTTTTCTTAGTGCTGGCAATCAAATCCAGGTCCTTTGGAAGAGCAGATGGCACTCTTAACTACTGAGTCATCTCTCAGCACCCCTTCTTTTTGAAGTAGGGTTTTAGGTAATTCAACCTTCATATAGTTGTCTTCAACTAGTTATATAGGCAAGGATGATCTATGACTACCCATCCTCCAGCCTCCACTGGGTCCATTTTATAGGTCTGCACCAGATGCCTGGTTTATATGGACTAGGGATCACACATGCATGCTAGAAAATTACTATAGCAACTGAGCTTTTCTTCTTATAAGGACATCAATCCTACTGGACTAAGACCTGCACTTACAATTAACTTTGTATACATAAAGATGCTGCTCTCAAAGTCCCTCACATTAGAGAATAAGGCTTCAATATATAAATTCTAAAGTCCACAATTCTGACCATAACACATTGAAATTCATATTTGGTGGGGAAGAAGACAGTGAGACCAGAGAAGTGAAATGACTTTTTCAGGGTCACTTGGCTCTTGAATTATAAATTGAGACTAACATTCAGATTTTTTTCACAGTTCTATTTCTTCCCATTAATGATTAACAACCCTTCTGGAATTGCTTCCTCCATGACTTGTGTTCATGAGATAATTTCAACTTTACGGACAAAGGAATGTCACTTATCCACACAGGAAATCTGTGTTCAAAATCATGACTTGGTAAATTTTTTTTAATATTTATTTTATTTGTATGAGTACACTGTAGCTATCTTCAGACACACCAGAAGAGGGCATCGATCTCATTACAGATGGTTGTGAGCCACCATGTGCATGCACAGTGATTCTTTATCTACTCATCACTGGTGGACACTAGATTAGAGAGAGATTCTGTTATAACTGCAATGAACATGCAAATGTGTCTTCAACATACTCCTTTTGTTTATTTTGGCTATAATACTATGCCATAGTTTAGCTTTAATTTTTTTGAAGCCTCTCCATAATGCTTTCCATAAGTCATATGCCAGTTCGCATCTCCTACTAAAAATATGTAAGGGTTGCTTCTTCAAATGAGGTTTTAGGATTTATACCTTTTTACCTTTAATTATGTGGATATGTGTTGATGGGAGGGGCAGGTGCAGAGTGAGGGAGAGGGAAGAAATACGAGCACAAGTGAGTGCAGGTGCTAATAGTGTCCAGAGAGGGCACCATGATGCTAGAGTAGTGTTATAGGTAGTTGTGAGCTACCTGATTGAGGTGCTAGATTTCAAACTTGTATCTTCTGCAAGAAGAGTACATATCTTAACTAATAATACATCTCTTTAGCCTCGAGTAAAAATATCTCAAAATACAGACTGGGGTTGGTGGGGCAACGTTTGGGATACTAAATAAATAATAAATAAATAAATAAGAGTACTTTGAATAATTTGCAAATGGAAGCCATAAATATAAAATAGTTATAAGAAACAATATTAATAAAACAATTAGTGACATTTTTTTTTTTTTTAGTATCTACCCAAGTAAAATTAGTTTGATTGTTATTTTATGTAACAGAAGCATTGCCTGCATGTTTGTCGATTTACCACGTGCATACCTGGTACTCAGCAAGTCCTAAAATCATTGCCTTTCACTGCTCCAAGCTGTGGTTGTGAGGCCCCGCCCCCCCGCCCCCCCCCTACAGCTGTCCAGTTTCCGCTGCTGGCTGGGACCAATGGAGTACGCTCTCCCTCAGAATTCCAATGGTTGCACTTGGGAGGCAGAGACAGGGGATTTCTGAGTTCGAGGCCAGCCTGGTCTACAGAGTGAGTTCCAGGACAGCCCGGGCTACACAGAGAAACCCTGTCTCGAAAAACCAAAAAAAAAAAAAAAAAAAAAAAAAATCCAATGGTTGGTGAGTGAGAGCAGAGGAGAAAAGTCTGAAGTAGGGTAACATCCCACATTGCTGTGTATCTTTAAAATAAAACCAGTCAGCTGCATAGTGATTAAGCCCACAATCCTAGCACTAGGGAAACCAAGGCAGGAGGATTACTGAGTTTGAGGCCAGCCTGGGTTACTAGGGAGTTCAGTTTTTAAAAGGAGAAATGAAAGCACAGGCAAACAAAACAAAACAAGCAAGCAAGCAACAATCAACAAACAAAACCAGAGACAAGACAAGAAGAGGAAACACAGCAGTATGGTAATAAGCCAAGTGGTGGCCTAACTCCAAAAGCCCTCACCAGTTTACTATCAACCTAGAGAATGAAGGTTCTGACCTACTGGGTCCCTTTTTTAGTACACTCAAAGGGATGAGAAAGACAGATTAAAGATATAGATATAGATATAGATATAGATATAGATATAGAATATAGATATAGATATAGATATAGATATAGATATAGATATAGATATAGATATATATTATATCCAGCTATCTGCTAATGAATGAAACAGAATAGATTCACTAGAGGAAAACTGGGAAGTAGGAGCTGGCAATGAGCCAGAAAGCAGAGCGAAGGGACTCAGCTAAGCTCTTCTGGACCCCTACTTCCTTAGACATGAAGAGACTAATGCCCGTAATTTTGGGTATTTATAAGGGGGACTGAATAGAGAGTAAAGTACTTGCATATTGTGTGTGCAGGAGGAAGGAAGAGCTCCTTCTAGTATGGAAGCATACAGAACCAATTAGAGATTTCCTGAGTCAGGAAGCAGTTGGCGCTGTCTTGGCTTCTTCTCTTTTCTCTCCTTTCTTTTATTCTTTTCCTTTAGTGGTTTTTGTTATTCTTGTCGCTGTTACAAAAGTATTCTTACAGAGGCAACCTAATGAGAAAGGGGTTAATTTGAGCTCACAGGTCAAGGTACACCTCAGGGCAGGGAGGAAAACAATGGAACTTGAAGCAGCTAGTCACCTGACATCTACAGTCAAGAAAGTAGAGAGCCACGAGTGCCGATGCTCAGATCCCTCTCTTCACTTCCAGGATGCAAGCCAGGGAGCAGTGCTGCCCGAAGTAATTGGGTCTCCATACTTAGGTAAACTCAATCGAGATAATACCCTGCAGGCAAGATCAGAGATAGATCTCCCAGGCAACTCTAGATCCTTGTCACAATGACAACACTACCCATCACATGAACCATCACCTTTGGACTTACCTGTTATAATTCCTGTTGTTCGAGAGCACTCCTTTAGACTATAGCAGATAATGTGATTAAATCTCCCTGTTGTGGGCTAGGTCAGGGAAGTTGGCTCAGATATTTTGGTCATCCTGATAAGTCCTTAGAAACAGTGATCATGGGAGTGTTCACGGAATTGTGTTTAATGCCTTGCTTGTTCTTTGACTATTTGTGTTTATTGTCTTGCTTGTTCCTTGACTATTTGCATCTATTGTATTGCTAGACAATCAACCTAGATCTGACCTTAATTACATACATGTAATTAAAATGATATAAAAGCAAAAAGGAGGAGGGGGAATGGGATAGAGAGCTCTAGGGAGGGGAAATGGGGGAAGGGGATGACATCTGAAAAGTAAATAAATAAATTATCTAATAAAAAAATGAAAAAAAATCTCCGTTATTGCTGCATTCTTAACTGCTTCAGAGTCGTTATTGTGACTTGTATTTAACTGTTGATGGGAAGAAAGCTGGAGGATAGGAATTAAATATGCCATTGAGCTGGGCATGGTGGTCACATCTTTAATCCCAGCTCTTTACTCGGGACGCAGAAGCAAGTAGTTGTCTGCGAGTTTGAAGCCAGCCTGCTCTATAGAACAAGTTCTAGGACAGACAGAGATACATAGTAGAGAAGGTCTGTCTCATATATATAGTATATATAAATATGTAGTTTATATATAAATAATAATCCATTTCAGAGACAGCAAGAAAGTAGAACAGTATAAAGCAGTTTTAATATTATCCATATTTAAAGAATCTTTGAATGTCTAGTATATTAGATCTATTGGCCAGAAAGCCCAGAGGTGAAATCAGAAAAAGAAACAGCATTTAGTCACACATTCCAGACCAGTCAGAAACAAACATGCCGTAACCATAAACATCTTAGATTTTGTTAATTTTTATAACCTTAAAATCTCATCATCATATACAGAATATTTTAAACCAGGTTGAATCACACATATACACACACACACATATATAATACTCATCATTGAGTCAAGATAACAATATAGAAGTCAATCATTTGAAAACTTCCTGATAGGAACTCATGATAGCTATAGGCTTTTAAAAATATTTTTAAATCACTATTAAAAGTAGATTCTTCTCTTATACAACACACCCCACTGTTTCCTCTCCCTTCACTTCTCCAGCTCCCCCTACCTCCTCTCTGTCCCAGATTCATTCCTTATCCTTTTATCTCGAGGGATATGGCCTCTAAGCAGACCTCCAAGAGACTAAAACCAAATATGACAGAACAAGACAATGCAAAGGCTGGACAAGGCAACTCAATAGGAGGAAAAGAGTCCCAAAAGCAGAAAAAACAGTCAGAGGCACACCTGTTGAGAGCCTCACAGAAACACCAAGCTAACAGCTATAACATATACACAGAGAACCTGGTGCAGCCCCAGGCAGCCCCATGCCTGCCACTTCAGTCTCTGTGAGCCCATATGAGTCCTGCTTAGATGGTCCAGTGGGCCATGTTCTCCTGGTCCTCCATCCCTTCTGACTCCTACAATCTTTCCATAGGATTCCCAATATCTTGAGGAAGGGACCTGATGGAGGATATTGTCATGTTTTTTTAAATTGAAATAGTAGAGGAGAAATAAGCAAAGAATGTCTATTATATTTGTTTCTTCAACGTCAGTGAAATAATTTCATGTAAAGAATTGAGAATTAAAAAAAAAAAAAAACCATAGGATCCTGAGAGAAAATATTTTTTTTAACACATAATGTACTGCCAACAGTTCTCAAGGGGAATTTTAAGCATAAGATATAGAAAGTAACAAATTCTTAGTAGCATTAAGCGGTTCTAACACTCTAATATTCTTTCTAGGCTAAGAAGACTTGATAAAAGAATAAACAGAACAAACTATTTATGTAAGCACTTAAGAACGAACTAAACTAATCATAGAAGGCTACCATTAACCACATGCTTTCCAGCATTTAATTCTCCTGCTTATATATGATTATTAATATGATATAAGATATTTTTACTGCCTATTTTTGAGAAACCAAGATAGAAACTCAAATGAAGGGAAGGAAAGAGAGAGATTACTCAGTGTCTTAGTTGGGATTTTATTGTAATAAACAGACACCATCATCACAACAACTGTTATAAAGGAAAACATTTCCCTGGGGCTGGCTGACAGTTTCAGAGGTTTAGTCCATTATTGTCGTAGTGGCAGGAAGGACTGCAGCATGCAGGCAGACATGGCCGTGGAGAAGGAGCTGAGAGCTCTACCTCTGGATCCACAAGAAGCAGGAAGAACAAGTGAGCCAGTAGACTTGCTTTTTTTTTTTTGGTTTTTCGAGACAGGGTTTGTCTGTATAGCCCTGTCTGTCCTGGAACTCACTCTGTAGACCAGGCTGGCCTCGAACTCAGAAATCTGCCTGCCTCTGCCTCCAAGTGCTGGGATTAAGGTGTGCGCACCACCCCCGGCGAATGTTTTGAGACTCAAAGCCACCTGCTACTGAAGCACTTTCTCCAACAGAGCCACACCCACTCCAACACGGCCACACCCACTAATGGTGCAGCTCTCTATGAACTTATGGGGCTTATTTTTATTCACACCACCACAGAGCGCTTACTGTTTTTATAGATTTACAGAACCAATTCAAATGAATACTGTTCCCTGGTCAACTCACCACTGGCTGCCTGAAACCCCAGATCCAACCTCTCTGGTCTCGGTGGGCAGCCACACCTACCCCACCCCACCCGCACCCCCAGACATAATTTTAAAAACGAAAACTTTTTAAAAAATAGTTAAAGAGAAAAGGCCAGATATGATGGTGCATGTTTTCAATCCCAGCACTAGGCGAGTCAGAGACAGGTAGATATCTGAATTCAAAGCCAGCCTAGTCTACATACATAAAGAGTTCCAGGACTACTTGGACTACATGAAGACCTGTCTCAAATAAAACAAATCTTGTATCTAGTTAAAGACCTTGATGGGTGGCCAGCTGGCTCGGTTCTTTCTTATTTTCATGAGAAGCACTGGCCTGGACAAAGGCCTGAACACCCCGCCCCCACACACTCTCCACTCCCAACTCCTCACCCCCTCACCCCACCGCCACCCCGGAAAGGAGTCCAGCAAGAGTTCAGGATAATTATTTTTCCGTTAACCTGATAGAGAAGAGGCTTATAGAGATTAATTTTGTAAAATGTTCCTTCACACCCTATTCTGAAGCCTGAGACTCTGCTCACTGCAGATGGGGTTTTCAGGCACTGTCCTTTGCTGTTTTCTGCAAAACACATGTCATTGTAAGCCACCGATGACGGTATGAGGGTGCTACAAGCCTGATTCATCAAAAACAAATTCAGAAAATTAGTTGAGGACCAAGAAACTACATAGTCTAAGTTCACTGTAGCATCTGAGAAGTTTCTCAAAAAGCAAAATAAGATAAAGATGAACTGATTTTCAAAACTCAGAGAGAACCCTCTGGAATGTAATGAACCACACTATTGAGAAACCTACCATCTCATTATCTATAAAGAGAACGGAAGCATTTCTAACTTGCCATTGTGTTTTTAGAAAGAGGGGCTGAGCTGCAGTGAACGATAACAAAAGAAAAAAAGCAAAAACCTAAACAATGCAAAACAAAACAAAACAAAAACCCTCACAGTACATTCTGGTCCGCTATCCAGGCCAATCTGGCTAATAGCAGCCAGACCTGCCCGGGCAAGCCTTGGCACTCACTGAACATTCAGTTCCGCAGCTTAAGGAAGGACAGTTCGGAAATGCTCCAATGAGAGAGGCTGAGCGAGTCGGGTGTGGCTTCAAGGGGGCGGAGAATTGAAGTCTGGACAATGGGAAGTGTGCGCTGATTGGCCGAGCTTCCTCAGAGACCATCCATCAAAAGAACCACACCAATCAGCGGCGAAGATGAGTCCCAGCTAGCAAGCCAGGTCTCCAGCCTGTCCCCTCCCGAGGCCGGCCGCAGACCTTCGCTGCGCGCTGACCCCGAGTAAGGCAGCGCCTAGTCAGGGCCCTGAGGGACCCTCCACTGGGACGCCGGCCCCTCCCCGGGCCTCTGCTCACTTGCCCCCCCGCGAGTCCGTCCCCCTAGTCGGCCTGTCGGATCGGGGACGTGGGGCGAGCGGAGAGCAGGCCCGGGGTGGGTGGTCATCGTGGTGAAGACGTGGCTGTCAAGGTGAGAGGGGACTATGGGGTGGACCAAGAACCCTGCACTCTGGAAAGCAAGCCCGGGCTAGTCTGCGCCTAGAGAGGCGCAGCGGGAGCGGTAGTCCTGTGTCATACCTCCGAGTCCCAACCTGCACCTATGAAGTGAGTTAGTGGTTCCTCACCAAGACGACTCTTATATCTGTCGTATCTTTAAATTGACCAGGGAAGGATCATCCTCTGTATCCAGAGCTTAGGTTGTGCCCAGGACTCAGAGGAAGTGTAACACGTACTTACACCAATGCGATTCCACGATGCTTCACCTAACTTTTTCTTTTGGTTTTTAAATGGCATTAGACTATTAGGAGCACTGTGTGCTAAGCACCGCGCCACACTGAGTCATATCGTGTGTTATTCACAGTCACTCCAAGAAACAGATGTTTCTCAGATGTAGAAATAAGCTCATTTTCTGGCAATAATTGGGTACCTATCTATGTGCTAAGCAGTTTCTGTGACTCTATTTAAGCAACCCAGTCTATGAGCTTAGGTAATTATCTTAGTTCTACTTCACAGGTAAGGAGCTAAGAAGGTTCACGTTGTTGACATATATGGCAGATTATATACTATCATTTGACTTTTGGTTTGGGTGTATCATCTGGGGCAGTATCTGTTTGTGGCATGTACTAACAATGAAGAAGTCTTTCCTTTAAGTTGGAAATAATTTTTTTTAAGCCATAGTTCATGTCCTATACAAACTCAAAATTTAGGAATGTGACCGACTGGGTGAAGGTAAAAATACTTACAGCCCTTTGCAGTGTCTTAGACTTAATAGGGGTGGGGGGGGGAAGCACTGTAAAGCACTTTTTGGCACAGTGCAAAGATAGCTAGGCAGGAAGGGTTCTTATGCTCTTTTCTGGGTTTGTGCTATTTATAGATGATAGAAGTACTGACAACTGACTCTCAGAAACTGCTCCACCAGCTGAACACCCTGTTGGAACAGGAGTCTAGATGTCAGCCAAAGGTCTGTGGCTTGAAACTAATTGAGTCTGCCCATGATAATGGCCTCAGAATGACTGCAAGACTACGAGACTTTGAAGTGAAAGATCTACTTAGTCTAACTCAGTTCTTTGGCTTCGACACAGAGACATTTTCCCTAGCTGTGAATTTACTGGACAGATTCTTGTCTAAAATGAAGGTATGTTGATGCTACAATCTCTCATTTCTTAATTTCGCTCCGTGTGTTCAAGAGATCAAATTTCAGAGGGCTGGAGAAATGGCTCAGGGGTTAGGAGTGCTTGCTGGTCTTCCAGAAGATCTAAATTCAGTTTCAACACCTAGGGGGACAGTTGAAATCTAATGCCCTCTTCTAGCCTCTTCTGGCACATGCACAAATGTACCAAACATTCACACATATACACATATTAAAATTAATAAAAAGGAAAAGTCATCTAATTGTTGGATTAGGGATAGATACAAAAACACTTTCAAATATGGCAATGCTACCTTTTCATAATCACGACTAGTAATACATCACTTATTAGTTGTACGCTGGAAGTAGATAAGTAATTTACCATCAAGCAGTTACTTGAGTCCTCCAGTAGTAGGAAAGCTGGCTGTATTTTAAAAACCTTTCTTGAGCCAGCAAAATAATTGAACACCTGAGATGTACTTTTGCTGTACATGCCTCAGACAGTCAAATCTGAGTTCTGACCTCAGAACGAACTCCCAAAAGTTGTCCTCTGACCTTCACACATGCACCACGGCCAACACATGCTTTCGTATCTGTCTCTCCCTTACATAGAGTAGTAATAAAAATAAAATTAAGGGCCTGGCGAAATGCCTTTAATCCTAGCACTCGGATGGCAGAGACAGGGAGGTCTCTGTGAGTTCGAGGCCAGCCAAATCTTCATAGTGACTTCCAGGACAGCCAAGGATATACAGTGATGCCATTTCAAAAGACAAAAAAATAATTAGAAATGTCTTTAAAACTGTTTTACATATATTTGTATGTTTGTGTGTGTGTGTATTTGTGGGCATATGGGCACACTCACGCTGCAATGTATGTGGAGGTGAGGACCAATGCAGGAATTGTTTCTCTCTGACCACTATTGTGAGTGGCAGGGATTGAACTCAGATCATCAGGGTTGGTGACCAGCTTCTTTTCCACTGAGCCACCCACTAGCCCCAATCGAAACCTCTCTTGATAGACTGGATATTTCCATTCATCTACTCTCATCCATAGATTTTAACAGACTTCAAAGTTAAATCTGTTAAAAGTTCAAATGTTAGGTTGTGGATTAAGAATTAGGATATATTTCTTAATCACTACCCACATATAAAAATTCTAATTCCTTTAGCCATCTGGCATTTCCCACTCCAGTATACATGCAACAGAAAAGGAAGCGTTGTCGGGGGCGGATGGGGGGGATCATTTATAGTTATTTCCCAGTAACTGACAAATATTCATATGGCTTTCAAAGCTTAACTCGTAAAACTGAAGCTGTCTTCTCTATACACCCAAAGTCACTGGTTTCATAGAGGGCACATAAGACCATCAGGCTCCTGTCAAAGCAGAATATGTTAATCTGTTGTAGCTGAGATATTTGTCTTTGATAGGTTTTTCATAATGACTCTTGAGTCCTAGGTTGCCTTTGTGTTCTCCGAAGCATCTTAAAGACACTGTTGTGTTGGTAGGTACAGGCGAAGCATCTTGGGTGTGTCGGACTGAGCTGCTTTTATTTGGCTGTGAAATCGATTGAAGAGGAAAGGAATGTCCCACTGGCGACGGACTTGATCCGAATAAGTCAGTATAGGTTCACGGTTTCAGACCTGATGAGAATGGAAAAGATTGTGCTGGAGAAAGTGTGCTGGAAAGTCAGAGCTACTACTGCCTTTCAGTTTCTGCAGCTCTATTATGCACTCATCCAAGAGACCTTGCCGTTTGAGAGGTATGTGAGCTTTGTTTTGAAAAAAAAAGGTTTGGAAATCAAAGGGATACTGTCTGGCTGTTGCATAAAATCGGGGTTTTCATCAGAGAATTCTGATCAAAATAAGTGTATGGCACCTGTGGTCCCTTGGACTTTGCTGCCTAACAGAAGTGAAAAGATGCCTGCCAGTCATTTACTGAAGGCTCTTCCTTAAGATTATAGCAAGTTTCTACTCTACAGAACCTAAGAAATAAGCATTTAACATAAACTGTAGAAATACATTCAAAAGATGCAGAATTTTTTATTGAAATAAAATCATGGTATTTGTGGTATACTAATTACTGTTCACTGAATGATTTTTGATCAGAATCATTTAAAACTCCTGTTTAAGAAGTCCCTGTCACTGATAGAAGAGAATTTCCTTTTCTTAAACTAATTTTTTATAGTGTGTATGAGTTTTGTTTTAAAAACTTCCTTCAATACATTTCTAAAACTGCCAACTTGATATATACTGTCTAGATAAAATCAATCCTATTTTCTTTTTCAAGGAGAAACGATCTGAATTTTGAGAGACTAGAGGCCCAACTTAAGGCATGCCACTGCAGGATCATATTTTCTAAGGCAAAGGTACACACTTTATATGATTAATCCTAATTCCAGAGACCTATTTTTACCGTTGACATTTACTTTCCATTTATCTTTTTCAGCCCTCTGTGCTGGCACTGTCTATCATTGCTTTGGAGATACAAGCACTGAAGTCTGTAGAGTTAACAGAAGGAATAGAATGTATTCAGAAACATTCCAAGGTATGCCAAGGCTATAGCACTGATCCTATTAGCAAGCTGTACCTCCTAACGTAAAATAAGATGCTGTGTATTGATCTGAAGCTTAAATGGTTCTCCCTTACTTCCCTTTGGACTATAAGTACAGTGGAGCTTTTAATATATGTTTTTTAATTTATGTACAGATAAGTGGCCGAGATCTGACCTTCTGGCAAGAGCTTGTTTCCAAGTGTTTAACTGAATATTCATCAAACAAGTGCTCCAAACCAAACGGTCAGAAATTGAAATGGATTGTGTCTGGTCGCACTGCACGGCAACTGAAGCACAGTTATTACAGAATAACTCACCTCCCAACGATTCCTGAGACCATTTGTTAGTTGGTAAATCTGGTTGTTATTCTCTGTATGCAGAAAAATTTCCAGTGTGATCATTTTCTGCTACAACTGGAGAATTGAAATACTATCTTCAATATAAAGAATATGAGATGAAAACAGTAAAGGAAAGTGAGTTTGTTGATCTAGATAGAGAATACTAGAAGGCATTCACTGTGTACAGTGCATAGCAGTCTTAAGGTAAAGGACGCATCAGACCTCTAGATATATGTTAAGACTTTTGTCAAAGGATTAGCGTAGCAAAGAGAATCCTCCAAACCTGAATTCTAAAAGTAGTTACTGAAATAGCACTTCTTTAAATTACATATCACCCCCACTGTAGCTTACTTCAAGTTACATAAGCCCAAGCAGGACAAGAAATGTGACCCATATATGAACAAATTTTAATCTGTACATTGATTAGGAAAGTGAAGTATCAACTTGGGTGATGGACTTACAAAGTAATATAGGCATGCCCACCTTAGATTTTTGGAAACTGCCGGGGTGTCTCAATTCTATAGTTAGTATTGTCCCTCTTTAGCAGGTGGACTAATACAAAGTAATTATATGCATGAAAATATAAAATTGGGTCTCTGATACATATACATTTTTGCCATCTAAATTTCTTAATCATAGCAAGGATTTATCTTCTTAAAACTAAAAATAATTTTTTTTATGGCGGCACACGCCTTTAATCTCAGCACTAGGGAGGCAGAAGCAGGTGGATCTCTTTGAGTTCAAAGCCAGTCTGGTCTATATACAGTGAATTCCAAGACAGCTAGAGAGCTACATAATGGAGAGACCCTGTCTCAAAAACACTCAAAACAACCAACCAACAAACATCAAATGTAAATGTTGCTAGGAAGATAGGGAAGATGGTTTAGAAGGTAAGGAAGGGTACTTGCCCTCAAGCCTGACATCCTGACTTCATTCTTCAGGACCCACATGATGAAAGGAGAGAACAAACTCCTAAGTTCTTTGGCAAGTTCTCTGACATATGCACATGCCTTACCACCCCCCTGCAATAACTATTCGATAATGCATATGAGATATCACCAGTTCACCTTTAGCAGCTTGCCGTCTGTAGGCAGATTTCTGTTAAGTTGGGTTGTTTGCCTACGCAGTGAGATTGCAGCAGCAGCAACAAAAAAACGGTCCCTGAAGTCTTTCTCTGCCGCTCTGACTGAGTTTCTTGGTACAGGATTTACTCTTAAGAAACCTCAGCACCTTACCATGTTAGCCTTGGCAGAATGGCCTCACGGTTGGGGAAAACTCCGATTCTAGGCTTGGGAGAGCTATGCTTAGATTTGAATTCACCCACGAAGCATTCAAATCAAGGCTAAAGACATAAATGTGAAATAAAACTGTGAACCTTCATTTTAACATTGCTCTAACTTCCCAGATTTGATCAATATATACTTAGGTGGTATGAAAAAATGGTAAACTGCTTAATTTAAATCTCAAAGTTTAAATAATGAGGTTTACATCAAAACCAACATTTCACTAAAGCACTTTTAAGGTATTAAAAGAGGTATTTTAAGTGATAAATGGTTTCTTGGCACCCATAACAAAGGAATAGTTAATTTAGAGGTGGGATTTTTTTATTACTATGAGAATTACAGTTTAAATTGTGGGTGTTTTATATAAGGCAGATTTCACAAGTTTTGAAAATTTGTTACCTTTAATATTTCTTCTAGAGAATAGGTGTTTATATCCATAATAAAAGAAAAATTCGTTAGAATTGCTGCCTCAATCTAGTCCCATTTGAGAAAATTTGTTTCTACTGTCTCAATAACTGGATGAATTATCACTCTGAAAATTTATTTATTGCACTAAAGTTAGTTTAGGACTTGATAAAACACTCCAGAAGTTTTTGTTTTTTTTTTAACCACAGACTTGTTTATAAAACTGCTGCTGCTTCTAGTGTGGAATTTTGTTTTAAAAAAAAAAAAACCGGTTTATCTGCAAAACCTTCCTCTAAGTCTTAAGGGAAGTAAAGAGGCACCTCCATAATCCTAAGCCCACCACGGTTGTGCTCAGATTCTCCATGCTGGCCTTGAATGTATGATCTACACTGTGAAAATGTCGGTAGCTCCTCAGCGCCCTGTACAGCCTGAGTCTACCAAGATAGCTGTAACCATTGTGACATGTAGTGGAGAAGAAAATTAGCCATGGAGAAGCTGAACAATAAACCAAAGAACGGGTGTATTTTATTCTTAAACCTTTGTAAACCATGTTTCACTGAGAACATTTCAGTTCTTCCTAAAGGGTGATATGCTTCGATTTGAAAACAATATTGATTTTGAGTGAACAGAAGGAAACTTACCAACTACCATTATGTTCTTGTACACCTTTCAATAAAATTACTGAAATGCAACCTTCCCTGGCTTTGTTTTGTGATTTAAGTGTTTTAGCAATATTATGAAATAAGCTTTATTTTTAATGTTATTAGTTTCACTAAAGTTAAGATGCACAGAAGCAGACACAAAATCTCTTTGTAGTACAGTTACCAAGCTGGGTATGGTGGTAAACACACTTCAGTTCAACACAGCCAAAACTTCCTTTCAAGTTCCAGGCCAGCCAAGCCTACACGGTGAGTCCCTATCTCAAAAAGTATAGTGTCACCGTCTTCCAGTTACTTTAATTTTTATAAGAAAAACACAGGTTAGTATGTTGGTTGAATGTACATTGTATTTTTTTTTTTGTATGCGTTATTGTTAATCAGGTTTTTCATTTAGACCTACCAGTGCTATGGATGTTATTAATAATAAAAATGTATGTGTGCACTTCTTACTGAGCTTAATTAAGGTTATTCACTTAAGCATGGGCCAGAAATTTTACTGGAACATAGGAAGCTTTATGCAGAAAACCACTGTGCTATCTAGTTTTATGTCAATTCACACAAGCCAGCATCATTTTAGAAGAGAGAACTTCAACTGAGAAAATGCCTCCATGGGATTGGGCTGTGGGTAAGCTGTGAGCAACAGGCCAGGAAGCAGCACTCCTCCTGGAATATCTGCCTGAGCCTGTTAAGTTCCTGCCCCGACTGCCTTATGTGCTGGTCTGTGATACAGGAAATGGGAAATGTAAGGACAATAAATCCTTTTCCCCCTGATTTGCTTTTAATCCTGGTACTTTCTCAGAGCAAGAGAAATCCTAGTGACTTCCCCTAATCACCTTTGTCCACAGTCCCTCGGGGATAGGTGGAGCCTCACGAACTCTAGATGAAATGTGAATGGACCCAGTTCCTTAGAGCATTTAAAGAGAGTTATAAAGCAAGCATTGTGAGAAAATGACAATAGCCCATTGTACTTGACTCCGATTTCCAAGTACTTGAACTTATGTATTTCCAAATATAAGATATACATATACAAATAATTGCTATTTCTGATTTAACGACTGTGGCCGGCAGTGATTGTCAGTATAACTATAACCCACCTCACGTGTGTCCTAAACTGAATGAAGATAATCAGTTACCAAATACATTAGACACAAGAAGTCATTAGTACTTTGTGTGTGTGTGTGTGTGGTGTGTATTACATTACTAAGGGTTAACACTAAAATTCAGGTATTTCTGACTCCCAGGCCTTTTGCTCTTATGATTGTGCATACTGTCCCAAAATGGAGAATTAATTCATATGAAATTGTAATCCACTTAAACCAAACCCTATTCTGTGCTATCATGAGGGAATTATATAAGGACTTTCTCTCTTTTATAAAGCAAAGTAGTCTTTATCAAACATGTCATCACAAAAGTGTTACATTTACCGTGTTAACTGGCAAGTTTATAATTTTCCTAATCCAAAACCAGCTGATACAGAAACATAATCTGGAAATATTCAACAAACACCTTTTCTCATTTCTTTTTCTGTTAGTCTGCTTTTATTGTTTGTTTTTCAAAACAGGTTTTCTTCTGTGTAGCTGTCTGGCTCTGTGGACCAGGCTAGCTTTGACTTCTGAGATCCACCTGCCTCTGCAATACTGAGATTAAAAACTGGTGCACCATCACAGCAGGCCTTTACACGCTTTCTTCACGTTCAGCTAGCTAGAAAAATTTGGGAACTTCAGCCTGATAAAAAGGAAGCATGGATACCTCACAGTAGCACTCCACATGATGAACAATGTGTTTACCATTCTAAGACAGCTAATACCAAGCTGATCAATTTCCCTATCAAATAGCCAGTATAATCAGGAAAGGTGAAGATGTTAATAGGCCCTAATCTTAGCACCTGGGAGGCAGGCGATCAGGACATAAGTTATTTCAAGATCAGCATAGATTTCCTGAGAAAACTCTATGACCAAAGAAGGGGCGGGCGGGAGCCTATGAACTAGAAACGGTAAAATGAAACTGATTTACACAGGAAACTCAAACAATCAAAAGAATCCACAGAAACAAACCAAGCAAAACCCACAAACTGAATTTAACAAGGCCACAGAATACAAAGTCAACAAACAAATCAAGCCTATCTGTATAAATGATAATACTAAATTATAAAATCAACGGCACTTTAAATTGTTCCACTAAAATGAATATTGAGGAATAAAGACACAAAGGATCTTTAAACCGACAACTACATTAAATGCAATAATGAAATCAAAGGGACTCAATGTAAGACTCTCTTGTAACTGGAAAGACTTATGAAATTCCACCCTGTGATGTCTTTCTGAATTCAATCTGTCAATCTGTATTTATGAAAGAATAACTAAACCCAAATAGCACATCTCTAAGTGATTTTTAAATTACATCATTTGAAGTGACAAGACATACTTCTAATTGGACCACACCTTCTGCTGGCAACTATATAAAAGACACAGAAGGCAGCTTTCTCTCTCTTGCCTGCCTGCTCTGGTTCTTGCTAGAAAGTCCATTCCTTCACTGACATTAAGCTGCTACTTTGGAAAACAGCCTGGTCGTTCTTCAAATGATTCAACTGAAGACTTAGCACATAACCTAAAAGTTCTACTATGAAAGTGTCTTAGAAGCCAGGCGGTGGTGGCGCACGCCTTTAGTCCGAGCACTTGGGAGGCAGAGGCAGGCGGATTTCTGAGTTTGAGGTCAGCCTGGTCTACAGAGTGAGTTCCAGGACAGCCCGGGCTACACAGAGAAACCCTGTCTCGAAAAACCAAAAAAAAAAAGAAAGTGTCTTAGCTAGGATTAATATTTCTGTGATGAAACACAATGACCAAAACCAACTGGAAAGGAAAGGTTTATCCAACTTATATAAGCTGACTCACAGTCCACTGAGGGAAGCCAAACCTCAGCAAACCCAAGCAGGGAAGCCAAGACTCAAACCCAGCAGGAACCAGGCAAGAGCTGACGAAAGGGTCATGGACAGTATGCTTACTAGCTTGCTTCTCAGCTTACTAGCTTGCTTCTCATGGCTTGGTCAGCCTTTCGCACAGACCCAGGACCATGACTCCAGGGATGGCACCACTCACAATGGCCTGGGACCATCCCCTCACTAATTAAGAAGCCCTAAAGGCTTGCCTACAGCCCAATTCTATGAAAGCAGTTTCTCCATTAAGGTTCTCTCTTCTAAAATACTTCTAGTGCAAGATGAACTAAAACTGGCCAGAACAGTAAGCTAACACTTTTAAGCACATAAAAACTGGTCCCACCACATTTATAGCTGCATTATTCAGCAGAGCCCAAACAGGAAAATATCTGAATATACATCTTAAAAATGGACTGTGTGATAAGGCCATATAATGAAACAATATTCACACATAAAACAAGCATGAGTGAACTTCCCAAAGACTACAAATTCTACAGTGCCATGTGTATGAAATGTCTTTAACAAGGAGATCTATGCAACAGAATATCCAAAGCTGGCTGGGGTAGAAAGGCATGACAACTGACCAATGCAAGGCTATTTGTGGTGATGAAATGCTTGAACGTTTACTAAGGTGATGGCTGTATACTCTCTGCATGTTCAGTTACATACTTAGAATGGGTCAATCTATGGTATGCACACTGTCTCAATAAACACTCAGTGCGGGCGGTGGTGGCGCACGCTTTAATCAGCACTGGAGGCAGAGAGCGATTTCTGATCGAGCCTGTCTACGGCGAGTTCAGACAGCCCAGCTACAAGAGAAACCTGTCTCAAAAAAAATAAAAATAATAAATAAATAAACACTTCAGGTAACTCACTGATTTAGGGTAATGGAAGGCTACGGTAATCTACATATGTGCTATAAAATCCACCAAATTACATATTAGAAAACATTCATTTTACCTGTAATCTGTTCAAAATATTACTGAAAAGAATGTCAAAACCAATCAAAGAAAAGGCTTTTTCCTCCTAAGAATTTATTCCTAAAATCATTAAGGATGGTGATCAGAAAAGGAAGGCATCACAGAGTAGGCCAGCTGCCCAGTGTTTCAGTGCTGGGCTCAGGCTGCAAAGACACCCTGCTCAACACAGCCTCACACTTGAAAGGCACTTGTAAAATGACCTACAACAGGCTGTCAAATATAGTAAGAGTGGTGGAAACCAGGCTACTGAAGATAGAAAAACTAAAATAAACCCTTAAGATTAGAACTGGGTATGTAATGGGAACTCATGATATCCAGTGTGCATGTAGAGGTTTAATGTATGCACGATAAACACACATCAATGGTGTTCATACACCCCATGCACATTCTTGCTTTTAAAAACATATATCCACTAAAGAGAACCAGAACCAGGTTCTTTAGCAAAATGCTTGATTATTGGACTATGGCAGGGAGTGTCTAAGTCTGGACATGTCAATTTATTAGAAAAAAATGTAAGATTTCATCTGTAATATATGAGAAATTGCTCAAACTTTATCGATATGCCACGATGTTTGGATCACTTCAGCTGAACAAGTTTCCACTTTCTTGCTTTATGCTTGGTCTTCCAGACAGCATTGCATGTGGCTCACAACTAATGGATACTAGCTTCAGCTCCATACCTATGATACATCTGCACTGGCTGCTAAGTTGCACTGAAAGATGTAACATGTCAAGCAAGAAGCCAGACTGGTTTTACACTAGCCAAATTATATAATTTTAAGCACAAAAGTATGATAGTAATTTTTACCCCCCTGAATAAAACAGTATATAAGTTCAAAGTTTGGTTAGAATCAAGAGGTGCTTTAAAACTAGTTTCCTACAAAACACCCAAAACTTGGTATCACAGTGAAGAAACCCAGCAGATATTACCTTACTCCCTGACCAAGGCAACGCTGTCAGCATCAGCAATAGGATGAAATTCTTAATTCATGCAGGGAACAGGATGCAGGAATATTGTAGACAACAGACCTCATCCTGAACAGTCAACTGACAAAATTTCCATCATTTTCAAGTGCAAAACTTAAGCTAGGCACAGGTGCAGACCTGTAATCATAGGGTATGGGAGCTGAAGCCTGAGAGTATCACCATTAGTTGGAGGCCACACTGCCCAGCATGCTGTCATGGGAAAAGACCAAAGCAGTAAAAGCCAAGGAAAAAGTGGAAACTTGTTCCAGGCTGAAGTGAACTCCAAACATCTGCTGGCACATCACATCCTGAATACAAGTCTTTCTTATTTAAAGGACACTGTAGGTATTAATTGAGCATAATGGCATAGGTCTGAGGCCTAAACAGTAGTACCATGTCCATGTTGATTTTCTAACTTTAATGGCTGCATTGTTGAGAGAACATACTTTTTTGAAGAAAAGAAAAAGTAAAATACTGAGGTGACAACATGTCAATTTATTAGAAAAAAAGTGTAAGATTTTCACTCTGTTAATATTTACTTGTAAGCTTTTTACACATTTCAATTATTTTTTTTAAGAATTAAAAAAAACACAAAAAGGATGAAAGAATTTTTTTCTAGACCATCTTGTCTGAATCATTAAAATTAAATGAAGCCAGTGACTTACACTCAGTGGCCTAAATTGTTTTCAGACAGTAAGAGGCAATTAACTCTTCTGTTGTTAGTTAGGGTTTTATCATTTTTCAATTTCTTGACATAATCACTTATGGTTAGGCAGCACCAAACCAGTTAGAATTTTTCACTAACTCAACTTATCCAAAGTACTTCCATGTACTTTTTTTCCTTTATTAAAAATTTTCCAGTTCTGTACTTTCTGTGTACAGATGAGCATATTTAGACAAAGGGTATACAATTCTTACTCAGAAATTTACTTAACATTATTTTTGCATCACACACACAAAAAAATATTTTTCCATGAAGGCACCTTTTCATTTCATATGATTTGTACTCCAATGTTTTTGTAGTAAAAATACAATTAAATATGAAAATGTAGCATATAAAACTTAATGCAGAGCAATAAAAGTTCCCATCTATCCACAGGAAAGCTGCTATATTTCCTACGCAACCATATCTGAATGTAATCTTTTACAACCATATTGAAATACACTTTGCGATCTTTAAACTGTAGACATTGGATGTTTCGGCCTTCACATCATCAGCTGCATTAAGTTGCCAGCACCTGCCGGGATCCACAAGACAAGAGAAAAACTAAGCAATAGCAGTCATTTCTCAAGGTTTGAGAAATCTGGTCCACCCTTTGTGTAGTTCCCTGAGATTTCTGCTCCACTAAAGTCAAAACCAGGATTCTGAAAGACATAAAATATTAAAACTTACAAGGATAAATTAAATTCATAATTGACAAAAAACAAAAACAAAAAAGTTGCCAGGCAGTTGTGGCGAACGCCTTTAACCCCAATACTTGGGAGGCAGAGGCAGGCAGATTTCTGAGTTCGAGGCCAGCCTGGTCTACAGAGTGAGTTCCAGGACAACCAGGGCTACACAGAGAAACCCTGTCTTGAAAAACCAAAAAAAAAACTCTAAAAAAAAAAGTCAAAAAATAAGAAACAATATCAAACTTGAAATCACTTAAGGTAAAACTAAAATTAAGAGGTTCCTTCAACTTCCAGATCTATAAACATTATAAACTGATACCCATATACCTGTGTGACCATAGTAGTAACTATAATGAAACATAACTTTCCATTTCACAATCAAATCTGTTTGTGATTTATATAAATAAACAGATTTTATAAGCTTTTTTCCCCTAGGTGCATATTATGGATTGAACACAGGTCCTCCTGCAAACTAAGCAAGTATACTATGCTAAGCTTTTAGTTTTAAATTTAATTTTTAATTCTTCTGAGATATGGTGTAGTTATGTCACCCAGGCTGGCCTCGAACTTGAGGTTCTCTTGTCTCACCCTCACAGTCGCTGGAATTAAAAGTCAGTTATCATCAAGCTCAGCTAATAGTCAGCAAGGTTTTGAAACTTACCATATGCCATGCAGAGTTCCAAGAGCGATGTTTATACAAGCATACTGATACATATTATACATTACCAAGTACTCATTCAAGCTTTAGACTTTTCAGGAGAAATTGCATTTGCTTAATGGTCCTCTTTTGAACTACTACTTAAAAATACCATTTAAACAAGTGTGGATTTCAAAAATTAGCAAATAAATTGTTCTAGAGGAGCTTACTAAACCATAAATATTGAGCACAGAGTTTAGGAAGTCTGATTTGAACAAGGTTCAGGTAGTAATCACTTTAGACTTTGCAGACTACATGATCTCTGTCATACTCAACTACAAGAAACTGCTATGTGTAAGATAACATCCTGATAAGTAAACACAGGTATCTCAGTAAAGAGACATATAGTGGGCTGAATTTCCCCAGGCTACATTTTGTCAACCTGACTTAGTGTTAAAGCTTCCAAGTGCTATAGAAAAGATATAGGAGAAATAACTAGAAGAGAAAATTATAGCCTTTACAGGATAGTAAAAATGTGTTTTACTGAGCAAATGAGCTGAAAGCTACAGACCACTGCAGTCAGATTCAGTGGAGAGCCAGACATACTCACTCCTGCATCTGACTTACTTCTTTCTGGAATCGCTCTAATGTAAGTTTTCTCTGCATTTGGTCTTGCACCCAGGGGTCAGCTGCATATTCAGATTCTAGAAGAGAAGTCCAACAGTTTGCGGCATCTCTCTTGGTTTTTGTCAGAACAATTCGGACCATTTTTCTATCCTCTAAGAGAAAAAGAAGAACGACGTTACAGAGTTCATCATTAAACACTGTATTTTTCAATGGCTAGTGGACAGTTTTGATAAGACAACTGTTCCCAACACTTTTCTCCACCTTTCACAGCTACAAAGACAGGACTTAATATAAAGGAGAAATGAAACCATCATCCAATTTTTAAAAGTGTAGGAATCATATCAGATTACTCTTACCCAAAGTCCACGTTCCTTCATCGGCAATTGTAGAATCAAACAATTTCCCCTGGAAAATAAGTATAAGGTAATAAAATTACAGTATTTCATTAAGTTTTACAAATTCTCACCATTAAGATTTGGTTCATTTCAAGCTAAGGTACATCTTAGGCCAGTTTTCCCTATTTGTAGGGCCTCAACCTTGAACTTCCTCCTAGTGAATGAAAAGGAGTCCAGTTTACAAATCTGACAACTTTACCATGGGGAAGAAAAAAACCCACAGGGACCACTACATAAAACAGAAGACATACTACTCCTTACAATAAAATGTGAACTTAACATACAAAATGCTATACCAATTAATATGAACATGACAGGGACTCCTACTGAAACTAGAAAAAAATGTTCTATGGTTTTGCTTTCTTTCTTTTGTTTGTTTGTTTTTTTTTTGGGGGGGGGTGAACTCTGTGTATCCCTGGCTGTCCTGAAACTTCCTCTGTAGACCAAGAGTCTCAAAATTTCTCCTCAAACTCACAGAAATCCTGTCTCTGCCTCCTGAGTGCTGGGATTAAAGATGTGTACAGCCATCACCTGGTGACTATTTTTTTGTAGGGTCTCTGTCATGTATCGGATATCCTGCATACCAGATATTTAATTACAGACTCATAACTGCAAAATAACAGTTATGAAGTATCAAGGAAGCTACTTCTATAGTTGGGGGCCACCACAACATGAGGTACGTTATTAAAGGATCACAGCATTAGAAAGGTAGAGAACCACTGCTCTATGAAGTCATGGAACTGGCTTAGTAGATCTGGCTGGCTGGTCTAATTTGAAGAGATCCACCTATGGTTCCCAAATGCTGGGATTAAAAGCACCTTACAACACCTGCTTAAAAGTGCTATCTTTGAAGTCAATGTTATTAAAGCTAGTTTAACTTCTTTTCAGAAGCTGATACTCAAAAAGCCAATTCTTAAGAAGAATCTAATCACATATTGAAGAACTGATGTCAAATTAGCTGTGACTAATTTTCTTCCCTTCTGCCAAGGTTACAAAACCAGTATCATGTCTCCACTCACCACTATAGTACATAGCCATCCAAAAGGCTAGGCATCTATCTAGGTGTTAAATATAGTCTAATTGTTATGTGAGTCTTAATAAATTCTTAACCAAAAAAGGGGAAGTATGACCAGACTAAATAATTTCATTATCTTGAAAGATCACCTTTCATTATCTTGAAGATCAACATGCAAGAAACTTGTTATTTAGAAAACCAATCTGACATCTTTGAAACTTCATCTCATTACCCTATCCTTGCTTGTAACTGCCTGTATTAGCCTACACCTCATGAATAGAATTCAGAAACCTTTTGTCTAGTCTTTGGGACTCACATCAGTGCCTAGAAGAGGCATATTTGTTCTTTTGACCTATTTAGCCTTCTGTCAGCAGAAACTCCAGGGTTATTAAAAGCACCCAAATCTCTTTTAGAAATAAAGTGGAAAACAAAATCTTTGCAGTTCTACCCGCGCAAGATCTGCTCTGTGGGTAGGGTGCTCCGATGAGACCCCCCCTCGCCAGAACAATTTACAGCTTTCTTTCTACCAGCCAGGAACTAACCTTGCCACACCCAGCAGTCATCCCTCTGACACCGTGAATTTTAGGGCTCGGGGTGCGGGGAGGCCAGAAGAAGGAACTCGGGACAAGCCCTGGCTTGCTACCTTGAGGATCTCGCGGCCACCCACGGCCAGAACCACGTGCCGACTCTGCAGGCCGCACTGGATGTCCTGCGCGCGAGTGCCCGGGGGCACCTGGACTTCAATGAACACCTCCTCCAGGGTCTGGTACCACTGTCCCCACGGAGTCCCGCAAGGAACCACCCCGCTGCGCTCCTCAAACGGGGCAGACATTCTGAAGACGCCACGCAGGGACACCGCTCCGGGAGAGCACTACACCGGCGGGACTAAACTCAGTCAGCCCTCGGCGCCTTGGGGTCACTGCACATGCGCAAGAGTCCAAACTGGCGTGTCCGAGGGTTCAAACTTTTCCCTTTCAGAGCCCATTTAAGACACTCGCGAGACCTGGTGAAAAAGACCGAAGCCTAGAGATGTTGACATCCCCAGAACACTGACGCTGGAACAAAGGCGATCTTTTAACCTGTGTGACGCCAAAATTCCGACGCGTCCACGGGCCTGTGAAGTACGCTTGCGCGAACTGTGCTAGCCATTAAACTTGAGTAAAATCAGACGTGATTGGATGGAGCTGTTTGCAGCGGCGAACAAGAACAGTCTCTTATTGGCTACCAGCTTAAACTTACAAACTTCCCTATTGGGCGGCGTTAGAAATCTCGTGCGCATGCTCCTTAGCCCATGCAGGATTGGCCAGATAGGTTTAGGTTTTCTGATTGGCTGACGGAAGGAAGTTGGGGTAAATTTGAATTCAGACGAGCTGACAGTTTGGTGGGACGTTTGGTTGCTGTCGCATCTGGACCCAGGTGTAAGAATGTCCTTTCCTAAGGCGCCCCTGAAAAGATTCAATGACCCTTCGGGTGCGTACGGGTGTGGGAACGGGGTGGGAAGGGGATGCGCCCTCGTTACCCAGTCATCCGGAAACCAGATTAGGGCTGGGGCGGTGTTTGTTTTTCTCCAAATTCACGCAATAAACACTTGGCAAACGCAGTATAGGATGTAGAGATGCGGCTCTAAGTGAAATGGATCCTCCCCGCACACAGCGAGCCTTCAAGCGTGAAATTCTAAAATAAGCCATCAACACCTTGGTGAAACTACAGCTGGTTGAAGGAGATTAGGAGTTGGCAGGCACTATGTACTTTTTAAAAAGAAGTTACTCTCTTTAGAATTTTCTACATTGACTTTACATTCAGATGTAAAAGTATGAAGACCGAGAAATCAGTTCAGTAATAACAGCTGCCCAAGGATTGTTTTCCACTCATGAAACAATTCTTAATTAATGTTCGGCATTTTAACGATAAAATACTGGAACTTGGTGTGTAGATGGTGGTGGCGTCTAAAAAGTTAGGATACAGTAATTTTTAATGTTTTCGCCTGTAAGAAATAGATGTTTCCAGACCCAGTGGCCTGGGCTACATAGAAAGACTGTCACTGACCCTGTCCTACAACCAATTAATAACAAGTTGCAAGTAAAAGATAAATTAGACTGAAATCTGCTCAATGTTATCAAACTAAATTGGCAGGAATGGAGTGGAAACCCAGGCTCCGGTGGATATATCCTATGCTGTGGATACACACGGACTGTGGTGTATATGGACAGTAACTAGAGCCTTGGGTATGAGGTGATAGATGCTAACTGTGCAATTGTTGTATATCTGTACGTTATTCCTTTGAACAGCCAGATGAGAAAAGTACCAAAGTTGTACTCCTTACAACTGAGAACACTGAGGGAGTTTATGACTGTATTGTAATAAGCCAGCAAGTAAGTAATAGAGCCGAACATGAAAGGCCATTCCATACCCTCTGTAGCATGTACTGGTTAATAGTCTACATCTGTGATTTCTGTCAACACTACTCCATGCCCGAGGTCGAGTAAATGATCAAATTTATGCAGCTCAGTGGCCTACCATTGCCAGGGTATTCAAACAACTTAGGTTCTGCAGAACAGGGTAGACTTTTTGTTTTGAGACAAGGTTGTGTGTAGCCCAGGCTAGCCTCGTACTCCTGCTACTACCTCCCAAGTACTGAAACTTAAGGGACCTGCTCAACACACATGGCTCAGCTGCTGTTTGGTTTTAAGGAGCAGTAGTTAAGGCTTACAGTATCAAAGATAATATGTCAGATATTTAATATTCATGAATCTATGGCAGCTGCTTTTTCTCCCTGAAGGAAACTTAATGCATCCTGTGAAAAAGGAGAAAATCTTAATTAATTTATTTTTTTTGGATGCATTCGCCATATGTCTACTATGTGTCTGGCACAGTATTTTCTGTAGCTTGTTTTCTATACTTCTCTAACACAAATCTAAGCTAAATACTAGAACAGTAGAAGTTACTCCCAAATTGCAAGCAGTTTTGTCTAATGTAGAGATGGAGTAAATAAATCCTTAGGAAAGCATAAGAAGTCATTGTTAGGAACAATAGATGGTGCCTGAAAATTTTCTAGCATGATTGTTTTGGGACTCTGGAAAAGCTAGAAGTAATGTTCACATTGAGATCTGGAAGGTAAATGAGAATTGGCAGAACAGAATTGAAAGTAGACTATAAATTCTAAATGGCTGGCTAGAAAATACAGAAGTCTGGAAGTTTGAAGGTTTTATTTGATGTAGTCCATTACTGAATTAGCTGATTTGATTGTTTTGAATGAGAAAATCTTTATGTCTAAGAGACTCATCATATGTAGACACCAAAGAGACAAAATGGACACATTTAAAAGTCTCTTCCAACACAGCTGTCTACAGTCCTTAGCTGCAGCTGTGTTGTCACTTGGCAGATTTTTCAATGCTCAAGGCTAAGTCTACATACATAAGAAAGCTATGAATTTTATTTATAAAAGGCCTATAGTTTCCTGTACTGCTTTATAACATACAAAATGTGAGGTCCAAAACTATATTCCTCCCATCTGTTCTTTCCTTTTAGCTTATGGAAATGGAAGAGAGTTTGTTTCATCTCTGACACAATTGGCTTTTCCTGCACTGACAGGTTCTTATGGATATTATCTGTATTTCCATTCTGAATGCAGAAAAGCAGGGTTATTCTTTGTTCTTGGCTTCTAAGAGAAATTTCTGCAGAAAAGCTTGAGTCGTACTGCTTTTGATTTGGCAAGCAGCCAGGAACAAAAGGAAAGTTGGAGCATGTTGAATGCTAGTATCCTATACTTATCACCTGGGCTAGATAAAGGAAATGTGTAGTGAAGCTGGGCATCATGCTACATGGGATCTAAGCATGCTGGAAACCGAAGGGAGGGGATCATGGAGTCAAGGCACGCCTAGAGTATACAGTGAGTTCTGGATGAATATATAGTGGATTTCTGCAGAGAGCAAGACCAAGGAAGAAAGAATATTAAGTAAATAAAAGCGTCATCATATATCTTGGAAAATATAAGTTTTCTGGAGCAATTTATATTGAATCATCAACAGTGACTGAAAAGGAACTCAAGAGTGAGGGCAGAGTAGAAGGCTTTATTTGGTTTGTAGGTTACAGTTTATTCTCAAGGGAAAACAAGGCGGAGGACTGAATGAAGCACAAATGGAGTTCTGCTTACTGAGTTGCTTGTTGTACAACCTAGGCCCACCTGGCCAGGAGTGGACTACCCACAGTCCCATCTGGTGAGAGTAGTTCCTCAGCTTAGATCCCCTCTTCCTGTGTGTGTAACACAGTGGTTCTCAACCTCTGAGTCTCTACTCCTTTGGGGTCAAAGGGCCCTTTCACGGGGTCACACGTTATTATCTAGATATTTATATTACAATTCCTGATGGTAACAAAATTACAATTATGAAGTTGCAATGAAAATAATTTATGGTTGGGTATCACTACAGTATGAGGAACTATATTAAAGGTTTGCAGCAGGAAGATTGAAAACCACTAGTTTAACTTAAGATCATGGGTTCTTATAGGTATTGCTAATATACTAATAGTAGTAATAAAATAAGTAATATTAAGTGAAACATTGCTGTTTTGTTTTTTCTGTAGGTTGTGCTCCATCTCCAGGTGCTTACGATGTTAAAACTTCGGAAGCAACAAAAGGACCAGTGTCTTTTCAGAAATCACAAAGATTTAAAAACCAAAGAGGTAATGGGTCCTTAAACAAACAGTGGTTAAAGGGCCTCATAAGCTGGCATAAGCAATACTATTGAATTTTAAAATGCTTTTGTACTTCTAGAGTTCCGTGGTCAGAAGTAGATCTTAATATCCTTATTTGGTATGTTTATGGAAGAACTGAGTACATAGTGCTATTTTCAGTTAGACTGCATGTAATGAGAGAAATTGAGCAAGATATTTACAGGTAGTTTTCCTTATGATAATTTGCTTATCCTTTCTATCAGAATGTTGGGACTGTCAAGAAGGGGTTGGAGAACTAGCTCAGTAGTTAAGAACCCATACTGCTTCCTCAGAGGACCTTAGTTGGGTTACCAGCACACAAGTACACATACATGCCCCTCCCCCCAACACACACACACACACAAAGTGTATTTACTTTAAAAAATAATTTGTCTTTTGAAAATAAAGAATATCTGGAAGGTCTTATGTCTATAATAAATAATTGTGCAAGTAATTATTTGAATTATACAATCCAAAGGAAAGCATACCATACCATCAGTTACTGTCTGCAGTGAGAAGTTTGGAAATTTTATTATATTTGGTTAAAACATGTAAACATCAATAGTGACCATGTTGATTTTTTTTTTCTTTCTTTCCTTTTTTTTTTTTTTTTTCAGAATCTCAACAAAATCTTAACATTGACAAAGATACAACCTTGCTTGCTTCGGCTAAAAAAGCAAAGACCTTGGTGTCAAAGGTGAGAAACATCTGTAAGACTATTGGTATATTCTTTGTCACTGACAACATACTTACACGATGTGTTTGATTAAAATGGCTAAGTGTGTAAATCAAATTTATAAGTAAGTTTGGGTTAGAGAGTCAGCTCACTAGGAGCAGTCATTGCTCCTCAGAACTCGCTTCACGTCCCAGGACCTGGAACTGTAGTTAAATCTATCAGTTAATGGAAGTATCATTAGAAGGCAAGCAGGTTTTCCAGCCTGCCTAAGTTATTAGGGAGTCTCTTTGAATGTGCTCCTGGGTCATAAATTACAAAACCATGACTTTAGAGATAAATCTGATAGTCACCTTGTAAGCCTTTGCAAACCTGTCATTCTTTGGTTTGTTATCACCATTGGAGTTGCGTGCCTTTGTTTGTTTGTTTGTTTATTGTTAGCTTGTCTGATATTTGTTGTGGGGAAGAATAAGTTTGAGTGAAAAAAAAGAGAGAGAAATTAAAATACCAGTGGCTAAATGGTTGTTACTCAAACTGTTGTACAGTAGATTAAATTCTTCATAACAGCGTTGATGATATGGTAGAGTCAGGAGGACTTGGCGTTGCAGACTTCAAGGCCAGTCTTGGCTATATAGAGAACTCAAGGCTAGCAGATATTATCTTGCAACCAGGATACTGTTGATGTATTTGGCAGTTAATAAGGTCTCTTATTCTGTAATATAGAGCTGTGCAATACATTGTGGACACAACCAACATGAATGTCTACTGAGTACTTGAAATGCAGCTAGTGCCGACTTGTTACTCTGTGGCTTGACACAATCTAGAGTCATCTGAGAGGAAGCAACCTCCATAAAATTGACCTTTTGGAAGCAATAGGACATTCTCTTAATTAGTGATTTGTGTGAGGGGGCTTAGTCCATTGTGGGCCATCCCAGGACTGCTGGGCCTGGGTGCTATAAGAAAGCAGGCTGAGTAAGCCATGAGGAGCAAGCCGGTAAGCAACACCCTGCCAGGACCTCTGCATCAACTCCTGCATTCAGCTTCCTACCTTGCTGAGTACCTACCCTGATTTTCTTCAAGGATGGACTGATAGAAAGCAAAATAAACCCTTTCTTCCCCTAAATTGCTTCTGGTTTTGGTGTTTCTTCACAGCAATAGTAACTGTAAAATAGTGTGTGAGCATCTGTATGTGCATGCAATGCCCATGAAGGACAGAAGACAGTGTCCAGTACCATGGAGCTAGAGTAACAGATAGTCCATAGTCGTGAGCTACCCAGCATAGATGCTAAGAACCAAACTGGGGTCCTCTAGAAGACCTCTAAGTATTTTAACTGCTGAGCCATCTTTCCTGTCCTGGAACTTTTAAGTTTTTAGTTCTCCTACCTGTTCTGTGTGTGGTATTGGGAATCAAGCCCAAAGCTTATACATGGTAGGCAACTGATTCACCACTAAAAGCAATCCTCTATTTAGATAATTTCGAATTTTTTTAGAAAAACGGTAACTGTATTTTTTATAAAATGTATCTAAATATGTCTGACAGAATTTTTGGATTTAAACCGGGCAGTGGTGGCACACAACTTTAGTCTCAGCCCTAAGGAGGCAGAGGCAGGCAGATATCTGAGTTCGAAGCCAGCCTGGTCTACAGAGTAAGTTCTAGAACAGCCAAGGCTATAGAGAGAAACTCTGGCTTGAGCACCTTTCCCCCCAAAAAATGCATTTAATTTGATATGTTATAGGTCTGAAATATGAATACAAATATGACAACTCAATTGAATTTTTGTACTCTCATAAATTTATACTAATATTATTAGAAAAATTGAAGTGCATATTTGGCTTACATTTTATTTTTATTCCCATACAAATGGGATAGTAGACATGTGTTTTTGTGGGAATGGATATGAATGACATGACTTGAATTTTTTGGTGAAACAATTTAAAATTTTTTTAATTAATTGGGTATGCATAGATATCCAAATGATAGACCCAATGCCATCAATTTTTTTTTTTTTTTTTTGGTTTTTCGAGACAGAGTTTCTCTATATAGCTCTGGCTGTCCTGGAACTCACTCTGTAGACCAGGCTGGGCTCGAACTCAGAAATATGCCTGCCTCTCTGCCTCCCAAGTGTGTTAAAGGTGTGTGCCACCACTGCCTGGCGTCATCAATTTTGAAGTGAATAAAATTGGGCCTTTCTCTCAACTTAGAAACACCTAGAACAAACCTGTTTTTAATACTGTATAAACTACATTTTTATACACAAGATTATGTAAAGACTGTCTTATGTAAATAAATGCTATGAAAACAATCAAAATCATAGGTTGTAGGGTTACATTTTTTTTACTTCTTTGAATCTAATCAGGTTGGGGGGCTGATAAACTTTAAAATGATTTTTCTTTAAAAGATTTTTTTTTTGGTTAGGTAGCATCATTATTCAAAATATGTTGCTGTCTAGGTTAAAATGGAAACTGAAGTTTTAGTCATAGAACTCTATATGTTATATAAAGAAAAAGCTATTTTTCTAATGGGCTGAAATTTTGAAAACGAAAATATTTCCAAATTTTAAGAACATTTTAGCTGGGAAGTAATGACACACACCTTTGATTCCAGCACTTGAGAGGCAGAGGCAGACAGATCTCTGTGAATTCAAGGCTAACCTGGTCTACAGGGTGCCAGGACAGCCAGGGCTACACAGAGAAACCCTCTCTCAAAGAAAACAAAAAACAAAATACTATTTTCTGTCTCATAAAAAATGTTTATAAAATATTTCACAACCTCTACAGTGCTTAAAATAGACACGAGGATGTTAGTGTGCAATTTTAGTTCCCAGTCCTTGAAGCTTGGATTGTGACTTCATGGTCAACAGGTACTGCGTAGTGAGATGTCTCAAAAGACTGAAAATTGGGAGCTAGAGAAATGGCTCAGTGGCTGCTCTTTCAGGGGACCTAGGTTCAGTTCCCAGCATTCACTTGGCAGTTCACCACAGTTAGAAGTGCATCAGAGGATTCAGTGCCCCTTTCGGGCGCTGCAGGCACCAGGCACACACGTGCTCCACAGTCATATAAGCAAGCAAAACACACAAAATGGGAATTCTTTTTTAATTTGGAAGAGGACCAGACTAAATAATTAAATATCAGATTGGGTTGTGATGTTTTTGGCATGTAAATTCTATTTGTTCTTTGACTTTTAAACAGAAGGAGTCTCAGAAGAATGATAAAGATGTGAAGAGATTAGAAAAAGAGGTAAGCCATACTTTCAACTTACAGAAAAATAAATGCTATATAGCAAAAGTGAATTATATAGACTTTCAGGCTAAGATTCTAGCAATTTCGTATCAGAACCTTTAGGAAATGGTTCCTTGGCTTAGACTGGTCTCTCATTTACTTTAATATCGAAGGTCTTTATTGAGGCTCCATAGCATGAGGCTCTTGTGTTTTATGCTTACGCATATAGTGAATGGCTCATTGCTTATGGGTGAGTGACACTGCCAAGATTAGGACCTACTATTTGAATCAGATTTTAGGTTGGCAAGGTGTTTTGTTGTTTATTTTTTTTTAAAGATTTATTTATTTTATGTATATGAGTACAGTGTTGCTGTCTTCAGACACACGAGAAGAGGGCGTTGGATTCCATTACAGATGGTTGTGAGCCACCATGTGGTTGCTGGGAATTGAACTCAGGTCCTCTGGAAGAGCAGTCAGTGCTCTTAACACTGAGCCATCTCTCCAGCCCAGGTTGGCAATCTTTTACCCAGACTTTACTTTTCATGAGTGTGTAGTATGCATACCTGTACATATGCGTGTTCACATGTGTGTGGATGTGGAAGTCAGTGTCTTCATAGATTACTCTCCACCTTCAAATATTGAGGCAGAGCTTCTCAGAAGCTGAGCTTGTCATTTCAGCTCGTCTGCCCAGCTTCTTGCTCCAGAGGTCTGTTTCCATCCAAAGCACTGGGATTAGAAGTGGGCCACAACACCTAGTGGCATTTTTATGGTCCTGGAACTCTAAACGCCCATCCTCAGGTTTCAGCAGCGAGCCCTTGCTTACTATTGACAAATGTTAGCTTCTTTGTTTTTCTGCTGTTTGGTTAACTAGTAGGAGCAATGAAACTGATGACCCATGGCTCCTATTAAATTCTATTGAGGACACTGCTTTCTCGAAGTATTAAGCACTTCAAGCTATCATTTGTGTAATTAGGACTGGTGAAAACAAGATTGTTATAAGTTTTAAGTGGCTAAATAGAGGTATCTTACATTTGTAAGTTTATGGCAATTAAAAGTCATTGTATTTGGTGGTGGTGTTTGTATGTGACAGTATGTATCTCTGTGTGTATGTGACTGTGACTGTGTCTGTGTATGTTTGGGACATGTTCTCAGTCTGAAGCTCCAAATGGCCTGATAGACCAGCCTGGCCTGAAAATCACAGACATCCACTGCTTCTACCTCTCAAAGTCATCCTGCATTTATAAGACATATCTTTAAGATGTGTCGTAAGGGAAATATGATTATTCCAGTAACAAGTAAAATAAGAATACCTGAACACCATATTAAAATGTAGGTTTGCTAGTTTTGAGGCTTCTGGTACCACTAGGATCATATGTTTATCTTCTCATTTTCTTCCAGATTCGTGTTCTTTTGCAAGAGCGAGGGACTCAGGACAAACGGATCCAGGACATGGAATCTGAGTTGGAAAAGACAGAAGCAAAACTAAATGCAGCAGTCAGAGAAAAAACATCTCTCTCTGCAAATAATGCTTCACTGGAAAAACAGCTTACTGAACTAACCAGAGCCAACAAGCTACTAAAGTCTAAGGTACTTAAACTTCATGATAACGTCAAAATTGAATGGGTGACATGCACCTTCGAGTTTGGCAGGTTAAGCTTTGAAGCTTGCAAGTGTAGGTGAGGCTGTTTATTCACTTACACTGTAAGTAGAGTTCTTGCTTTCACCAGTCCTGATCACACAAACCAGAGAGACAGTCTACAATGATGAATGCTGGTCTATTTCAAGGAGGCTGGAATGGTTCTGAAAAGAATGGAGTAGATAATGCCAAACTGTTAGTCTGACTCTGACTGTTAAATTAACTACTTAAATGTTAGCCTACTTCTGTAAGAGAGTCTTACCTTCTTTTTTTTCCTAATAAAAGGGAACTTGGTGTGGGTTAAACAAAATGCAGCATTTTGTTTTGATGTCTGGTATTTTCTCAACCCTGCTACACTCCAGTACAAATGACCATCAAAGAGTATTTGAGAATTTACATTTTGAAGTTTCTTTTTAAAAAAAATCTTCCCTGAAAAAGATGTAGTGTCACATATAAGTAATACTGCGCTCAGAAGCTGAGGCAGAATGGTTTGAGGCACGCCTATACTACATGGCAATGTGTCTTAACAAAACAAACAAAAGCCACTCTTCTAAGGGTTTTCAGAGAATGCAGTCGGAAATAATTAATGGAGTGAGTGTGCTCAACACATAAATTGTGTTTATAAGTAAGTGATGTCCTAATAGATCCTAAATATAATATGCTTCTGTTGGCCAATGGAAGAAATAGAGGGAAGAGACAAGTCACAGGTGGGTTGAATTCATTATTTATTCAGGGCCTATGATAGGCTTTCATGTAGAGAGTACATGCTCATTATATAGATAGTAAAATATCCATTAGAGCCCAAGGGACATTCTGACCTAGAAGGCCTGAGTAGGCACCACGTCCTGCATACTTCAGATGTCCCAGGTAGCTGAGACTAGTCAGCAAACTTAGTTCCACAAATCTTTCTGAGGAGGTCTGTCTTAGACATGACCACTTAGACTGTTTCAAAAATAAACTAGAAAAGCAAAGAAGAAAAGAGATGACAATGCTGAGCTCTTCTCTCTCCCACACAATTAATAGTTCCAGTGACAGGCACAGTTTGTTTGCTTGCTTGTTTGTTTGTTTGAGACAGGGTTTCTCTGTAGCTCTGACTGTTATGGAACTCACTCTGTAAGCCAAATGGGCCTCGAACTCAGAGATCCACCTGACTCTGCGTCCTGAGAGCTGGGATTAAAGCTGTCTGCCAACACCTCCCAGCTCCCTTAGTCAGTGTTTAAGGAATTCTTTTTCTTGGTGTTTTGTTTTTTTGTTTTTGATTTTGGGTTCTTTTGTTTTGTTTTTTGAGACAAGGTCTTATGAAGTCCAAACTGATCTTGAGCTCCTTGCTCATCCTTGCCTCTATCTCTCAAGCACCGACATGACAGGCATCTGTTACCACACTGAGCCTTAAGTAATTATATATGTGATGTGACAGAGTAGATATCTGAGTTCTTATATGTTTATTGTAGTTTTCTGAAGATAGTCATCAAAAGAACATGAGAACTCTCAGCCTGGAGTTGATGAAACTCAGAAACAAGAGAGAGACAAAGATGAGGGTGAGTGCTTCCTTTGGTGTGTGTCCTGTCTGTTGATTCTGGGGACCTAAGAATGTCTCATTTCCTAAAATAGTCATCTCTGTTATGCAGAGTATGATGGCTAAACAGGAAGGCATGGAGCTGAAGCTGCAAGCCACTCAGAAGGACCTCGCTGAGTCTAACGGAAAAATAGTCCAGCTGGAGGGAAAACTGTAAGTGGTAAAAGAAAAAGATTGTCGACTGTGATAATGGCTTAATCTTTTTCCTGCATTTAACTCTTCTCTCAAACGGTACAGATTAATAGGGTTCTGTCTAACGTTTCAGTGTACATACATATTTTTTAATGAGGAGATCAAATTAAACATCTGAATTTCCTCATTGTAGTGAAACCGCCTAACTTTTTGACTTTTTGGGTTATACAGTCTGTCCTCACCTTACTGTAGCACCAGCGTCCTGCTCATATCTGTATTAGAACTCATGGACCAAACGTGCCCATGCTGACCTTCCTCTGTTTCCCAGCTTTAGTAACCAGTGGTCTAGGATAGTCAATTTTTTAATTTCACAATTTTGTGCAATGGTATGGTATTTGTCTTTCTGTGCCTCCCTTATTGCATTTGACATAATAATGAACTCCAGTTCCATCCATGATATCACAAATTGCACTCATTTTATATATGCTTAAATACTATTTCATTCTGTATCATTGATACAGTTTTCTTATCTATTCATCTCTTGAATAGTTGTCCATGACTTCTATTACATGGCTCTTGTATATAGTGCTGAGGTCAACATGAGACTGTAGCCAATACTTCTGTATAGTGATTTTGTTTTCTTTGCCTGTATACCCACAAATGGAATTGTTGATCTTATGGTAGTTTATTTTCTGTTTTCCATAACTAGGCCAAATGACTTTCCTATTACCAGTATACAAAGGTTCTTTTTCTTCCACCTGCTTACCAGCACTTGTTAACTTCAGTCCTTGTATTTGTCTTCATGTGTGTGAGTATTTTGTCTGTATGTATGTATCTGTACCATATGCATGCCTGGTGCCCATGGGGCTCAGAAGAGAACATTGGATCCCCTGGAACTGTAGTAATAGATAGTCGTGATCCCCATGTGAATGCTGGGAATTGAGATCCTCTGTAAGAGCAATGAGAACTCTTAGCTGCTAAGCAATCTCTCCAGATTCCAAAATCAATATTGCCACACACAAACACCTGCAAGTATATCTGTGCACCATTTGTAGATAGTTTCCACGGGATCCAAAAAGAAACTTTCTGTGACTGGAACTATAGATGTTATTAACCATCATGTGCTACTAGGAACTGAACCTGGGTCATCAGGAAGACAGCATAGATATGCTCTTAACCACTGAACTGCCTCTACAACCCTAGTCCTTTTTATAATGATCAGTCTTTTTTTTAAAGGTGTGTTTTTAATTGAAATATAATTATATTATTTCCTCTCTTCAGCACCTCCCATGTTCCCCCCTTTTAACCCTTCCTATGGACCCCCACTTTGAAGTTGATAGTCTCTTTTTCTTTTATTGTTAGTATTACGCATGTACATGCTGTGTGTGTGTGTGTTGTGTGTGTGTGTGTGGAGAGAGAGAGAAGAAAGAGAGAGAGAGAGAGAGAGAGAGCGAGCATATGCATGCACAAACACACACTCAAACACAAATATAAACTTGTAGGCATTGATTCTGGTTTTTGTTATTTAATGACTATTCTTTGGTGAATTAATACTTTTTTATTTGCATTTCTCTGGTAATTAATGATATTAAGCTTTGTAATTTTTGAAAAAAATGTCCATTTATATTTATTGACCATTTTTTAATTTGAGTTTTTTTTTTTTTTTTCACTATTAAATTTTGAAAGTTCCTTATATAAGCTAAGTATTTGTCTTAGTTAGGGTTTCCCTTGATGCAAAGAGACACCATGTCCACCTCTTATAAAGGAAAACATTTAATTAGGACTGGCTTACAGTGTCAGAGGTTTAGTCCATTATCATCATGACAGGGAGCATGGCAGCCTGCAGACAGACATGGTACTAGAGAAGGAGTTAAAAGTTCTACATCTTGATCCACAGGCAGCAGCAGGACACTGTGTGCCACACTAGACCTAACTTGAGTTTATAAGCCTCAAATCCCACCTCCACAGTGACATACTTCTTCCAACAGGACCAGATCTAATAGTGACACTCCTTGTGGGTCAAGTATTCAAACACACAAGTCTTTGGGGCTGTTACTATTCAAACCACAACAGTATCAAAACTTATTAGAGATAACTAGAGAGTAAATATTCTCTCCAGTTCTGTAAGTGGTCTCATTATTCAGTTACTTCCTTTGCTGTCTAGAATATTGATATAGTTACATTCATCTGGTTTTGCTTTTTCTGCTTTGAGGATTCACACAAACACACCAGCTCCAGTGTCCTGAAGCATTACCCGTGAGTGTGTGCTGGTAGTATAATTGTCTTAAGTGTTGACTTTGGAAGCTGATGGGCGAAAAGGACCTACTCTCATTTTTCTGCATGAGGACTCAGTGTTCCCAGCACGATTTATCAGGATTCTCCTGTCACCAGTGCTTGTGCTATGGGTGTGTTTGTTGCTTTCTTGGCTCTATGCTGTTAATATATCCAATTGGCTTTTTTTCACTCTAACACAGTGCTTTTACTTCAGTAGCTTTGTAGTATATTAAATCATATAGTGGAATCATTCTTGCATTGCCTGTTTTGCTCAAGATGTCTTTTGGTTTATGGTTTTTCATTATTTCATAGTTTCATACAAATTGTAGATTTCTTGCTATGTGAAGAATGTCCTTGATGTCTAGTTAGAGGTTGCATTGAATTTATAGGCTACTTTGATAACAGTATTGATTTTTTTTTCCCATCTGTAAATATGAAGAATTACTTATATCTTCTTAAAATTTGTATATTAATTTTTTATTGTTTTTTTTTTTTTTTTTATTTTAACAAAATCTCAATCATTTGATTTTACTAATAAAGACTCGGGAGCCAGATGCTGGGTTAAAGCTTGCTAGCTCAGAGAGACAGAGAAAGCACCCATCACCCATCTGATCTTCCTCAGCTGATGTCCCAAAAAGGAAGTTCTCCTTCTCCTTGCCTTTGCAAAAAACCCTTCAAACAGAATGTCCCTCCCTTCTATTTCTGTATGTCTCTATCCATCCTCCTGACTTCCTCTTACTATGTTTTTTTCCTGTCTTCACTCCCTGTCAACTGGTTGCTTGCCCTTAACCTATGGTTGACTTTATTTAGCCCTATTTACAGTAAGCAGAAAGCTCTTGGATTACAGGTGTGTGCTAGGGCTGAGCCAGGCCACAACTAGAAACAGGTTTTTCCAGTAAACAAGACAATCTCAGGGTTCTCAGTGTGATCAAATATCCTGCAACACTATAATTTTTATTGCAGAAAAAAGGATCACTTTTGTTGTGGTTTTCAATGGCACATGCCCCATACAAGCTCCTGTTTTGAATCTGTTTCTAGTTGGTCCTGTTGTTGGGAGGCTGTGGAACCTTGAGGAGGTTGTGGGGCGGAGCCAGAGGAAGTAGGCCTGTGAGGATGGTGCTTGGAAACTTTAAAACAAAACAAAAAATTTCAAGGGATCAATGAAAAGAGCCAGATATAATACTGCAGCATTTCTGAGGTGGAGGCAGGAGCATCAGGAAGTCAGAGTGAACTCTGGCTACCAAGTAAGCTTTGTCTAGTCTCCATTTTGTTCATTCTGCTCTGGCTTTTATATTTCCTTTTATTAATTTAAGACTGCAGCAAGTTGTTAACCCTTTTGTGTTTGCCTTTCTCTGAAAGGTAGAGTTACTAAGACTTTCCTCCATGCTTTGTTCATTCCTTCACTTAACCCCTTAGGTGCCAGTTAAATCCTAATCATTCTCAAACATAGTGAATTGTGTGACCTTTCACTGCTTTCCTGCATCTGCAGTTAAGAACGGAGTAGATCTTAAAATCTTTATTCTAGCATCATTATATTGAGATAGTTGTCTAAAATTACCTCAAACTGAAACTCTGGTATAGGAAGATAGGATTAATCTTCAATTATTACTTTGTAAAAAAATTACTGAGCTATAACTTCCATATAACATAATACAATGTAGTGATTATATGTTTGTAGTTCCATGACATCATAGCCATATATATATATAACATGTGTGGTATAATTTTTTCATTTTCATTGCTTAGCTTAAATTCACTATATGACTATTTCTCAATTTATTACTGTTCTTGAGCATTATTTGAGCTGTGTTTGGTCTTTTGACTGCTGAATAAGACAGCTATGAACATGATCTATGTCTTTGTGAATATGCATTTTTTATATCTCTTTAGTAAGCATGTAAGAGTGAGATTCTCAAACCAGAATCATACATATTGAACATAAGGGCTGAGAGATGGTTCACTGAACAAAGAACCTGCCAAACAAACCAGAGGACCTGAGTATAGATCCCCAGTTCACACATAGAGTGTTGGGCCCAGGGGAATGTGTCTGTAACTTCAACACTGGTGAGCAGAGACACGCAGATGTTGGGTGACTACTGGACAGCCAGTGTAGCCAAAGCAATGAGCTCTACATTGAGACCCCGTCTCTGAAAATAAGGTCAAGTAGAACAGAGGAGGCCATCTAATGTTAGCTTCTGGCCTCCGTAAACACACACACGTGGTTGTGTGTACCTGCATACATAAACAGCACATACACCACTTACACATACATACCACATGCACACAGAGCTGTGCTGCTTTATAACCCTGCAGCAAAGTATGGTCTTTAGAGTTGTTCTATATTCATGTGTTTGATATTGCTGGTCTATTTCCCCTTTCTAATGGTGCAACATTGCTAATTTGTCATTTGTCTTTGTTCTTCCTGTTTGAAACAAGGTCCTGGGTCTCAAGTAGCCCAGGAAGTCTTCATAATCTAGATCTTCTTGCATCAACCTCCCACGTTGCTACGATTTATAGACCTGAACCATACAACCTGGCAATAATTTGTTACTTTAATTTCTTGTTAATGTTGAGTGCTATTATGTATATTTATAGACCTTACATATCTTCTATTATGAAATGTCTATTAAAGATTATTTATTCCTCACACTAGATCATCCTTTTTTGAGACAGGGTTTCTCTGTGTAGTCCTGGCTGTCCTGGCCTCGAACTCAGAAATCCACCTGCCTCTGCCTCCCAAGTGCTGGGATTAAAGGCATGCGCCACCACTGTCCGGCCACACTAGATCATCTTGAAGAGCCTTAACCACATAAGTAATTGAGTATCATACAGCCTGGAACAAAAGCCTCTTGGCACACAAAATGTGCTTTGGATTGGGTAGGAAAGTTGGAAAATAAGATCATTTCTTATTTATAAAGTGGTTCCTGTTGTAGCTCTTTCAACTTACCATGTTTGGAAAGCTTATTCATGTATTAAGTACTGTGCATTAAATAAGTGAACTATGGTTGTTAAATAAGTGAATCAAATGTATTTTCTTTTTTCTTTTTTTCAGTGTTTCAATAGAGAAAGAAAAGATGGATGAAAAATCTGAAACAGAAAAACTCTTAGAATACATAGAAGAAATTAGGTAATATAATAAATAGTAGCTTTAAAGTTAACTTCCAGGCTGGAGAGATGGGTCAGCAGTTAAGAGCACTGGCTGCTCGTCCAAAAGATCCATTTCATTTCCTAGTACCCACGTGGTGGCTTACAACCATCTGTGACTCCAGTTCCCGAGGGAATCTATCCGATACTTTCTTCTTGCCTCATATATACACAAACATATATGTAGGCAAACACTCATACACATTGAATAAATAAATAATTGAAGTGAAAAATTAATAAATAAAATGAACTTTACTGGTTTGGGATGTAATGTTGTTGGTAGAGCACTTACCTGGCATTTGGGAAGCCCTGGAATCATTATCAGGTTTTTTTGCACGTAGAAAACAAAAGCAGCTTATTTTGTTGAACATGGTTTTCCAGTACCTTAAGAGAATTTCTCTTCAAAATATCTTTTAATACAGCTTTGCATCTGATCAAGTGGAAAAATACAAACTAGATATTGCCCATTTAGAAGAAGATTTGAAAGAGAAGGATCGTGAGATTTTAAGTCTTAAGCATTCTCTTGAGGAAAACGTTACATTTTCTAAGCAAATAGAAGACCTGACTGTTAAATGTCAGCTGCTTGAAATGGAAAGAGGTACCAGCACTGTTTCTATTGCTTTGTTCTGTGAAGGCTTGGAAAAAATGCACAGCTATATGAAGACAACATTTTCATAATTATTAAATAACAAAAAGTTTATGTGCTATACTTAAGTTTTATAACAGTATGGTGTTTTCTATTTATTTCAACATCTTGTATTCTTTGATTGAAAATAAAGAGTTGTATTAGTTGATGACTTATGCTCTGGATGACATTTGTAATTGGTGCAAACTCAAAACTAAATATCTGTGTAGGGAATGTGTAATGTGATAAGCTAATGACTATAGTCGTCCTCCCTCTTTGGAAACACTTTATCTGTGTAGTGTGCCAAAGAGATGAAATACTACAGGAACCAAGTCCCTTAACAGTAGTTAGTGATGGATGTTTCCTGCTTTTCTTTTACAGACAATCTTGTCAGCAAGGATGGAGAAAGGATTGAAAGTCTCAGTGCTGAGATACAGATTCTAACAGAGAAGCTGCTTCTGGAAAGGCAAGAATATGAAAATCTGCAGCAAAAAGAATTGCAAAGCCAGTCACTTCTGCAACAAGAGAAGGTAGCTAACTACATTTGTTTTGTTTTTTAAAACAACTACTTATTTGTGTCATAACTGTTTATGTCAGAAAACCATGGAGTATATCTTTTGAATGTTTAGCCACAGATATTGGTATGTGCTTAAATTAAGTAAATGAGCTACATATTTGTAATTATCTTAAAAAGAATGTCTAGGCTGCGCGTGGTGTCACACATCTTAATCCCAGTACTCAGGAGGCAGAGGCAGGTAGATCTCTGCAAGTTCAAGGCCAACCTGGTGTACAGAGTGAGTTCCAGGACAGCCAGGGGTACACAAAGAAACCCCATTTCAAAAAAACAAAAAAAGAAAAAGAATATATAATAATAGGAAAAAAGCCCAACAATTTGAAATTGCAGCTTATATAAAGAATATCTTATGTATAGGTGAGGGGAAAAAAAGCCCAATAAATAAATACAAACAAACAACAAACATGGGCATGGAATAGAAACAGACAATTCTAACATGACATTCAGATAACTTGTAAACATGAAATGATCCCCTCGAATTAATAGAATAAAGATATTCATTATCAAGATGTGCAGAAACTAAACCATTTCACTGTGACGCTTTGGTGAAGGCTGAATCAATAAGAATGGCCATATACTCATGTGATATATTTTGGGGCAGCAGACAATGAAAGAGGTTCAATAGGTTAATATATATTTACTTTAAGACGTCAACTTTTTTATGATTTTACAAAACTTTTATGCACAGAGAATATATAGCCTAGCCCCTGAAAAAGTGTATACATGTATGAAAATATATGGACAATATGTCCTCTAAACCAAAAGATACTTCTGGAAAGGAAAACTGAGATTGGGATAGGACTAGTGAAAACTAATATGCATTTAAAATCTGAAATTTAATATTTTTTTTGGATGATTAAAGTTAAAAAACTTTGAAATGTATGTTTTCTTATGCATTTTATGTAACATTGAGATCATAATATATTTTTTCCATATCTGAATAGAGTATATTGAAGTATATATGAAAATAGAATATATTGAAATATATATAAAAGCCAATTGTAAAGCAGATATAAAAAAGGCAGTGTGACAATTTTACACTAAAAAAAGCTAGAAATTACAATTTTCATAGTATTGAATTATAATATATAATCTAGGAAAAGTGAATATGGTATTTGTACTTTCTGTGTTTTCTTTAAACTTCCTAATTATTTTCCATACTTCATTATCTGTACTTCCTTCTTGTCTCCATGAAAGGTCATCATGCCATGTCTAATTATTTTGTGGTAACCTGTCTGAATGCAGGAACTGTCTGCTCGTCTTCAGCAGCAGCTCTGCTCTTTTCAAGAGGAAATGACTTCCGAGAAGAATGTCTTTAAAGAAGAGTTAAAGCTGGCCCTGGAGGAGTTGGATGCGGTCCAGCAGAAGGAGGAGCAGAGTGAGAAGCTGGTTAAACAGCTGGAAGAGGAAACGAAGTCAACTGCAGAACAACTGAAGCAGCTACATGACCTGCTGAGAGAGTTCGTATTAATGGGATCTTGTGCATGCAGGGCTGGAGATATGAACTATTTTCTAGTTTGTCTTAGAATTCTCATGTCACCCAAGTGCATGCATGGAGGTTAGAATTAGCTTACAAAGTAAGAAAGAGAAAAACATGTTAAGAATATGCATACACTCACACACGTATACACTCATGTATGTAGGCAAGTATGACAGTCAAAGTAAAAACTGGCTTGGCACATTGTTAATCCCAGGACCCAGGAGGAGGATGGGTTGGAGGTTACTCTGGCTTGCACATTGAGTTTGATGCATCCTAGGCTATAATAGTGAGACTTTGGCTCCATAAAATAAAATTTAAAAAAGCCTTTTTCCTAAAGCTAAAATTATATTTATGTGATTCTTTACTACTCCATTTTCTAAAAGTCGTTAGATATCAGCATTAAGACAATTTATTTTATATTTGAAAACATCTAGACCTTTTAATGTTTTAAATAGCTTTCTTGAGAGAATGCAAACACTCATTAATTTGTGTATGTGTACCCATATACATGCACAAGCACACATATCACTGCATGCTTGTGGGAGTTAGAGGATAACTTTCAGAAGTTGCTTCTCTTCCCATTGTGTGGAGTCCTCAGTATAAATCAGATCACCAAGGTTAACAAGCACCTTAATTCCCTTAGCCAGTCTTGCTTCAGGAGTAACAATCAGAAAGCATGTTATATGGCGCACGCCTTTAATCCCAGCACTTGGGAGGCAGAGGCAGGCGAATTTCTGAGTTCAAGGCCAGCCTGGTCTACAGAGTGAGTTCCAGGACAACCCAGGCTACACAGAGAAACCCTGTCTAGAAAAAAAAAAAAAAGAAAAGAAAGCAGGTTATAGTGGCTCAGTCATTTAGTCCCAGCACTTCAGAGGCTGAGGCAAGAAGAGTGCCGTGAGTTTGTGGCCAGCCCGTGTTGTAGAATTGGATGCTAGCTCAAAGAAAATAAATACAGAAATAAAACAATCAGAGCTAGCTGATAAACATTAAAAAACAAAAGTAAAGAATTTAATGCCTGATAAAACTTTATTCTTGCTAGGTGTGGTGGCACACTCCTTTAGTCCCCGAACCTAGGAGGCAGAGGCTGGCAGATCTGAGTGCAACCTAGTCTACAGAGTGAGTTCCAGGAAAGCCAGGGCTGTTAGAGAATCCCTGTCTCAGGAAAAAAAACAAAAAGGAAAAACCAACCCCTACCAAAACCAGAACCAAACCCTTTCCTCTCTAGCACATACATTCAAATCAAAATTGGCAATTTTATTCTTTTATCTTTAATTTTTATCATTTACTTTGAAAATATATTTTAGCCAAGCATAGTGGTACACACCTTTAGTCCTAGCTCTTGGGAGGCAGAGTCAGGCACATGTCTGAGAGTTCAAGGCCTACAAAGCTAGGATTTCACAGAACTCTAACTTGAAAAACCAAAACTAATACATATCTCAGCTTCTTATTGTTGGGTGGGTATATGTGGGTGTGTGAGTACAGGTGTGGGTAGAATCAGAGGACACAGCTGAGGCATCATCCCTCTCTACCATGGTTTCAGTGGTCAGACATATACGTAGTCAGGGTACACAGCAAATTCTTTTATCTGTCCCTGCCAATTTGATTATTGAATTTAAACTACAAATAAGTTTATCATCTACGTTCTTGAGATTCCATCCAGGAAGCAATCTACTGTGGATGAGATTTGAACCTGTGGTGTTATTGTGTATCCCATGCCTGCCCTACTGAGTACTTTTCTAATCTCTTCTGGTTTGGTTTTTGGTTGGTTGGTTGGTTGGTTGGTTTGCTTGTTTTTGTGATTCCTGACAAAAAGGCACCTCAGGTTTTTGTATTCCTTGACTTTAGGGAGCAGTACAAAGGTGTTATTATGGAAATTGCTGGTAACTGTAACTAATTTGGGGGATCAGGACCCCTAATAAGTTAATAGACAACGCATTTCCGAAAGGTGTGTTGGGAATCATTCACTCTGGCTTAAAGAGTTCTAGTTACACTAAGATCTTTTACAGAAGGTCTTCATGTGGTGGCTTAACTAGTTAACTGTAATTCCCAGAGAAACGGTCTTTTGCCTTCACATCTTACTTCATTGAGTGTTATGTGAGATGCTTTTTCAAGTCCTACCTACACTGGACATTTTAGGCTCAGATTAAAAGACAAGAACTGAAAGTTGCAGTTGATTGTTTTTGCTTCTGTCTTCCTTATTGTGCAATGATTTTGACCTACTGTTTGAGTGTTCATTTAGAATTGTGCTGTGTTTATTTTTAATTCACCAGATTCTTTCAGAGATCCTTCATAAGCTCATATTTCTATCCAAATATGTTATAGAGTTTTAATATACAATATTAGAAAAAATATTTGAGATTTGGGGTATGCATCTAGAAAAATGAGTTAAAACCTATTTGTTACTATACAAAACTGTTGAAAATTTCATTAGGATTGGGTATCTGGGATCCTTTTACTTGTAGGCTGAGATAGGAGGATCCTGAGTTCTAGGCCAGCTTGGGCTAAATAGCAAAAAAGAAAATTGGATAATAACGTCATTGCACATAGTATCATAACTACCTTTCAAAAGAGTTTTTAATGTGAAGAGTCTTTAACTATGTGTAGTATCTACCGTCTCAATATAAGGAATTAAAGTTTATTAAGTCTCAGTGCTTTTTTTTTTTTTTTTTTTTTTTTTTTTTTTTTTTTTTTTTTTTTCGAGGCAGGGTTCCTCTGTGTAGTCCTGGCTGTCCTGGAACTCACTCTGTAGACCAGGCTGGCCTCGAACTCAGAAATCCGCCTGCCTCTGCCTCCCAAGTGCTGGAATTAAAGCCGTGCGCCACCACCGCCCGGCGTCTCAGTCCTTTTTAATTAGCATTGCATTCAGTCTTTAGACCTGACTATTCTGTAAGATTGGCTTTACAGGTTGCTGTAAAGGTTTTGGTTGTTCTTTCCTCTGTATTACCTGTATAATTTAGGAGTCATGAAAAGAAATCCAGGTGAAAATACAGTTGAAACAAGTAAATAAGTTAATAAACCATCATGCAAGGAGATGGAGTGATCCATGTGTATTTTAAAACTACAGCAGTTACTGCACAGGATTATATGAGACATACGGAGCATAGTTTTTGGTCATTAGTAACGTTTTCTTGTTCTTAGGAAAGAAGTTGAACTGGAGAGAAGTAGTGCCGCTCACGCCCAAGCCACCTTGATTGCACAAGAGAAATATAATGACACAGCACAGAATTTGAGAGATGTCACTTCTCAATTGGAAAGGTATTCTACTTCGTAGTACCCACGAGTGAATATGTGAATAGAGAGACGTGTTAACCTACAGAAATCTATGAACAGACCAATCCAATGGACGATGACTGCTATTACCTTACATTCCATGACTGGCTGTAAATGGGCACTTAGTGCCATCTAGTAATCTTCCTATACTTATGTAGATGTTCCCTTTCCTACCATCCAGTTCAAACCTCCTGCACCTTTAGCAATACCATGTTACTTTTCTCATAGCATCATTGAAAAAAAAATCAAAAGCTTTTAGATCTTCATCTAACATCAGAGCACTGACATTTATCCTATCTCCCTGCTTATTCAATAATTTCTTAGTTTTCTGTTTCTTTTTCCCTCTGCCGCTCTCTCCCCCCCTTCCCCACACTTTCTTAGATACTCTTGCGATGATAGATATCACTGACTGGCCTGGTATTACCTGTGTATCCCAGACTGACCTGAAATGCATGGCAGTCTTACCACAGCCTTGGAGTGCTGATGTTGCTGGAATGCTCTACTGTGTGTAGAAGCTAATGTTTTAGTCCTTTTAATGTTCAGTGAGTCCTGAAGTTGGATCATTTGCTCCTTGTCTTTTGAAGTTATTCTTGGCTAGGCTTGGTGGCTCACAGGTGCATTCCCTTCACTTGTGAATTCTAAAACAGGATTACAGTAAGCTTGAGGCCAGACCAAACTACACAGTGGTTCAACCTGGTATAGAGAGTGTGACCCTATCTGAATGCAGAAGAGAAGTTAGTAATGTTTTCAGTATATGTCAATATATTATGATGTGTAGTTATTTTTTAAATCATAATTTAAAAAGAAAACTTCATGGACACTCAGTTTTTTAAAATATTTATTTATTTAATGTACATGAGTAACACTGTGTCCTCAGACACACCAGAAGAGGGCATCACACCCCATTATAGATGGTTGTGAGCCACCAAGTGGTTGCTGGGAATTGAACTCAGGACCTCTGGAAGAACAGTCAGTGCTTTTAACCCCTGAGCCATCTCTCCAGCCCTGGACACTCAACTTTCTTCATTAACTCCCAGCACCATCGTAACACAAAATTCTATTCCTTTCACATCTGTCCTCTTGGGAAACAGTTGTTTCCATACTTTACCCAACTATACACATTCCTCTCTACTCTTACTGCTTCTATTTCAGATTTTCAATATTTTCTTTCTTTCTTCTCCTCCTTTTTTCTTTCTTTCTTTTTTTTTTTTTAAATCTCTTTTTGTAGCCCTGGCTGTCCTGGAATTCTCTATGCAGACCAGCTAGCCTTGAATTCACAGAGATCTGTCTGTCTCTGCCTCCCAGGTGCTGGGATTAAAGATCTGTATACCTGGCACTGTTTTCCTTTTTAAAAAAAAGGACACTGGGGCTGGAGAGATGCTTCACTTGGTATTTAAGAGCACTGACTGCTCTTCCAAAGGACTCAGTATCCAGCACTCACATGGTGGCTCAGCCATCTGTAACTCCAGTTCCTGGATATCAGATGTTATTTCTGAGTCTTTGTGCACTGCACACTTGTGGTTCACAGACATAGGTGCAGGCAAGACACTCGTAAGCAGACGGTGTTATGGAAAGCTCATTACTCAGAGCACTTAATGACTGCCTGTGTAAGCACATGAATGTAAGGTTTTCCTTCTGCCAAGAGGCATGTAAAATCTGAAATGTGAATATAGTAGTAAGAAAAAAGTGTTAACTGTTTTCTTTTTATAAGCTATAAGTCATCAACACTTAAAGAAATAGAAGATCTTAAGCTGGAGAATATGACTCTACAAGAAAAAGTAGCTATGGCTGAAAAAAGCGTAGAAGATGTTCAACAACAGATATTGACAGCTGAAAGCACAAATCTAGAATATGCAAAGTGAGTAACAAATTTACAATTGTTTGTTTGTTTGTTTTGTTTGTTTTGAGACAGAGTCTCACTATTTAGTTTTGGCTAGAACCTGCTATGTAGCAACCTGCTTGGCTGCTCTGAATGGAGATCCACCTGACTGCCCCATATGTGCTACATTTACAGACAGACTCCCACCACACCCAGTTAGAATTGCAATTTTTAAGAATTGTTTCTGTTTGTTCTTTGTTTTGTTTCTCTAAAAAGAAGGGAGTAAAAGTTGAAATCACTATCAGATGTTTAGTGGATTCTTCTTTCTCAAATCTAAGGATGGTTCAAGATTTGCAGAACAGATTAACATTGAAAGAAGCAGAAATTAAAGAAATCACGTCTTCATTCCTTGAAAAAGTAACTGATTTGCACAATCAACTCAGACAACAAGATGAAGACTTTAGGAAGCAGCTGGAAGAGAAAGGAGAAAGGCAAGTCAGGCTAGACCTTGAATGCCATGGAACATGTTTTTTCTAACAAATTGAAAAAAGATAATTTAATTTTTTTAAAATTAATTTCCCCATACAGAACAGCAGAGAAAGAAAATGCGGTGACAGAATTAACCATGGAAGCTAATAAATGGCGTCTCCTATATGAAGAACTGTATGACAAAACTAAACCTTTTCAGGTTTGTTGCTTGTCATTAAACTTGTGGGCTGGAGAGATGACTCTGTGGTTAAGACACTACCTGTTCTTCCAGAGGTCCCCAGTTCCATTCCCAGTAACCACATGGTGGTTCCAGACTGGCTGGAACTCCAGTTTCTGGCTATCTCACAACGTCTTCAAGCTTTCTGGGTACCAAGTTGCATAGACATACATATAGACAAAACACTCATACTCATAAAATAAAAATAGATAAGAAAACTTATTTTGATCTGTTTTAAGAGTGTATTTGCTTCCCATTAGTATTGACTATGACTTGGTGCTTCTGCAGTACCTCTTCTTGGTTACAAGAGTTTCCGTTTTTATCTGGTAATGAGCTCAGTGGTAGAGTGTGCTTGGCATGTACACGGCCAGGCTTCAATTCCCAGTACGACACAAAACCAAAAGTAAAGTGATAAAAATGAGCAATTTGTATTACTACTTATCATTTCTCCAGCCAACTGACAAATTTAGTAGACACTAAATTTTAATGTAGTTGTTATAATATATTTTAAAAACTGCTTTCTAATCAACAACTTGAAATTAGTAGTCCTGAAGGCTCTCCTCATAAGAACATCAATCATTTACCTGTTACTTTGTGATGTGTATTTTGATGTGATCCATCACAATATTTCTCAAGTTACTGTAGTGATCTTTGTGTTGTACTTTTGTCCTTTGGTTTTAAGACAAGGTATCGAACTATAACCCAAGCTGGCACGGTGCCAAACCTGGGACCTGAAGTGCTCCTTCTTCTGTTCCCCAAATTCTAGCATCATTCTCTATGCCTGATTAACTTTTTTCCCTTGAGACTCTAGGCTGGCCTAGAATGTTCTCTGGAGGTGAATTTGTCCTTGAATTCCTGACCTCTTGCTTTTGCCTCCTCAATGCTGAATTTATGGCCATAGACCATCATACACGGCAATACTCTGATCTCTTTATAAGAAAAAGGTGCCAGGTGTGGTAGCACACACCTTTACTCCCAGCACCCAGGAGGCAAACACAAGTGAATCTCCTGAGTTTGAGGACAACCTGATTCTATGTTCCTGGACAACCAGTACTACAGAGTGAGTCTATCTCAAAACAAGCAAACAGGCCTACAAACAAACAAAAGGCAGGTCTAATTGGAATGGAAGCGGGTGTTGGAAAAGTTTAGTCCAAGCATGGTCACAAGGATTATGCTTGTGAGGCAGCAGCAGAAGGGTGCACATGCTCAGCAAGTTAGTCTTGGTTTCAGTACTAATAATGCATATTTGTCTTTTCCAGCAACAACTGAATGCTTTTGAAGCAGAGAGGCAGGCATTGTTGAATGAACATGGTGCAACTCAGGAACAGCTAAATAAAATCAGAGACTCATATGCACAGCTACTGGGTCACCAGAATCTAAAGCAAAAAATCAAACATGTTGTGAAATTGAAAGATGAAAACAGCCAACTCAAATCGGTTTGTAAAATAACATTTATATTCAGATATACAATTTATAGAGGAGAATTTAAGAACTAAAGGACTTATTTAGTGTTGACCAGATGGATATTCAGTTTTACTTTGTTTTTAATGGCTGCTATAGTTGGAAACTGCATAAAATTTTACACGTTCATTTCTACTTATAAAATAGCCATTCTTTTTTGTAAATACCATGAAGTTAAGCAGTATTCAAAAGAATGATTATTTAATTTCTCTTTCCTTTTAGAAAGTTAGTTTATATTTTATTTTTGGCATACAATATACAAAACAGTGGGTTACATTACCTGAGATACGGGTGTTTATAGTATGTTGACTGTGATTCTTCCTGGTATACCCAGAAGCTGGATCGAGTAATGCTAATTTGCATTTTGATACTGTCCTGGTGAAAAGAACTTGGCAGTCCTCCATCAGCATAAGCCCTCAGCACTCATCGTCTCCGATCCAGTTTTGAGATTTGATAAAATGCAGTTCCCCTGTGGACGGGTCAGCAGAAAGGAGAAATCCATTTTGTCACTGTACAACTGAGAGGACAGGGATTGGGAGCCATCTTGGGAAGGAACCTATTGTTTAAAACTAAACTACCGTGAAGGCCTATAACTCGGAAACAGTCACAAGTTAGGGAGCCTGAAGTTAGCCTCCCTGGGCGTGAGACAGCCCTGGAAGAATTGTCCACAAGCCATAGTGCAGGCAGTAGAAGGCTTAGCCCAGTGAAATGATAGGAAAAGGTAGCCCTGAGCCCAAGATCAGGGGTAATGGATTGCTGGAGCTTCCAATCTGCAGATTGTAGGGTCTGAGGACTCTGAAGGTTCAGTGATCTATTTGACCTCCCTTGATATTTGTGACGCTAGGAGGCCACTCTCATCTGTCTTCTCTGTAGTATTCCCCATGGGTAGACTCTGAGCTGGTATTTTAGCACAGAAACTGGGAACAGGTAACCCTCTCTCTTAGTGCCACCTCTGCCCTTGGCACTGTGGTCCTTAGTGACTTACAGGGAAAGGGAGTGAGGAATAGCCTCAGTTTCTCTGTTTTGTGTCTCCTTAGAACCATTGTTATGTGCTAGACAAGAGTGATCAGGCCCAGTGATTCCAGAACTGCCCCAGTGCTGCTCTCCTTACTACCTTTGCCCACAGACATCAGCAAGCAGTGGCTGCTGGCAAAATGGGCTCTTCCTGGTTAGGAGCCTTTGGGAGCTGAGGAGCAGGAAAGCTTGCAGTCTTGACTGTGGTTTCTAGTAGGGAGGGAAGGAGTTCTTAGGTTTCCAATGTCAGGCAAACGTTTGTGGGTCTTTCTGAATAGCTGTTTCTTCTTTTGTTGTTCTGCTTTTAGGACACTCTCCAGAGGAAGAACACAATTGCTTGCCTTTGTATATTGTCTGCTTTTACGAGGAAGCCTGCCACAAACTGTTAGGCTGTCAAAACAAAAGTTGATTTGGGGGCAATTTATTTTCATTTCATATTTGATCAGAAAAGTGCACCCATAACTATAGAGGGACAAGAAAATTTAAAATACGGTGTTTACTTTGCCAGAGCTGTTCCAAATCCCTTTGTAATTCGATCTTAGTAAATATGTAATAGTTATTGCCATTAGCTTTTATACATAAGCAGCTTTTCGGAATATGTCCGCAACGATGATAACCACTGTGCACTTTAGTGATTATTTATATTTTTCTTTCACAGGAGGTATCAAAACTCCGGTCTCAGCTTGTTAAAAGGAAACAGAATGAGCTCAGACTTCAGGGAGAATTGGATAAAGCTCTGGGCATCAGGCACTTTGACCCTTCCAAGGCTTTTTGTCATGAATCTAAGGAGAATTTGACTCCCAAGACCCCGTTAAAAGAAGGTAAGAGAAAGTGTATTTCTGCTCCTGTCATTCTCCTTCTTCCCCTTTGTTTTCATGGCAGTTGGTGATGTAACTTTTTTATAACCTATGACACTTTGTTGTTGGTATCTTCTTGCCCCGGCCCTCGGGGATTCGATGAGACCCTAAGGAAGGGGGGCAAAAGAATGAAGGGACAAGAGACACACAGACTGAGAGCAAGTCTGGGGTTCTTATCAAGCTCTGAAACTTTAATTTCGGGGGCAGGTTATAAAGACACAGCAAAACGGGAAGTTTATTCGAGGGTCATTGCTGAGTGCTATCCCACTATTGAATCCTCCTTGTCTAAGACCATCCCACTGTCATATCCTCATTGCCCAAGACCATCCCACTGTTGTAACTGGCTCCCAGGAAATACCAGACGTTCTTTAAGTTCCTGGGACCTGAGACCCGAGAACGTCCTTTCTTATCTTGTACTTACTAGGCTTTCCAGAACAGCAGGTAATTTCCTAGGTTTGGCTCCCAGCATCTTCTAATATAGAAGAAATTCTTACCAAGTTGATGTATGCAATGCCATTTTCTCCTCCCTTCCTTGGCTTCTGTTGATCCAGATCCCCTGTCCTTCAAGCCCCATTGCATCTTCTATAGTCTGTCTTTATTGCTCCTACCAGCAGCCTCCCTCCCTATTCCCTCTGAATTGCATTTCTCTTTTGCTAAGGTCAGTCCTTCTGTATAGAACCCACATTGTAACCTAAGTGTGTCTTAAATCCATAATAATGTCTTTTACATTTCAAGCTGAGAAAGTTTTTTTCTTGACAGAAACTTTGTGTATTTCACAACTAAATCCTAATTGCTTGAAATACTATATATGTATATATAATATATATGTATTATAATATGTGTGTGTTTTATATATATGTATATTTATATATATACATATATATTATAATTATGGTACTTCTGTCTTTAAGAAGATCAGCCTAGTTTTAGTCTAGTTTATAATGGCTTAGGAATTTGGTTTAGTTTTCAAGGATTTATTTCGAGGTCCATGGACATGCTAGGCGAGTTGTGCCTGAGCTATATCCATAGCCTGGCTCATCTGTTAGTAGTTTTAGTATAAAATACTTAAAGTGTTTTGTCATGCTTTTTTCAGGCAACCCAAACTGCTGCTGAGTCAGATGCAACCTCAAGAGGATCATGGAAGTATACGTCTGAAATACTTGTTGAAGATTATTTTCTTCATTATTCTTGATATTATGTTTATAGTATATATTATATGATGTATTTAATTTCTACTGCCTATTCTTCGGTATATGAAATGGTAATTCAGCATTTGTTATCAAAATGACTTTTTAGCTTTTATTTTCTATTATGTGTCTCCTCAATCTTTACCTGTATCACCTCATTTTGAACCATTTGTTTGCTTTGCTGCATACGTTGCTCTACCAACAAATTGACTTTTTTTTTTAAGATCAGTATTAAAAATTTGCCCCTATTCTGTATTCCCTCCGTGTTTTTAGCTTGACTCTAGAGTTCTTTCTACTCCAGTAAAGAGAGGAAAGGCTAAAAAAGCCTTTGGCTTAGTCTTGTCTTTGCCGTGATTTACTGATCATGCTCAGTCTGCTCTCTGCAATCTGCCTCCTTTTCATCTCAACCAGAAATAAGGGCGCCCTTAACTCCACAGTCGCCTTGAGTTTTCTTTCTTTCCTTTTTTAATCAAAGTCACTGGATTATTTATTTCCAGATTCCTTGACTCTATCCCAGTTCTAAATTAAGACACATAGTTTGGCCTATAAACCTACATTTTTTTTAAACATTAGCCTGTTAATTTTTAGACACACTGGAAATCTGGATTTTTTTTTTCTCCCTTGGTCTGAGACTGGGTTTCTCTGTGTAGCTCTGGCTATCCTAGAACTCCCTCTTTTGACTGGATGGGCCTTGAACTCAGATCTACTTGTTATGTCTCCCAATTACTAGAATTAAAGGCAAGCATCACATGCTCAGGTTCTCAAGCAAATCTGAAAAACTTTACACATAAGATTTTTAGAGAATTTGTCATCTGCATATCCTCTGAATGTGTGTGTAATATAAAATAAAGCCATAGAGAAACTCATACACCCAACCAATGCCTAATTTTTATTTAATAAATTACAATATTGCTTCTATTTAAGATGTATTTAATTGTGTCTAACTTCCCTCCTAATTTTTCTTGGAATAATAAATGATACCTTTTCTTTCTTTTTTTTAACCCCTGATTTTTGCCGGGGGTAGTGGAACACACCTTTAATCCTAGCATTCTGGAGGTAAAGGGGGAAAGATGAGATCGATCTGCATAGCAAGTCCCAGGCCAGCCAAGACTATTGTAGGCCCATTTTTCAAAACCTACTTTAATAAGTGTACTTAAATCATTTAACCTCCCTTCTAGCCTACCATCCACTATAAAAGGGCAAAGGAAGATGTGGACCTGTTTAGAAATAATTCTTTGTGGTGAATCCAATCTTCATTGTCAGGATATCAGCAGTTCAGTTCCCATGAATCAGCGGTAGCTCAATCCACTTGAAACACCATTCACAAATGGTGCATTTCTCTCTACAAAGTCTCGACAAAGAATGAAGGCAAGGCAAACCAATGCCATAGCATTGTCAAAGAAGACCAGCAAGGAGTGGCAAGGTGAACCAATACCTCCTAGCTTCGTTCACTGTCTGTTGGGTTATATTTATACCCTATCCAAACATCAGATGTTCTGTCAAGTGTCTACTCTAGCAAAACATCACATGTCCTTTTTCCAGGCAGCTTCCAGAAGACCACCACACCTCTGTTTCAGAAAAACATCCTCCCATATGTCTGTTTTAGCAAAAATATCCTTTAATAAGATAATTTCCAGAAAAAAAAACAGAAATGTCCACCTTCAACTAAATATTTATTTTTACATTGAAAATTTATGTTAGTCATTCTTCTTTTGAAATTTCATAGAGATTTATAGCATTTAATCATAGTAACTATACACAGGGAAAACAGAATAGTCAGCTCTCTTGTGGACAACTAGCTTTGTAAGTATCTATCTGCAAGGTAGCATCTGTGGGGCTAAAGATTCACAATCATGAGGACTAGGACCCAGCTAACAAGCCAGGTGTCTGGTGCACACCTGACACCCCAGGTCTGAGACAGGTAACAGAGTCACTGGGACTCATTGGCTTCTGGTCTAACCACAAAGACAGCAAACTTTAGGTTCTGGGAGGGATCCTACCACAAAAGAATGGGTGGAGAGTGATAGAGAACCACACCCTATTGCACTGGAGCGAGAGAACACAGACACACACACACAGAGGATAGCTAACAGGCTTATTTAAGTGACATTTCAGTAGAGTTCCTATCTTTGATTCATGAGCAAACAAACCATAACCAACATCCTAAGCATGGGTTTATGCATTCATACTTTTCTGATTTTTCTTTAGCTCTTCGCTAAAAAAGTAAACCTTGACTTTGGAACTTGATTTTTTTTTTTTTTTTCTTTTTTAAATCCCTGGGCCCTGTCATCCTTTGGTCTGTTACTACCATGGAATATTTTGATGTTGGCTAACTAGAAATAAATGAGGACCTGGAGACATGCCATTTGTGGTGGCTTGAATGAGAATGGCCCCATACGCTCATATGTTGGTCACCAGTTGTTGGAATTGTAAGGGAAGGATTTAAGAGGTGTGACACTGTTGGAGGGCTTATATCACTAGAGGGTGGGCTTTGAGGATTCAAATGTATATAAAAATTGTGCATTCTAGCTAGCCCATATAAAAAGTCACATAATCCAGATATTTTATTTATAAGCCATAATCCTAGATTGGGCAGGTTTGGAGCTTTCTAATTTCCCAGCCATATTGTCTCTCGTTACTTGCTATTTTTCCTGGCTACATGCTCATCGTCCATCCCCTCTCGTGCTCATCATCCTCTACCTCCATGTCATGTCTTCTTCCCACTCGTAACCTCCACCCAGGTAGCTGAAAACCCACCTACCTCTACCTATTGCCCAATCACAGGCTATAACCTTTTATTACCAATTAACTTGGGGAGCAAGGTTACATAGCATCATTTGGCATATGTGAGGATCTGGTTGCGGGCAGCCAGATCTTGGAGGCGAATATTTAGCATTTTAATACATACCAGTACCAGACCATCCCCCTACACAAAAGCCCTTGCTATTCGAAGTATCCTAGGATTCTCCTGGCTGGCCCACAAAGTAAATCTGAATACTTGCTTCCACACCTAGCTAGAAAATTCTATTTATACCAAGCAAGGCACAGTTCCTCATGAGAAACTTGTGGTTGTTCCCTCTGTGTTGACGTTTAGGCTTCTCTTGAATGGCACTTCCTTGACTGGTGTTTTTTTGTTTTGTTGGTTTTTTGTTTTTGTTTTATTGTGCTGGTAAGATGGTGGCAAAGGCAATGACAAAAATAATGACAATGGCAATAGCATCGGGATAGTAGCAGAAGAATCTGAACAGCCAAGATAGAAAGGACAGATCAGAAGTGATGAGAAAGCTGAGACAGGCCAAAGAGATGCCTCTTGGTAAGAGCCTCTGAGTTCAATTCCATCCCCTGCATAGCAGCTAGCAGCTGTCAAGCTCCTATGATCCTATGGGCCCCTCTGACTTTCACAGGCAAGGCACACACATGGCATACAGACAAAGATGCAGACTAAATACCCATACATATAAAGTTAAAGAATTGAGCAGGCTGTGGGCTGTTACAGCAAAAAGAATCCCCGAAAATTACCAAGACTTATGGGTTAAGGAATTGATGCAAGAACTTTAATACTTCAATATAGAGTAAAGAATCTCAACATCCATGAACTATAAAAGTTGTAACAGCAGAAGGTTCCCTAGCCCGTTGCTGACAGACGCCATTTATAGAATATGCCAAGGACCAGGGCTGCTTGTTGGTTAAAACAGAATGATAAGCCTTCAAAAATGAGACCCTAGAACCCTCTGTCCTTGGCTAAGCTTCTAGGTTTATTAGTTCTGTCCTTGGACACTCACCTCAAACTGTCGGCAGCAGCATTCAACATGATTCATAATTGAAGGGCTGGTTTTAAAGGCATGTGCCACCACTTGCTGAGTAATATTTTAAAGCTCAATTTCAATACTAACTCCTGTTGATTTTCAAGTTAAAATTGTGCAATGCCATAAACCCAGTGTCTCAAAGCTGAACTAACCTAAATCGTCTTTGAAACTCCTAAAAATACTGTCTGTGCTTCACTCCTAGAAAATGTCTGTACTCTGTTGGTGTCGTTTACAGGCAGGTCTGGGAAGTACTGCTCAGCCGTATTTATTTAATGCTTGGCTAAATTTAAGCAAAACACAGTTAATGGAAATGACCAGATCTATGTATTGTTACCACTAGAGTTTTTAAATTGGCATTTGACATCGTTAAGCTAAAAAAAAAAAAAAAGCAATGGGGGAGTTTCACTGAAGTTTCCCTTACTGTAAGGTGTGAAACGTGTGGAATATTTCACAACAGGAATCAATTGCGCAGTGTGCTTCCCAACCGTTGGCTCCTGCTTGTCTTTCTCCAAGAGACAAAGTCAACAAGTTCTACCGGGGAATTGCAGGGTTTGCGTGTTTGTTTGTCTGTATTTGTTTGTTTTTAGTTAGTTCCGCCATATGGATTTCAGTAATGGATGCTCTCTTGACTTGCAATTAAACATGAAACTTCTCATTGGGTAGTTTCAAAACTAGCAGGAGGAATCAGCTGCTAGCTTACTGCACTGTGGAAAGCTGCACGAGATTCCAGGATTGGAATGGAAATGCTAATTTAAAAGGTCAAGCGGAGCTGCGCCTCACGTTTTTGGCGTCCGTGTGCTCGGTACGGGCGGAGCGAACAAAGACCCGGCCAGAGAAGCCAGACGCCCAGATTTCCTCTCGCTGCGTTTCCCCCAAAATAGTTCTGGAATCATGCCTGAAATGCCGGAGGACATGGAACAGGTAAGAGCTAGAAAATTCAAGACACGGTGTCGACTCCGCGTTGCCTTAAAATCGATTCAGAACGACTGCTACGAGCAGAAAGGGTGTAAAGAAAATATTAGCCGGTGCCATTTGTTTCCTTAAGAAACGTTAAGCTTGGGACACAGAATAAACTGTCTGGGGTTTCTGACCCAGGAAATCAAGCCCAGTTTAATAAATAAGTAAAACGTGAAGCAGAACGATAGTTTCCTTCTCCACATTAAATGCAACTGGAGTGAAAGCTCTCTGTAGTGTAAGATTTAACCCGTGGTGCTTGCCCAGGCTTTTGTCTTGTGGGGCTTGAATCTGCTATTGGGACTTTCCGTTACAGTTTGCACTCTTTGAGAGGTTACCCCACCCCCATCGGAAGTCGGACGCTGACTGTAAACAGAACCTTTTCTTTTAAAGCAAGCTATACCCAACTTTTGCCCTACAAACGTCAAACCGTATTCTTCTATATAGGCAAGCAAACATGTCCTCTCACTTTCTTACAAGGTTGCTCTGAGAATCACACTAACTGCGGACATCTTTTGAGTCTTCCTATTGAGTACGTTTTAGGATCCCCTCTAGGAAGCAAACTACACACTTCCCAACTAGAAACAAAAAAAAAAAGTAGTTTTTGAAATATTCCCACTTTTAATAAGGATGAGGGATCTTGGATTTGTCCCTCCCTCGGACTTCTTCTAATTATTCTTATAATTTAATCTTGGGATAATAACCATAAGACCTGGATTATAAAAAAAAAATTGAAAAGTGTGTATGTGGGGGTAGGGCTCAGGCTGCCTTTGTTTTCTCTACGTTTTCCAAAGAAACGTAAGACAATAAATTCTTTAGTGGGGGGTGGGGGAGTGGGGAGGAAGAACTATCACCTGACTCTGAGGAAAACTTTTCCCAAGGGTCAGCTTAATCTTCCGTTTAAAAATAAACCAAAAGGATTCTGAAAATAAGGCCTTTGGGGGAAATTCAGGCAGTAGTCACGTTTTGGGGCGAGTTTTGAAGTCCCTTATCGTGGGTGTCTGGATAGGAACGGACTGTTGGGTAGAAAGTGGGCGGAGAAAAAGTGTGTCCAGGCTTTTCTCCGAGTAAATTTCAAGGGCTTGCCTGTTGCTGTACTTCGGAGCTTGTAACCTGCAGGTTACAGTTGAGAGCTGAGTCAGACCTAGGGGCTGTTGTTTCTGATTAACTTTTGAACAACCGCACAGGGTTGGAAGAGTGCCCGGCATTACGCCCTTCCTTGGCGCCATCATTTTAAGTCTTTGCAGCTCCTCCAAGGCTTGACTCCAGAAGCCTCCGGCGGCGGAGACCCCTAAGTGGAGCGTCCAGAGGGCACCCAGAACGCCTGTTAAATCCACTTAAAAGTAGACTGGGCTTGTTATCACAGTTGAGTTTCTTGTTCTGCGGTTCTGAGGAAAAAAAAAAAAAAAAACACACAACTAAGAATATGCCTTTTAGAAAGTAATATTCTCTCCCACACCTTTTTATTTTTAATTAGCTAAAATTAAACATTTTTTTTTAAAACTTCACAGCATTTTTTTTTTTTAGCATTCTAGAAAAACATAGCTTCCAGAGATGTTAATGACTCAGACTATAGACTTAATTTTATCCTTTCTCCTTGCCTTAAACAAACAAAGGACCAACCACACCTTGCCTAGATTGGTTGTCCACTCCTGTAACCCCAGCCCTTGGAAGGGGAAGCTAGAGGATCAGAAGTTGAAGGTCTTTCTCTGAGCCCAAGGCCAGCCTGAGATTGGGACTGCCTAAAACCAACCCAACCCAGCCTTCGCTCTGTGTTCCCTAACCACCCTTCCTGTCTTGCCTCCTAACTTTACAGATGTTTTAGTCTACTTTATATAATACATGCTCTGTTGATTCTTAGGCATTTCGCAGTCCGAAAACCTAGGCGGATCGATTCCTTACCCCTTCACTAAGAAGGAAAAAGTAGAAGGAGAGATTTTATAAAACAACAATCCTAAAACCAAAGAAGCCTGCATTCATTGCTTGGCATCAGTGCCTGTGTTTAAACGCTCTATCTCTTTAAGAACTGGCACATGGGCTGAGAGCGTCCCTTGAGATCCCGCCCCTTTTTGAATGCGTGGCGAGAGGTGGCCAATCAACAGGCGCAGCCAGGGCGGCGGAAGCCGGAAGCGGCAGCCAGGGTCGGCCTGGGCCTAGGGGAGGAGGGCCAAGGGCGCGGGCGCTGCGGCCCCTGGCTGTGCTGGGCTAGAAGAGGCTGCGGTCGCGACCGAGGCGGCATAAAGACTGCGGGCATGGTGGGCCGGGAGAAGGAGCTCTCCATCCACTTCGTCCCCGGCTGTTGCCAGCTGGTGGAGGTGAGGTTCGAGGCATGGAGCCCGGGGTGGCGCCTTTGAGTTTGTTTACCTCTCTCCCTGTAGGGCTACGCTTACGCCGCCGCAGCCGGGGAAGCTAGGAGGTGGAGGCTTGTTCCCATTTGAGTTCTGTATTCAGCATCTTTGTTTTGTATTCCTGAATCTTTAAGGAGAGGGGGAGAGTGACTTTTCCTAAATACCGGTGTTGGAGGTATCAACTTGGTGAATTCATAGTTTGCACAGGGCGCATTACTTTCAGGCACTTTAAGGATGTCAGTATTTCCAACTGTGCGGTACTGTTAAGGCTCAGTCTCACGGGTAGGAAGACAGGCATCGCCTGGAGTTTATTCAGTAAGGTTTGAGCAGGAATTTCAGTGTTTGGCGTTTAGCTCCTAGGGTTTCAAAGCCACTGTATTTTGCATGGTGGAAGACTGCTGAAAGAAATTGAATATCTGGTAAAATTCCCCCTGCATGTTTCCAAATCTGGTCCACGGTTCCGTTTCAAGTCTCTTAGCACTTATTGACCTACAGAATGTACCCAGCACGGTCGATGAGACTTTTAATTCTCAAACTAATGTGTCTTGCAGATATGAAAACGTTTGGGATCTGGCCTTTTTTTTTTTTTAATGCAAACTTTTAATTGGGGGGAAGGTCTTGTGATTGCTAGAGTTACCGGAGAGGAGGGAGTCCCCGTTGAGATAACGGAACCTGGTTGAGATAAGGTGGCCTTGATTGAAAGACCGTCTCCATAAGATTAGGCTACAGGCAAGCCTGTAGCGCATTTTCTTAATTGGCAATTGACTTGGGAGGGCGGAGCCCCTGAGCTGATATAGTCCTGAGTTGTTTAAGAAAGCAGGCTGAGGAACCAGTAAGCAGTTTCCCCAAGGCCTGTGTGAGCTCCTGCCTCCTGGGTCATGTCCTAACTTACTCAGGGTGAACAGTGATGTGAAAATGGTAAGCTAAATAAACTTCCTGCTAAACTGTTGCTTTGATGTTTTCACACAGCAATAGTAGTAACCCTAACTAGAACGTACTATGTTGTCCAGGCTGGCCTTGGACTTGACCAATTGTCCTGCTTCTGCCTGGAAGAGCACTGGGATTAAAGATCTGAGCCACTAACCAGCTGTTAAGGGGAGTTTTTTACGTTTGTGTGATGCACATTCAATATTATCTCCAAATGGCTGGGCCTTAGCTAAAGTTAGAATTCATTTGCAATTCCAGACTGGTGACAGCATGTGACCAACAGTGTGTGCATAAGAACATATATTTATGTAGGTTTAATGTGTTTGCACGGTTCAGTAAAAGAAAAGTGGAGAGTTGTAAACTGGGTGTGCTAACTCATGCGTCTTTAATCTCAGCACTCAGGAAGTTTGTAGTGGTGGGTAGATAAGACTGCATTTTAGGGTGCCCTTTTGTGGTATTGATTTGTTTTGTTAAAACAGTCTCACTGTGTATTTATGTCTGGCTTCCAATCCATGGGGATCTGCCTGGCTCAACCTCCAGTGGACTGGGATTAATGATGCCACCATCATGATGCCACCCAGCAATCTTTTTCATTAAAGAAAAAAAAGAAATGGTACAGTAGCTGGGTGTGGTGGCTTATACTTCAGTCCCATCACTCTGAAAGCTGAGGCAGGGTGATGTTCAGGCAAGCTTACATAGTGAGACCCTGGTTCCAAGAAAAAGCAAACAACAGCAAGAAGGTGCAGTCAGCTGTGCTTTGCATGCTCCTGTCGCTCTCCCAACTTGTGCCAGTGAGATTCACTCTTGTTACCAGCTGAGAACTGGCATAGTAAACGTTGGTGAGGCAGCCTGTTCCCAATTCCTGCTAAGAGCACTGCCTGTGTGAACAGTGGGGAATCAAGGAGTTGGGCTGTTCCCCTCTGCATTTCATTCCTATTAAGCGATCTGGATATCTTGTTTCTTAAATCCCAAGGGTGTCCAAGGCTGTTAGAGAGGTAGAGAGTGGATGTGAAACTTTCTGGTTGTTTTTTTGTTGTTGTTGTTGTTTTGGTTTTTTGCAGACAGGCCTCTACCCAGGACTGCTCATTGAGATCCTCCTGCATCAGATGATCTTTTTTTTTTTTTTTTTTAATTATGTGTGTTTGCTAAGTGTATGGCTGTGTACCATATGTACACAATACCCAGAGGCCAAAAGAGGGTGTCCATTCCAGTAGACTTGGAGTTATAGGGAGTTGTGAGCTGCCCGGTATAGATGCTGAAAACCCACTTCCGAACCTCTGCAAGAGCAACATTATTTTTTTGTTGCTGTTTAAGATTTTGAAATGTTATGTGTGTGGGTGTTTGGCCTGTATATGTTTGTTCACCACATGCATGCAGTACTCTTTGAAGTCCACAGAGGACGTTGGCTTCCCCAGAAACTGAAGTCATGTATATTGTCGTTACCTGCCATGTACCTGTTGGGACTCAAACCAGGCTCTCCAGCCCTGTCTGTTTTCCTTTATGTGTTTCCCCAGGCCTCTTCATGGTGTTTGTTACATGTACAGTGTTCTCTGACTCTATATTAGACTTAGCATGCATTGATCCCCTTCATTTCAGCTGTGTTTGTGTGTACATGTAAAAGTATGGTTGGTTTTTTTTTTTTTTTTTTTTGGTTTTTTCGAGACAGGGTTTCTCTGTGTAGCCCTGGCTGTCCTGGAACTCACTCTGTAGACCAGGCTGGCCTCAAACTCAGAAATCCGCCTGCCTCTGCTTCCCAAGTGCTGGGATTAAAGGCGTGCGCCACCACCGCCTGGCAGAAGTATGTTTTTTTGAGACAGGGTCTTGCTCATTGGGCCCCACTGGCCTGGCTGGAATTCCCTACGTAGGCCAGGCTATGCTCAGGTTGCTGATATCCTCCTGTTTACTGAGGTCATCACTACACCTGGTTTACAGTTAAACCTTTGGAGAGTTATTTTCTTGCCAAAGTTCGAAGAAAACATTTTGCCGGCTCAAGTCTTCATTTTCATAAATTGCCTGGCTTAGAGCCAAGTGATGTAATAGCCACCACATGAAGTCTCATTAATTTTTAAAAAATATTTTGAAATTGGTTGAATTAAATCCTTAATAGATTTTTTTTTTTTTTGTATGCTGCCCGCTCCCATCCCTGTCAGCCCCTTCTGATTTCAGCTTTTGTAGATGCTAGAAACAGCTGATTTTGGTGTCCTTAAGTAAAGTATGTATGTTTACTAAATCATTTACCTGAAAATATCTTTGGATATTGCCTGGATATGTGTGTGTACCCTTTTTTCCCCCAACTCAGAATTAGGTGACTTTAACTGGAATAGGGTCTTGTAACAAAATATAATGACAGTTTGAGCCACAGGGCTCCTGCTTCAGTTACAGGGATGTGACTCTCTGCTAGCTAAAAACATTAATTTTCAAAAGGAAAAAATGGCTTTACTTGAGAATTTGGCAGGAAAGTTTTACTCGATTTTTGGAACTTTGCCTTGGGTATATAAAAATCATATTATTCCTTAAGCAGTAATTTTAAAACTTTTCTGTGAATACAAATATGTTTTTTCCAATGGCAACACAGGTTTTTTTTAACCACCTGTATCTATTAGTCGTAAATATTTTGTGTAAGTAAATTTAGTGCTGACTGAGAGACATATTAGTTGACTTTATTCCAAATAAGCTCTTAGGAAATATTGACAGATTTTCAATCCCATCAAAATGTGACACATCGTCTGAGCCTTGTGCATTTTCAGAGTATCTTAGAAGATATGAAACTCCTGTTGACTACTCATGGGGTGATGTGATCACTTCATCCATCATAAAAGCAAAGTAACTTCAACGTGAAATCTAAATCAAATGGGATGTTATTGGTGGTCTTATCTTAAGTACTTTTTCTTGATTATTAAAATTTTATTAATACTCATTAAAAAAAATTAACTTATTTTATGTGCATGAGTGTAAGGACAGTTGTTAGCAGCCATTTGGGTGCTGGGAATCAAGGAACCAGTATTCTTAGCCACTAAGCCATCTCTCCTACCTAGTATATTTCTCTCCCCCCACCCCCTTCCTCTGTCTCTCTCTGACACACACACACACACACACACACACACACACACACACAGACCAGAAGAGGGCAATCAGATCTGCAGTTATAGGTAATTGTAAGCTACCCAATGTCTGTCTTCTACAAAAGTGGTCTGCTCGTAAACAAATCTCTCTAGTCTCAAGGAGACTGATTATCAGTGGGGACTGGAAAGATGGCTGTGGTTAAGAGTTTTCTGTTGATTTGCAGAGGACTTGGGCTCAGCTCCCAGCACCTACATGTTGGTTCACTGCCCGTAACTCCAGTTCCAGATTTTATACCCTCTTCTGAACTCCCAGGCAATGCAGGTAGTACACACATGCATGCAGGCAAAAAATACCCAGACACAGCAAATAAAATAATTAAACACAAATTCATTAAGTCATGCAGTTGCTGATGCAGTTTGATTGATTAACCTAGCTTTAAAACTGACTTTTAGGCATGTGGTATTAATTTAAAAAAATACTTAACATTTCAGGTATTTGGTACACAATAATGTCTTTAAGAGAATTGTGGATTTATCCCCTTCATTCATCTAGGAGGAAGTGAACATCCCTAGCCGGCGGGTTCTCGTTACTGGCGCCACCGGGCTTCTTGGCAGAGCAGTTTACAAAGAGTTTCAGCAGAGCAACTGGCACGCTGTTGGCTGTGGCTTTCGAAGAGCAAGACCAAAATTTGAACAAGTGAACCTATTGGATTCTGAAGCAGTTCATCACCTCATTCATGATTTTCAGGTATGGGTTTATATATTTTGAAGTTGAATATGTGTTCTATTAGGAATTGTCTGGCTTATACAGAAAGTGTGCTTGAAAGTTGTAACCTGTGAAGCCACCATAGTGCAGAGTGCATGACTTGGAGTGGTGCTTGGTGTTGGGGCCAGAGGTCCCCGAGCATGCTGGGCAGGTGTTCTATCCCAGAGCTCTCAACTCCTCCCTGTCCTGCACAGCCTTGTCAGGAGGCATGGCTTGTGTTTATGCAGTGCTTTCCTCATCATGCTTGCCATGAAGTGTTAGGGTACTATCTGGGAACGGGGGGGAAAATGGAAATATTTCTGCTTTAATGCTAAGAAAGTATGGTCAGGGGAACTTTAGTAACGTGTTTGCCATACTCTGAGAAAAGTTAGAGGAAAATGAAGACTTTGTTCTCCTTGCCATCAGATTTTAGCTTTGGTTCTCTCTAAAAGTGTGATTCTGGGAGCATGAATATTAGAAATCCAGGGAAGCCTGATTGCAGGCCGCACGCCCAGAGTGTACTGTATTAAGTCCGTCAAGGGGCCTAGGATATTGTAGTTGAAACATCCCAGATTCTGCACATGCAAGTTGGAAAACAATCCTTGAGCAAGTTTTGAGAAAATTGGGTGTGTGGGCAGTCTGTCTCTCTCTGTCTCTGTGTCGTTTATTTTATTTTCTGTGTATGGCTGTTTTGCCTGCATGGATGTCTGTACAATACATGCATATAGTGCCTGTGGAGGTCAGAAAAGGGTGTCTGTCTGATCTCCTGATCTGTTTATTCTTGATTTATGTGCATTGGTGTTTTGCCTGCACGTATGTCTCTGTGAGGGTGTCAGATCCCCTGCAACTACAGAGAATTCTGGCTGCCTTGTGTGTGTTGGGAACTGAACCTGGATCCTCTAGAAGAGCAGCCAGTGCTTTTAACCACTGAACTCTGTCTCCAGCCTCTGAAATGGGAGCTATAAATGGTGGTTAGCCATGGGAGTTCCAGCCTCCAGCACACAGACATTTAACACCAATCTTAGCTCTTGCTCTGTTCTTGCATTAAAAAGATTTTCTTGGCCGGCAGTGGTGTCGCACGCCTTTAATCCCAGCACTTGGAAGGCAGAGGCAGGCGGATTTCTGAGTTCGAGGCCAGCCTGGTCTACAGAGTGAGTTCCAGGACAGCCAGGGCTACACAGAGAAACCCTGTCTCGAAAAACCAAAAAAAAAATTTTTTTTCTTTAGAAGATCTGCATACCTCTGTTGTGCTGTATCAGGCTCTTTAAGTGTGTCTCTTTCACTCAAATGTGAAGACCTTGTTCTGTGACTTATTGGTGTGTTGTGGTTAGTTATCAACTTCACGGGAGTCATCTGCAAAGGGAATTTCAGTTGGGAAATGCATCTAACATGCTGGTCCACGGGGCATTTTGTGATTAGTATGACTGTGGGTGAGCCTGCCATGGGGAGCAACCCTGTGAGCACAGTTCATCCATTGCCTAGCTACCAGTTCCTGCTTTGACTTTCTTCAGTGACGAACTTTGGGGTGTGGGTGATAAGCCATTTCTTCCTCAAGTTGCTTTTGATCCACAGTAATAGAAACATAGCTAAGATATGGAGCTTACTGCTTTTATAGTCACATGGACATGTGGTTTCCCTAAATAGCTGATTCTTATTAAATGAGTGGTCAAAAAAAGCTTGAATTTATGAATTTAACTTACAACTGATAGTACTTGCCTTTTGTCATGAGTTTAGTAAATGTTAGGGTTAGAGCGTAGCATTGTGACAGAGCACTTAGCAATCTGTGAAGGGCCTTGGATGTGATGAATAAAAAGTCACAATTGTCATTGTCTATAGTGACTATTTCCCACTGCATTGGGATGGAGGCTTATTTTTATTCTAGGGAGTTACTTATAGTTTTTTCTGCATGTTTGTCTATGGATTACTAAGTTTTTACCTTGTCTAGGAAATACTCAGGGGTTCATGCACCTGGCTAGTGTAGTATGCAAAGTTCTGGGATCTCTAGCACTGCCCAAAAAAGCATATACAACAAAATAAATTGTTCTTTCCTTGGCAGAATGTGTGTGTGTGTGTGTGTGGTTTTCTTTTCTTTCATTTTTTTTTTTTTATTTAAGAAAAAAGAAACTGGGCCGTGGTGGCGCACACCTTTAATCCCAGCACTTGGGAGGCAGAGGCAGGCGGATTTCTGAGTTCGAGGCCAGCCTGGTCTACAGAGTGAGTTCCAGGACAGCCAGGGCTATACAGAGAAACTCTGTCTCAAAAAAACAAACAAACAAAAAAAAAAAAAAAAAAAAAAAAAAAAAAGAAGTATGACAGATGGTGGTAGCACATACTTTTAACACACCTTTAATCCCAGCACTTTAGAGGCAGAGGTGGGTGAATAGCTGAGTTCCAGAACAGCTTAGGGCTATATAAAAACACCATGTCTTGAAAAACTGGAAAAAAAAGGGTAAGTGAAATAAAAGGAAAAACAATGAAATTTCTTTATTCTTAATTGGAGGCATGTTGACTTAAAGAGCCTTTTCTTCTCCTGAACTTACTCTAAGGAAGCCATGGTTCTCTGTTCTCTCCATTTTGGGTTAAAATCAGTGTTTGACTTTCAGCCTCACGTCATAGTGCATTGTGCTGCTGAGAGAAGACCAGATGTTGTTGAGAGTCAGCCAGATGCTGCTTCCCAGCTGAATGTGGGTGCCTCTGGGAATTTAGCAAAGGAGGCAGGTAATTATCACTGGATTTTTTTTTCAAGACATACTTATTTTATGCCCATGTATTCATGTGGTGCATTTATGTCTATACACCACATGCATGCCTGGTATCCTTGGGTCCCAGAAGAGAGGGCTTCAGATCCTCCGGAACTGGAGTTGAAGATGCTTCTAAACATCCATGTGGGTTCGAGGAACCCAACCCCGGTCCTTGAAGAGCAGCCAGTGCTTTTAGGTGTCATCTCCCCACGCCTCCTTCACTGTTTTTTTTTTTTTTTTTAAGTTGAAAGTTTAGTGGCTGTCTTACATGTGTTTTGTTCATCTCAGGGAAAACAAAGCAAAACATGAGACCCAAAACACTCTAAATTCCATGCAAAAGTAATGCACTGGATTTATCTTTTCTTTTTGTAGCTGCGATTGGAGCATTTCTCATCTACATTAGCTCAGATTATGTGTTCGATGGCACAAACCCCCTTACACAGAAGAAGATATACCAAGTCCCCTGAATCTGTATGGAAAAACAAAATTAGATGGAGAAAAGGCAGTCTGGAGAATAATTTAGGTAAGATCCAGCATGCTGACTGATCGTTTTCGAAGACTGTTGTTCATGAAGAGATGTGTTCTTAATTTATTAAAAATATACAGAATTGGTGTGTATGTCGGGATGTTGTATTTTACATTCCTAAACCCCAGCACTCGGAAGCTGAAGCAGGAGGATTGTGAGTTTTAGGATAGCCTGGGCTATATAGTGAGCTCCTGTCCTCTCCTCTTCTAGTTAAAGAAAGAAAAGGGGAAATGGACTATAGGTTACTAGAAATTAGGCAGTCCGGGCATGTGAGAGGTCAGTAGGTAAAGGTGATTGCCACCAAGCTGACGACATGAGTTGATTCCCAAGATCCAAAGATCCATGTGCTGGAAATAGAGAACCAGCTCCCTGAAAGTTGTCTTCTGATCTTCACACGTGTACACACACACACACACACACACACACCCACACACACCAAGTAAATATACTAACATTTTTCGAGTTATTTTTACCATCTTTTTCTTTTTCCCCCATGTGTTTTTATGTTAACACATATATATATAAATAATTTATTTAAAAATAAGAAATTTAAAACTGGGAGCATGAACTCTCTCCCATATGCTGATTCCTCAGGAAGACAAGCACAAAATGAAGGTTCTTAAGATAGGAACTTTTGTATGATATTTTTTCAAGTGTTTCTGTTTTGATCCATACTCTGATTTGTTTCTCATTATATGTGGTACCAGTTCTGCCATGACTTCTTCCTATCTGTGGAAGTACCATTCTCAACTTAATTTCTGTCCCTGGCAGCATCATGCTTAATGTTATGACCCATGTGGAAACTGGTGCCTTACATCATGAGGTACCCCTGACAGCCTACCACCAGCTTGTGATGCCCTTGTTACAGGCATTTTAACTTGTCAGGGATTTTGGTTTTGTAGTATTCTGACTCAGTGGTGGAATACTTACTGGGTGTATGGGGCCCAGGGTTAAATCTGCAGTATGGCCAGACAAAGTATATTATAAATGAACCAGCAACCCTGCAGAAGTCTCCTTAGCGCCAGCCTGTCTTGCTTTGCTTCATAACAATGCACAGAACAGATCTTTTTTTTGTTTTTGTTTTTTGTTTTTTCGAGACAGGTTTTCTCTATGTAGCCTGGGCTGTCCTGGAACTCACTCTGTAGTCCAGGCTGACCTCGAACTAGAAATCTGCCTGCCTCTGCCTCCCAAGTGCTGGGATCAAAGGTGTGCGCCACCACGGCCTGGCTGGAACAGATCATTTATAAAGAACTGGAATTTACTTCTCACAATTGTGAAGGCCGTGAAACGCAATATCCAACAGCCAGCAGGTATGGCCTCAAAGAACCTAACCAAATGTAGCTCAGCTCTTTTCACAGTTGTGTCTTCAGGACCTAAACATCCTCCCCCCACCCTCAACTTCCCACACCCAGACACTGTTTGATTAGGAATTAAATTTAAATGTATAAATTCTGGTACAACATTCAAACCATAACAAGACCTTCGTTTACTTGCTCAGTAATTATAAAAGGAAATACATATTTACTTAAAGTGCTAATAATCCAGACTATCAAACCCCTCACCAGTACAAGTTCTAATTCTGAATAATTCTTCATCCGAGGTTATAAGAGTGTAAATCCCAACAGTACCCCCAGATTGATCCGTTTTTGTTTGATACTTTGTGTGTGTGTGTACTTGGCCACATTCAGTGATGAGTCAGTCCCCAGACACTTGGCCGTGTATCTTCTAAGGATAACAGCGTTGTCTCCATAGTCAACAGCGCTGACTACACCGTTGTACTCCTGCTATCAAATGCATAGCCTGTACCGATGCTTTCCCACTTGTTCCTAAATGTCTTTCACTGCTGTTGTCTTCATTTGACTACCAGTCATGAGTATTCATTTCATTTGGTTGTCCAGATAGACTCTATTTATAATGGCCATAATAACAAATTAGATAAAATTCTGTTTATGACAGTAGGTATTTAAAATACTCATGATTATCCTTAAGTTCTTTCAATATGAGCTACTACTTACCATCCTAGTATATTTTTATTAAAAGGCAATGTTTCTACTTCTCTGCTGTTTACATTCACAAAATTTCTCTTTCTACTGAAACTTGGAAGTGTATGAACCAGCCATAAAATATCTTCATGTATTGTCCTTAGGGGCTGCTGTGTTGAGAATTCCTGTTCTCTATGGGGAAGTTGAGAAGCTTGAAGAAAGTGCTGTGACTGTTATGTTCGACAAGGTACAGTTCAGCAACAAGTCAGCAAACATGGACCACTGGCAGCAGAGATTCCCCACACACGTGAAAGACGTAGCCAGTGTGTGCCGGCAGCTGGCAGAGAAGAGGATGCTGGTGAGTCCTGAAGGGTGGGCCTGACTTCTGTCTTAGTGAGAGGTCTGCTTCTCTTCCATGCTTGAACTTATGTGTACATAGATTATCACAGACTGAAAGTTGAACATGGTCTTTTTTTTTTTTTAAATACTTTATTTAATTTTATGTGCATTGGTGATTTGCCTGAATGTATGTCTGTGTGAGGGTGTCAGATCCATGGAACTGGAGTTACAGACACTTGTGAGCTGCCATGTGGATGCTGGGAATTGAACTTGAGTCCTCTGGAAGAGCAGCCAGTGTTCTAATTGCTGAGCCATCTCTCCAGCCCCCGAACATGCTTTTGAAAAGTAGAAAATCAAACAAAAGTAAGTTATACAGAATCAAGGCTGTATTCATGAGGTTGTATGCAGGAAATAAACTCAGACACAAAGATCCTGTCTCTGTCTTCCTAATGCTAGAATTAAAGACCTAGTGGATGGACTACACACAGCTCAAGTTCTTGTTTATATTTGTTTATTATATGTGTGTATGTCTTCATGAATTTGAGTGCACCACATGTGTTCGAGTGTCCAAGGAAGTCAGAGGCCATTGGATCCCTGGGAACTGAACCCAGGTCCTTTCAAGGAACAGTAAGCACTCATAAGCACATAGCCATCTTCCAACCCAGAGTGGGAATGAATTTTAAGCATTTGGGGAAGTTGGCACTAAATACAGTATCGTAAAAAGATTGGGAAAAGTTTAATTTAGAGTAGTAATAATGCTGGCTATAGCATGACTACAGTTTTTGCTGTATGAAAATTATGCCAGTGTATGTAGTGGATAAACTGGCCCTTTCTTAAAAATAGGTGGAAGGCAAGTGCCAACACAGACATTGCCTGACCTTCACATACATGCTAGGGTATACACACCTGTGTCGCTGAGCTGGTGAAGCTGGAGTGAGCCTCACCTACAAGCTCACTTGGAGGATAGCCTCGGCTGTGTGAGCTCCTGTCTCAAAACTATGTTAACTTTTGATTCTACCTTAGAATAATTAAAAATGATGAATAAAATTAGTCATTGTCTAAAATTGAAGCCATTTGTTTTTTTTTTTTTTTTCCAAAAAGCTCTTATTTCTATAAATTGCTTTTACTGTTGGAATATTTTGGACATTGATTTTAGGTATTTTGAAAAGAATAATTTTAAAAAGTAGGCTTACTTTCTTTGACCTTTCAAATTAACTTTCTCTGTTAAATCTTACTATTTGGAAGGAGATTTTTGAAACTGTATTGACTTTTTTTTTTTTTTCCTTGTAATTGTTGTTAGGATCCATCCATTAAAGGAACCTTTCACTGGTCTGGCAATGAGCAGATGACCAAGTATGAAATGGCGTGTGCAATTGCAGATGCCTTCAACCTCCCCAGCAGTCACTTAAGACCTGTAAGTCTTGACACCCACCTCCTGACTTCTTAAGGCTGTTGTGTTGACAATTTTCTCTTTTGGGTAGCTAGTCAAAATGAACTTGGCTTGGATCTTGACAGTATCTGGTGGTAAATTATTCCTAGAGAAGTCTGAGTGTATTGATGACATCTATAGAGAAGCATGGGTGGGGCTGGTGAGCTGGCTGGGAGGTGGAGGGGGTTACCTGCTACAAAGCCGACACCCACTGGCTGTCTTCTGGTACTGTCTGCAGATATCTAATGCAGGTGCACACTCTGTGCTGTCTTGATGGCAGCATGCTCTTTTTTGTAGCTCTGGTAATACCAGTTTTCTGGCACTAAAGGAAAACTGAAATAAAGTTATCAAGCCTCAAGATGCTACTTCCTTTACTCATGTTCTGTATTGTTTTTCTTTAAAGATTACTGACAGCCCTGTCATAGGAGCACAACGCCCCAAAAATGCTCAGCTCGATTGCTCCAAATTGGAGACTTTGGGCATTGGCCAGCGGACACCATTTCGAATTGGAATCAAAGAATCCCTCTGGCCTTTCCTCATCGACAAGAGATGGAGACAGACTGTCTTTCATTAGTTTATGTGTTGTGTATTTTTTTAAATGAAAAGTATAGTATGTGGCACTTTTTCAAGAATAAAGGAAATAGTTTTGTATGAGTACTCCTTAATTGTGACACATGATCCTTCAGGTAAATGATGCTGTTGCACTAGGGGAGTGTTGGGCCGGCTGAGGGCAGTCATGACTTTCTGTTGATTGTTTGATTCTGGCTTACCTTGCTATACAAGTAATATAAATTATGATCCGTAATGTCTGAGGGCGGGATAAAACAGACTGTTAGACTTTGGATGAAATGCATTGCTCATTCCTAAAACTTCTTTTTTTGTTGTGGTTTTGTTTGTTGGCTCTTGTATATTGATAGTTTCAATGTGTGTAGAATCATATGAAAATCATCGGTGTTCATTCTTTGCATTGCTTGAGCCCAGATCAAAATGCTTGGAGAAAAGAAAACTTTATTTTTGCAACTGTAAGTATGGTTTTTAAACGCTTGATTCTTTAATGTGTTATGTATATCAGAACCTGTATAGCTTGTTGCCTCCTTCTAGCACCATGTGGCAATCACCTGAGAGAGTGCACGTGTGTGTATTTTTTTAATATAAATACATATATATGTCTCTTTCCTTCTATCTCACTAAGTGATGTTTCATACATGTGGTTATAATAATGAGCCTTGTAAGTCTTTTGACCACTTCTGAATAATAATAAATATTATTGCTGGCATGTAACACGTTGGCTTCCTTTGTATTTGCTTTCTTTTTAATGTAAGGATGCTGGATATGGTAGTCGTGTCTTCAATCCCATCAGAAGCAGGTAGACCTCTGCCTTTGAGTCCAGGCTGGTTTAAATATCAAGTTTCAGGCCAGCCAAAGCTACATAGTGAGACCTTGTCTCAAGAAAATAAGTAAATTGTGAGGACTAACTGTAAACCAATTATTCTCCTGTTTTAGTTTGTAAATTACATACCTGTGATATCTGGTATGTAATAGCATGCAGTGTGGTATAAGTGGACATGGATGAACTTAACACTTGATCTAGAAGTATCTTTTTGTACCAATTGATTAGGAACAATTCCATGAGAAGTGCTGTCAGGAGGATGTGTCTTCTGTGTCTCATCTGGACTGTCATTTTCAGATGACCTTAGCCTCAACACTGTCTTAACTTTTTAAAAGTTTACCTAGAATTTGTGAATTAGAGTAGATCCTATTTGGACCATTTGGTTACAACAGCAGTCCCCAGACTGCATTATGTTTTGGAATTAACTATGTAATTTCTGATACCATGGATGATGCACCATTAGAATATAAAAATTACAGCCTGCTAGCTAGGCATGATGGTATATTTCCTGTGTTCGCAGCCTTGGGAGGTCGAGGCAGGATTACTGTGAGTTAAGGCCAGCCCCCTATATAGCAAAAGCTAAAAAGTGGAATTGATAATTTGTGAATTTTCTTCAAATTGCTATATTGTCAAGCTTAAAATTGTGTGTGTGCGTGTGTGTGTGTGTGTGTGTTGCCTGTAATGTAAGTTCAACGAATGGATGCCTGCTGCCAGATAAGGGCATCTGGTCCTCTGGAACCAAGAGTTAAAGACTTGTGAGGCAAACTATGGATGCTGGGAATAGAACCTGGATCCTTTGCAAGAGCAGCCAGTGCTTTTCACTGCTGAGCCATCTCCATCTAATTGCTGCATTCCACACAGTGCAAAATATAAGTTTGTGTGGACTGCCATTTCTTTTGGAGCCAATTCCCATTGTGTATCTAGGACTTTGTATATTGAGAATATGCTAACGTGATATGTATGTCTTAGTTTGGGTTTCCGTGGTTGCGAAGAGATATCGTGACCAAGGCAACTCTTAAAAGGACAACATTTAATTGGAGCTGATTTACAGGTTCAGAGGTTTAGTCTATTAGCATGGCAGGAAGCATGGAAGCATCCAGGCAGACATGGTGCTGGATAAGGAGCTGAGAGTTCTACATCTCGATCCAAAGACAACCAGAAGAGACTGTCTTCCAGGCAGCTAGGAGGAGGGTCTCAATGCCCACCCTCACAGTGACACACTTCCTCCAACAAAGCCACATCTTCTAATAGTGCCACTCTCTGGGCCAAAAATATTCAAACCACCACAGTGCATAAGCTCACATTCTTGATGTCCTCTGTTTAACCAACAGCACAGCACACATTTTCTGCTGTTGTTATTGACTTAGAGTTTTGTATCAGTTATCTTGAATGCTAAGGGTTTTTTTTGTTGTTGTTTTTTGTTTTTTTTTTTTCGAGACAGGGTTTCTCTGTATAGCCCTGGCTGTCCTGGAACTCACTCTGTAGACCAGGCTGGCCTCAAACTCAGAAATCCGCCTGCCTCTGCCTCCAAGTGCTGGGATTAAAGGAGTGCACCACCACTGCCTGACTGTTAAGTCTGTTTTTTAAGTTTTTGAGTTTGCTTTGCTGGCCTCAAACTTAAGATCCTCGTCTCAGCTTCCCCAGTGCTTGGATTTACAGATATGTCATGGCAGTTAAGAAAGTATTCTCCCAGTGACACAAGAACCTCCTACTTTAGAAATCCCACAACAGAATAATGCTACCCTCTGGATAGAGGCTTTAAGCATCTGGATATTTGGGAAGGGGTCCTTTTGGAGCTCCAGTTCCACAGGTTTTGATGCCCTCTTCTGGCCCAGCAGGAACCTGCACTCATGCACATAACCACATATGCACATTATCCCCCTGAATTTCTGCCATGAGCATATTTACATAGTTCTGGAATATATTTAAATAGATTTTAAAGAGAAATTTTTTGTATGCTTTGTCAAATGACTTCTGAAAACTTTTTTTTTTTTTTTAATTTTAACCTCATAAATGTCAACATAATAGGATTTAAGGAAATAGCACCTATTTTCACAAGACCTGGAGACCATATAGTTATCCCTGGCAAAAGTTTATGTATTTACTTACAATGGATTGTATCAAATCCATTAATACAATGGATTAATTGTATCAATCAAAAGATGACCGTGAAGTTGCTTCATTCCTCCAAACAGCTGTTTTCTGCTGTTCCCTACTTGACTCTCTATTTACAGGATACATACATACTACATGTCTCTGAGCAATTTCAATTTTCCCTCAATGTGTTGTAGATTGCTAAGGCTGCCATTTTTAGAATGAATTTGACAAAAGGGTTTCAGAATGTTTCGATTTGAGATGCCAAAGCTTGTTGAGTGATAAGCACTGCTGGGTTAGAGGGCTGGGGATGGTTGTTCAGTGTCACCCTTGCACTCTGTGTGTGCCTTAGTTACTTCTCTATTGCCGTGGAGACACAATGATCAAGGCAACTCATAAGAGAAAATATTGAATTGGGGGCTTCTTTAACACTTTTAGAAGCAGAGTCCATGACCATTATGGCAGGAAGCTTGGTGGTAGGCAGGCAGGTATGGTGCTGGACCCATAGCTGATCCCCAGACATGGGACCAAGAGAACTTTATTGCAATGGTATGGGCTTTTGAACCTTCCAAACCCACCCGCAACAAGGCCACACCTTCTGGAACAGTTCTACCAATTGGGAAGCAAGCATTCACACATGTGCCGTGGAGGTGGAGGCCACTCAGTCAAACCACTACAATATACTTTAGTAAAAGAGGGACTTCTATTGTCTGGGGAAAGCCATTCTTTCCCATTCTACCCAGGTCTTCAACCCTCCCATATTACTAAGGGATACATGCCTGACTCTTGATCCACTAGCATAACTGTTATGCTAAACACCCACGTGAAAACACCTAGAGTAATGCTTGACCAAATATCTGGTTGCCCTTTGGTCCAGCCAAGTTGTCAGACAAAATGTAATTAAGAATCATCGTGCTAGCATCCCAAGATGTTCGTTATACCCTGTTTTTTTTTTTCAACATTAAAAAAATTGTGGGGAAAATGCCTAATATAACCTTTATCATTTCAAGGTGGACATTCTGGTACAGTTAAGTATATTCATAAATTTCCACAACCTATTTCCAGAACTTGAACCTTTGTACTCGACAGCTCATCCTGTCACTCCTGTCCATACCGTACCCATAGCCATTCTTCAGTTCCTGAGTTTGACTCATACATAAGTAAAATCATACAGTGTTTGAATTTGACTGGTTTGTTTTAGTTAGCATCATAATGTCCCCAAAGGGTCATCCTCATAGCATGTGCCAGACTGTTGTGGATAGCCCCAGCCTTGTATTTTGATCCTAGTTCCACTTTCCTGGGAGGGGCTGCAGAGGATGATTGAATCTGTACACAGGTGACACCTTGTGAACCTTCTGTCCAATTAAATTTGTAAAATAAAGGCTAGAGTCAGTGATTGGGCAGTAGAAGGGGAGGCAGAGAAAAAGGCTTAGGAGAGAGAGAAGAAGAGGAATTCGATATAAGAGGTAGTCGATGGAGGAAAGAAAAGAGTATGTAGAAGGAAGACAGGAGAAGCAAGTCGACAGGAGAAGGAAGGTGTAGGAGTAGAAGCTGGAGGTGGAAGGACAAGCACGCGGCCTGGATAAACCGCAAGTTATAAGGGATCTCATTGCTAGGGAATAGAGTAGTGTAATGGTAAATCTGCCCAATCTAGGCGTGCAATTTGTGCCATAATTATTGAGTTGTGTTTTCCTTTACTGGTCTTATTTGGGTAGGAGATTTACAGCAACACCAGACCTTCTTTCAAATGCTAAATCATGCCCTGGTCTCTCTATATCCCACATTTTATTAACCTGTTGTTGGACATTTGTGTTGCTTCTACCTCTTGGCTATTGTGAATGATGTTGTAGCA